>JAQFVV010006842.1:107128-302692 GCA_028023455.1 Epiperipatus broadwayi
ATATATATTACAATTATTACACCATCACATATCAAACCCAGATTAACATGAAATCTTTATCCTAGCTAATAAACTACATATATAATATTACTGCTAAATAGTAGATAGTTAGCTGAAATTGCTAATCCAATTTTATTATGCCTGGGTAATGAAAGGCAGACACGCTAAGCAATATATCCTAAGATTCTACTGTATCAAAGTATGTTACTGATGTTAAATTATTTGAAACATTAAATATATATCTTGGAAAATTATAATAAATAATGAAAAATATATATAACATCTATTATATATATATATTGTGACAGAATAAAAATATGCCCTAAAGTTTTTTTTTTTATATGTCAAAGTGTTGACCAGAAAGTGAACCTGGGTCAACTGCTTCTTGGAAGGCAGTTATGCTAACCACTAGGCCACCAACGCTTGACAATATTTCTCAAAGTTGGATACCACTTATAATAGAATAAGAATATGAGTCATACCATACTCTTAGTGATAGCTTAATTATTGATCACCTTGGATAACAGAATAAAAAATATGAACCAAGGAAGAACAGTTCTAATTTAATAATGCCTGTGAATTGTAGCATCATTTATAACAAATTGAAAAACAGAATAAAAATAATAAACTACTAAAGTGAATATCAATTAATGAATAACAATCTAACCCTAAATTTACCAAAACAATGATAATAATCTTTGTTGTAACCTCATAAATTCAAATAGCATTTAAAACTGATAGAAAATAAGTAAAGTCATTGTTTAAGTTATCCTAACAATTAACATGTGCTAAACCTCCATGAGATAGTGGACCATGTGCCACAGAATGTTCAGTGGAGTTTAAAACATTGTTATCAAGTGATGCTATCCTAAAAATATGAGCGTTATTAGCAATAGATTAAAGATGAAGCAATAAAACCAAATATCATTATCTTATAAGCAACAATCTATGCCTATTATCTAAACCACTTACAGTAGAATAAAAATAATGACAAAGAATTAGACAAACAAACTTTAATATTCCATATGAGTTAAAACAATGTTTATAATAAAACAAACTTATATTGAAAGTTATACGTTATTTATATTTATACTTAAACGAAATGATTCATGGATGGATGAGATAATTTAATATATCCTACAAGTCTAAAATAACAATGATATCTAAATAATTATACAACTTACTAATTTCTAAGTATAACTAAATAAACAATACTAACTCAGCCATGCTATTCCAATAATATCAATATACTTCTATCAATTAAATCAATTATAATAAAATTAAACAATTAATAATAGTACAAAATCAATTAACCTAACATATCTCACCACTTTCACCAACTTATAATACTATAAAATCCAATCATTTTATTAGATAACATTAAAATTTATAATATCCAATCATATACACCTGGGTCTCGCTTTATGCGGATTATTTTAATGCGATTTTGAAGTTATGCGATTCATGTTTCTTCTTAATATTTTTCATATTTCATTATATTTATTAGATATCAAGAAATTTAAATTATTAATAACTTATTTTGACTTGAAATACTTTTTTTTTTTCAAAAATATAATGTTATATTAGCAGCTAATGTGAATATGGCCTGAAGCTGTATTTAGAATAAATAATCTACTTATACTAATGAGTAAATAATAATAATAGATTTATACTTACATATAAAAATATCGCAATAAATATTCAAAAATTTTAAACTTTTAAAACATATTTTATTAGGTATAACAAAAATAAATACTGTAGATTTTTAAAATAAATAACGAAGATTTTATTGATTTTATAAACTGAAAATAATATTTCTAATGATAATGTATCTTTTTATTTCAAATGTGATCTCATTTTTTAAATATAGAAACAAAATGTGAACATTTAAAATTTATTTCAGTAGTAAAAATCAGTTGTCAACAGAAAACCATTAACACTGCACAAGACTGAAATTGGCACTAGTTGTGTAAATGGGCTGGATCAGAATATGGGAAAACTTAGAGTGAGGAATAGAAAATAAAGTGGCTAATAAGTTTCTCTGGGCATAATAGCTGAGAGATTCTTGACTTCGTTCAAGGAGAAGCTACATCACATCACATCGACGAATCTGATTTCTTACCAGTTTACAAACGAACCGCATATCGTCAAAAAAAACAATACATATGAAAAAATGTCAAATTAAATACTGTAGTTAATAAAAAAAAAGTAAAAAAAGATTTCCTTGTACCAATTTTTTTTCAAATATTTGATATTTTTTATTAGTCATACTTTATTTCCTTATTTTTTTAATGCGAATTTTAAAGTAATTTTTCCTTGTTGCTTTGCTTTTATGCAAATTCTGAAAATTACAGACTCTATCCCCCATTTTTCAAGGTTAATTAAGTCTATTTTTGTGCGATTTTTTTAATGCGGGTTTTCTGTGGAACCTATCTACCACATAAAACAAGACCCAGGTGTATATTACTTTTTATAAATCTCCACACATACACTCCAATGCAATTTTTTTTAAATATAATTCCTTTAATTTTTTAACAGTTTATGTCCTGCAGTCTTCATCAGAGCATTTGCATAACCTTCCCCAAGGACACTCAAAACTTTTAGAAAATTAAAGGAATTATATAAAAAAAATTGCATTGGAATGTATATGTGGAGATTTATAAAAAGTAATATATATGAATATATGAAGAATGCAAAAAAATTTAAAAAAAAGATATAAGAATAACATCCAATCATGTCAATATATAAAATAAACAATGGATTCTTATTTGATGCTTCTTTAAATGCTATGGACAAATCATATCCAATTACTATTCAGTTTAATAAAGCTACATTGTTAAAACCTTAGACTATAATTATCAAGACATATAAAAGATTATTAGTGTTTATTATAATCAAATACACCTGGGTCTCATTTTATGTGAATTTTTTAATGCAATTTTGAAGTTATACAATTCATGTTTTTTCTTAATATCTTTTTATGTGGGTTTTCCTTTATGCGATAAAGAAGTTCATATTTCACTATATTTATTAGATATAAAAAAAATTTAAATTATTAATAACTAATTTTGATTTGAAATATTTTTTTTTTCAAAAATATAATGTTATATTAGCAGCTAATGTGAATATGGCCTGAAGCTATTTAGAATCTTAGCTTCTACATAAATAACCTACTTATACTTATGAGTAAATAATAATAATAGATTTATACTTACGAGTATAAAAATATCGCAATAAATATTTAAAAATTTTAAACTTTTAAAAATATTTTGTTAGATATAACAGAAATAAATATTCTTTTAGATTTTTAAAAATAATCAGAAACAATAAAGATTTTGTTGATTTTGTAAACTGAAAATAATCTTTCTATTGATAATGTATAATCTTTTTGTTTTGATTGCAATCTCATTTTTTTAATATAGAAGCAAAATGTGAACATTTAAAATTTATTTCAGTAGTAAACAAAAATATTTATCAAATGAAGACAAATTTATTATTTTCTGATAAGTAAAAAATATTTGATCATAGATTTTATGTTGATGTGTGAGACAAAAAAAATGTCAGAAAATCCTGAAATCTGAGAGAGTTTGCTGCAATGAACAACCTCTTAAATTCCAATGAGAGCTAAATAGTTATATGTCTGGATATCATGAGCTTTATAAACAATTAGTAAAATCATTGTCTCAAAGTTTAATCACCAATTACATTGTCGACAGAAAACCATTAACACAGCATAAGACTAAAGATGGTGCTAGTTGTATTTCCTCTTGTGATGAATCTGATTTCTTATCAGTTCACAAATGAACAAATATTGTCAAATAGCAATAATGATTAAAATATGTATGAAAAAAATGTAAAATTAAATGCTGTAGTTAATAAAAAAAGTTTGTCTTGTATTAATTTTTTCCAAATATTTGAAATTTTTTATGAGTCATACTTTATTTCCTTATTTTTATTATGCGAATTTTAAAGTAATTTTTCCTTGTTGCTTTGCTTTTATGTAATTTCTGAAAATTACAGAACATATCCCCCATTTTTCAAGGTAAGTTAAGTCTATTTTTGTGTGATTTTTTTTAATGTGGGTTTTCTGCAGAACCTATCTACTGCATAAAACCCAGGTGTACTAATATTAAAATTTAATATCTAAACCGAATTTACAATTTGCATCAATGAATTGAAATATAATTAAAGCATATCATTTTAATTTGTAACAGAATAAAATTTATTACTATTACCAACTTTCTATAATCAAATAAGATTCTAATCTTTATGGCTGAATACCAACTTAACATAATATAACCTTAATCAATAATTGTTTAAAATAATATGTACAAATACATAATTCCAATTACCTTTATAAATCTTTAATAATTATAATATTTGTACCTTTATCAATCATCAAATCAATTCAGATATCATTTCTATCTTAATATAATTGTTACATATAACTAACAATATAATTACAATAAGCTTCTAATTATTTATTAAATATTTAAGAATGCTGAATAACTTAATTTATTGCTATAAGTATGGAACTTTTTTTCACATTAAATAGTGAAGCTATAATTTTACTCTAATTTATAATAGCTTTGCTAAGCGCTTTTGAGATTTCATGTTTTTATCTCATACTCATAGCTTTGTAACTAACGATTGTTATGATTATGCAAATGCGTTTGAATTTTTAATTAGTCCATTGATTAGAGAGAGCAAAACATGCCTCTCTTCTATTAATGGCATTGATGTCATTTGCTACATAGAAAGCTTCTTTAACTTTTCTTTTTGTGTCATTTTCTTTGTACAAATTATTTGGGCAGAACTAGGTTCAAATACATAGCCTGTAGCCACTTGGTGATCCCAGAATACTGAAGATCCTTCATTTTTATTTTTGACCCTATTGTAGACATACCTATGTTGATAAATTCTTTCGTTCAGGTTAGCCCGAGTCTCACCATAATATGATGCATGGCAGCCTAATTGAGGGCATGCCATTTTATAGACCACACAAGGGGATTGGTCTTTATCTGTTTTATCTTTAACATTATTTATCAGCCGGTTAGTATTGGGAGGTGTTCTGAAGCTAAATTTAAAATTGTTAGCCAATGTTTTTGCAATATTTGGTGTTACATTAGGTACAAAAGGAATTGTTAGGTATTTCATATTGTCTTTAGGCAATTTATTTCTTAGTTTTCTATAAAATATTTTTATTTTCTGATTGATTGTATTAGGTTTGAAGCCTATGTTAATCATTTCCTTTGTATATTTGTCTATATTGTTTTTCCTATCTGCTATATATTTACATAATTGGAGATTTCTAAAAAGGAACGCATTCATACCTACCCATTTATATGTGTTGGAGGTGTTAGATTTTGGACTTGTGTAACCTCATATGTGCAGTGGTTTAATCACATTTTATAATCTAAGTGTATGTTCTCTCTTTTTATTAACAAGTCTAGGTATTTTATTTCTTGTTCCTTGATTTCCTCTGTTCTACTAAGGGTTAATCCTGAGATGGCTTGAAATTCATTTTATATGTTAACAATCAATCAGAAAATAAAAACATTTTATAGAAAACTAAGAAATAAATTGCTTAAAGACAATATGAAATACCTAACTATTCCTTTTGTACCTAATGTAACGCCAAATATTGCAAAAACATTGGCTAACAATTTTAAATTTAGCTACAGAACATCTCCCAATACTAATCGGCTGATAAATAATGCTAAAGATAAAACAGAGAATGATCAAGCCCCTCATGTGGTCTATAAAATGGCATGCCCTCAATTAGGCTGCCATGCATCATATTATGGTGAGACTCGGGCTAACCTGAACACAAGAATTTATCAACATAGGTATGTCTATAATAGGGTCAAAAATAAAAATGAAGGATCTTCAGTATTCTGGGACCACCAAGTGGCTACAGGCCATGTATTTGACCCTAGTTTTGCCCAAATAATTTGTACAGAAAAAAATGATGCCAAAAGAAAAGTTAAAGAAGCTTTAGAAGAGAGGCATGTTTTGCTCTCTCCAAACAATGGACTAATTAAAAATTCAAACGCATTTGCATAATCATAACAATCGTTAGTTACAAAGCTATGAGTATGAGATTCAAACATGAAATCTCGAAAGTGCTTAGTAAAGCTATTATAAATTAGAGTAAAATTATAGCTTCACTATTTAATGTGAAAAAAGTCGCATATTTATAATTACAATTTTACTAGTGAAGAGAAAAATAATTTATTAATTTATTGCTGTATAAAAATCTATACTTGCTTAAATAATAAACATTAACTTCAATACAATGAAAATTGTAGGTAATTATACTTTCTTATCCATCCAGTGGTTTAATTTCCAAACTATTTTGTAATTGCTTCTAATAAATTAAATGGTATAATCAATTCATAAATAGTATCCTATCCAATTACCATTAACCAATAAATTTGCATTGTAGAATTCAATGACAACCAAACAAGTTTATTTTAAATTAATTCAACATTTATTAACAAATAGATAAAAGTTATATATATATGACAAATACCATAAACATTAAAATTATATACATATGATCTGATTTTGCCTTATGCAATAGGTTATCAATTAAAATTAATTCTTTTGAAGTAAATAGATGATTTATATAGATTAAAACATATATTTATGTAACAAATATATTATAATGCATATAAATTTTTCAAAATATAAGAGAGTTCAGGATATAATTAGCCTTTATATAAAAATAGTTAACTGAAATAAAAAATATACTAAAGATGAATTTACCTATTTGTTTACATTGTTCTAAAAAAATAAAACAAAAATAAATACTATAAATTAAACCAGCTATCTAACTTAAACAGTTATATGGATCTAAAAATACTTCAGTCTCACCATATATTAATAGCCTAAGCAATATAACATTGCCAAAGTCTCATAGGCAAAATTATAGTAATCAATAAAGCAAGTCATATATTGCATGATTTGTTTTAAGCTTGTATTACAGATATGTAATATAGGGAGTATACCAATAATTCCAACAAGCTCTTATTGATAAGTGCCATAAGAGAAAGCATTCAAAATCTCTATCCAGAATAATCCCTATCCTCAGACTGGTTTTAAGATTTAGACTCACCTCAGTGAGGTGTTAGAGCATTCAGATGCTAGATCTAAAATACCCAACCCAAAGCCAGCATTTATCTAATATGTAAGATAAGTACCATAAGAGAAAGCATTCAAAATTTCTATCAAAATAATCTCTATCCTCAGGCCAGTTTTGAGCTTTTGGTTCACCTCAGTGAGCACTAGGACATTCAGACACTAGATCTAAAATACTCAACACCAAGCCAGTATTAGAATAATCTCTATCCTCAGACCAGTTTTGAGCTTTTGGCTCAACTGAGTGAGGCACCAGGATATTCAGACATTAGATATAAAATACCCAACTCAAAGCCAGCACTTATTTATTATGTATTAGATAAGTGCTGACTTTGAGTTGGGTATTTTAGATCTAGTGTCTGATTGTCCTAGTGCCTCACTGAGGTGAGCCCAAAATTCAAAACTGGTCTGAGGTTGGGATTATTCTAAATAGAGATTTTGAATGCTTTTGTGCTTATCAAAAAGAGCTTTTAGGAGTTTTTGGTACTCTCCCTATATTACATATCAATAATACAAGCTTAAAACAAGTCATGCAATATATGACTTGCTTTATTGTTTATTATAATTTTGTCCTTGAGGCCTAGAACAATGTGATATTGTGGAGGCTATTAATATATGTTGAGGCTGAAGTGTTTTCAGACCGATATAGCTATTTAAGTTAGATAACTCATGTTAAAGACATTTACATGTCTGAAATTTTCAGATTTTTTACTTAATAGTTATGTATTAGATAAGTGCTGTCTTTGAGTTGGGTATTTTAGATCTAGTATCTGAATGTCCTAGCAGCTCACTGAGGTGAGCCAAAGGCTCGAAACTGGTCTGAGAATGGAGACTATTCTAGATAGAGATTTTGAATGCTTTCTTTTGCAGCACTTATCAATAAGAGATTTTTAGAGCTATTGGTACACTCTCTGTATTAGAGGTATGCAATAAAATAATAATAATATTAATATATATTAGCAAATGCCCTGATTAATTGTCCACAAATACAACATTTTTATAACAGTATTATAGTTTTAAGGTCTATTTCTTGAATCATGATCTGGTGATATTTTTGTATTATAAAAAAAATAGAAATATCATGGAAAATTATTAGATTCAAAGCACATTTCATTAGTTATGATATTTTTTTTAAGATATTCAAAATACTCTTTTATGTAATTGGTATTTGGTTTATGTGACATTATAAGTGAATAAACACTTGTTTATATCCATGACAGTACAATGTAAATATCATTTCCTCTAACAAATTATTCATAAAACATTGCAAGCTAACAGATGCTAGTTTCATCCATGACAATGCAATGGAAATTGAGTCAATTTATATCTTGTGTGTAAATAATTCATCAGTCTTATAAAATTGTACCTCAGGTAAACATAATCCTTGCACACATTTTCTGTTGTTAACATTTAGATCTCATCATTGAAAAGTATGTCATATTCATTTTTAACAGCAAAGAAATATTCTGATGGATTTTAAAATGGTAAGAACTAATTTTCATTCTTTCAACAAATTGTCACTTCACAGATCCTCAATAAATCTGTGCAGTTAATGAACAAACATTATTGTTTTCACCCCATCCTATCCTTTTAATAATAGTAAAAAATCATATGAGAAATTTAAGTTTGCTTCTATGGAAGCCATGAAATGAGAGAACAAGTTTAAACTATTTTGTTCTAACTATTAATTTTTCAATTGATGTCATAGAAATTACAGCAACACTCCACATTAACACTTTGGTCAATTTCAGTTAGCATCTCAGAAATAAAAATCTTGTTACACAATAATAACAACAAATAAAAATAAATATTTTGTAACTATTACACATATAATATACAATACTTACATCTTAAAATACCAATAGTACTCTTTCACTCTAAAATAAAATAAACAATTTAGACTTCATTCTTTTATATTTCACTGAAAATGTTCTTTTACATACATTCTGGAGACATTAAATATTTAGATGTCTTATTGTGAATGCAGTAATGAAAATATAGATAATAAAGAAAAAATAATAACTTTATCATGTTATTATATGTTGTCATAGCAACATATTCTAATGCTTTCTAGGTTAATGCATTCACTATTAAAATCAATTAGCAAGAAGTAAAAAATTACAACTGATATTTCACCACATATTGAAATTGATTTGAAATTTCAGTAGATACAATTTATATAAAAAGCCTTTTTCAGCACATGATTTTGTGCCCTTCTCAAATGTTAAGCATCTATTTTAACTTTAATCAATTATTGCACATAGAAAACTATCTAGTGTTTTATAATAAAAGTAAAATAGCAATAAAATAAAACATTGCATATAGAATGCTATATAGTGTTTAATAATAGAAATAAAATAACAATAACAAAGTAAAACATGAATAAAACAGAAAATTAGGATACAGATTCAACCAAAATTGAAAAAATTGACTATATGATCTAACAATGTACAGAATAAATAAAACCATACTCTTTACAATTTTATATATATTACCTTATTATTTACTTTTTTATTCATTTTTAATTGACTAGTTATTAACTAAATGGGTCGAAGTTTATAAATATTCATAGTTATTCAAGTTATCTTTAATATGTTTCATATATTTGTCTTTTTAATATAATTAAAAAGTTTAATATTTTTGTAGCATCTATTTTATGTCCATATATTAAGTAATAGATGTAAAGACAGATTTATCTCCTCACTTTTTATTTGCTTTATCATGTTCCTTGGTGTTACATCTGTTTTCCTGTATGGCCATAATAAATTATATTGCATTGATCACACTTAAATTCATATATGATTCCTTTTTCATATTTTCTCCCATCTCTTATTTTATAATTACCTACAGATTTATCTCCTCACTTTTTATTTGCTTTATCATGTTCCTTGGTGTTACATCTGTTTTCCTGTATGGCCATAATAAATTATATTGCAATGATCACACTTAAATTCATATATGATTCCTTTTTCATATTTTCTCCCATCTCTTATTTTATAATTACCTATTAATTTTTCTAGACTTTGACTATATGAGCATCCAATATTTATACGTTTATCAATATAATTTTTGTTTTTTATTAATGTATTATAAATTTGGGGATAATATGAAAGTTTCATCATTATAATCATTTTGCATATAAATGTTATTATTTAATATATATATATTTTTCCAATTAAAAATACATTTTTAATATCCATAATCTTTATATAATTTAACTTTTTTTTGTAAAACATCTATATTTTTAACTGTATTTATCATTTCTATATTTAGAATGTTTGCTGACTGCCATTTTTTGTATCCATGCTTGTTGTGAATCTATAGGAATAATTTTTCATAAATGTATTTTCTTTAATAAAATGTTTTAATATAATTTTATTATTACCTATGTGAATTTCTATATTTAAATATTTATATTCAAATTCTACTTTTGTATAAAAAATATTTATTCACTCTTTAATATTTTTGAAATACAAGAATAATTTACATGCTTGGATTTGAACACAGACTTTTAAGCTCCCTTCAGCTATCCACTCTATCTCATATAATCATACACATGACCACACACATGGGAAAAATCCCAATATACATATTTTGTGCTGAGCCAGCACTCATCATTTGGTCCAGATCATCATCTGTCCATTAAAGTTTGAAGATTTGCTATCTTAATATAAACCAAGCACTATATATATATATATATATATATATATGAGTGTGGTAGATGATTATCTAGATCAACTGATGAGTGCTGGCTTAGAACAAAATACTTTACTAGAGATCATTTATCTTTTCTACATGTGTGTAGTCATCTCATTGTACATACATTTCATCAAACATTATGTTAAATTTAATATATCTATATGTACTACTCAGCATATCTTTCTGTGTACAGATATTCTCCAAGTACTCATTTTTTTAGTATATGCACTGTTTTTTAAATTTTAAATGTGCTACCATTTTTTTTTTACTTTGTTTACTACTGTAACATGTCTCTCAAACAATAAGTGCTAAGATTACCTGCACTGAAAGAAATGATGCTAAGTGCAAGGTCAAAGAAGTCTGCCATATATTAAATGACCCCACAGCTATAAACAAAAGGGAGGCTTGCTGCTGCCTTTCCAAAAAATGGACACTATAGTCAAAATTTGCATAAATTTACATAAGGCTTTATTACAAACATTTCTCTATTGGTAACGAGCTATGATTATGGGAACTTAGACTTCCTGTAAGTGCTCAGTTGACTAATTAAGATTAATTGTCTCATTACATGTGTGCAAAGCATAATTATAGAGTTGAATGCATGCTGTGACACACACTGTGATGCACACAGCTAATTTCTGCAATTTTTATTGCACCTTCAATAATCTGCATATATTAATGTACATTTGCATAATCCATCTTTAAATCCCATTCTGAATACATTAATTTTCTACCATGTTGACAATGGAGGAATTTATTCAACTTCTGTGATTGATGAATTACTACAAACATATTAACTTTATTTATATCCTTGAAATAAATGCATGTGTACAAACCTACAATATTACTATTTAATCAGGTAGTGCACCCCTTCCCTCACTGTAGAAAATAATCCATACATTTAATTACATATTCTTTAAATCTTTCCAGCCTTCTCTGATCTCTCATTCATTTAAGTGATGGTATCCATTTTTCATCTTCCTCTGCCTTTACTCCATCTTCTGGATGCTCTGAATTAAACAAATCCACATGGGAAATTCTGGTGAATTATTAGATTCGTTACTCACTGCTGAAAAATCAATTCCATTTGTCAGATCACTTCTGGACTTTATCTTCTTCTCACACTTCTGATGATGCATGACCACAATCTTCTACCACAGGATCTATAATTTTTGTTTCTGGAGAATTTATTTTTTCATTTATTAATTCCAATGGTTTACTCTGTCAACTAAGATGGTTATGTGTTTTTGGACCTCATTGCCATCAGTCAACTATATTAATTGCATAGTTTTGATACAATTTCTGTTTGCCACTTTATTCTCAAGTCACCTATTCATATTATTTCTCCAACATTATATTTTCATACTATGCAAATGGTTTTCTCTGTTCACAATCTTACTAGGGACCAAAACTGGTATGCGGCTTTGGAATTTTCTCTTCCATCAAAGGTTTTTCTAGCAGCAGTATGTTGATAAAACATTGCTGCCATTAAAGCCTCATTGATATCCTTGTGGTGAGTTTTATTTAATATTGATTGCACTGCCTTCTCCATTAATTCATTGGACTCAGTGTGATATGGATGGGGCTAGAACTTGATAGATCCCCTTGCTGGCTAAAAAGTCTTTTAATTGCAGTGAAATAAATCCAGCTTCATTATCTGAAACTATTATGTTACTGGCTATCCATGACACATAAACAGTTCATTTAACCTTTTTACTCTGTTCTCATCATGCATTTTTACAACTCTATGAATCAATGACTACCAATAAGATATATCCATTAAAAGGTTCAGCATAATCCATTTGTATCATCTACCATGGTTTAGTGACTTGCAGCTAGGATTCAAATTTCTTCAAGTGTAATTTAGCTTCAGAATGACATGGTTTGCAGCAGTAAATCTCATAACCCACTCTAGGCCACCAGACATATTATTTTGCTAATTCTTTCAAAGGATGCTCAGATGTTCTTTATGTAGCAATGCCAATCAATACATATTTCTTTCCTTCTGTAGTATTAATATGCAATCAATCATCAAAATGCATCCATTATAGATGGACAGCTTTCACATATATTCCAGATTGGCTTGACTATATTGATTGACTCAGTATTTGATCAACTTTCTAACTAGTTTATACACAGGATCTTCTTTAGTCAATTTGGCTACAACTGCACTATTTAATACATTTCGTTTTATTGAATCAGTATTCTTGATAATGAATCAGCATAACCAATTTCTTTCCCCAGCTTATGTATGAGTTCAAAATCCACAGGATGCCAATATATTTATTTATCTAATCATTCACTGACTGGCATGATCCAAAGTCCAGTCCTACTATTCTCAACAAAGGTCTATAGTGAAATTGCTAAAACATTCTTATCTACGTCTATAGTTCTTTTCATCCACAATTCTGGACGCATACATAATTGAACATTCAACTCCATATACTCTATGTGAAATAAGAGCTCCAATTTCAAATTTGGATGCATCAGTTGTCATGATTACTTCTTGATTATTTCTATAATGGAAAATTAGTTGATTTGACATTAATAAGTCTTTAACTTTATTAAATACTATGTCTTGCTTAAATCCTTACTGTTTTTTTAGCAATCATATAAAGGCACTGCTATGTGTGATTTTCCTTTCAAGAAAGCAATTTTTTTAAAGTAAATTCACAAACACTTGAAAATTCTTTTGGTTTAGATGCATCCTTAACAGGTTTTACTTTTTCTGCATTCAGATATTTTTCTTTGTTATTAATAACAGGTCATAAACCTTTATTTCTGTAGTGGACCAAATACACTTCATGGCATTTAGCTGTGCACCAAAAATTTCTAATATGGCACTTTTGTTTATACATTTAGTTCACCTTCAGTTTCATTGTTTATGTATACATTTGGTTCACATTTCAGTGGCTTATCAAAATCCTTCCATACCTTATAGCAGGCCATCCATTTTATCTTGGAATATATTGGTTATTCCACATGGAAATTTATTATGCTTAAATAATTCCAAGCGAGTATTAATTATTATGAGTTCAGCTGTTCTTATTAGTAGAATCTGATGGAATGTGTTTTTTCAACTTTGATTTGCAAATCAAAAGGAACTTTATGTGGTCTACAAATTACAGACTGTTTATTCTCCAATAATTCTATACAAATTGGCTGAGTGTAGAAACTTTCTCTGACTCCTACCTACAGCTGTGCTTTTTTTATTATTTTTATCCTGATCCCTAATCATGTACATCAATTTTGGTCGAAAGACTTAAATCTCTTGCCATAATATATAAAGATAGAATTCTAACTCTCGAGTTTTATCTTCACTGGCACAGTTGCTATCCCTCATATTTCTATCAAATTTCCATTTATATCAGTCACTACTGCATTAGTTTTTTTCTATTGGTATATTTCTCTTATATTTCCTTATGATAATTGATTAATTAATCTGTGACATAAGAGATATGCCAAAACCACTGTCAAATTTCATTCTTTCCTTCCATTCACAGATGTGAACATCCAATCAAATATGAGTATTATCAATATTGTTTGTCTTTTGACATCAGTTTTTCTTTTGCTGATCTTTCCCCTCAATTTAGTCTGGCAGTACTTTAATTTTGCTCATTCTCTGCTTGTTAAAACAAACTCGCAACAAGAATCCTTCAATCTCATAAGTATGGCACCAGACTTTTTAAATTTACCCTTTTTTATATGCCTTTATGACCACAATAATAGCATATATAGACTTTACCATTAATCTTACACTTCTTAATCTCAGCTTTCATTTTATTTAGCTATTTTTTTTACCTCCATCTTATTCTGGAATTCTGCTGCATTTTCTAGCATGATTTCATAGGCTATACTTTTCTCAATGATAGAGTTGAATGTTAATTCAATTTCACTCAGTAGTATTTGTCTGAGCTTGCTGTCAGTCATATTCCACAATAATTGGTCAAAAAACAGGTCATATTCCACAATAATTGGTCAAGAAACAGGTCACCCAATTCTCTACCAAAGTTGCCCTCTTTAGTAAGCATACACAATCACACATCACAATCCTGAACTGTTTCACATGGTACCTGGTTTCTGTTCTAAACTGAAGATGTGCCACCAAGTTAGATGTTGCAGGATTAAAATGCATTCTTAATTTTTCTTTTAACTTTTGGTAAGGTTCTTCCTCTGGAATTTTTGAGTCACATAGTCAATTAGCCACTTGTGTGCATCTTTACAAGCCATCCACATCAACATCGCTACTCTAAGCTTGTCATTCACTATCATTAATAAGCAAAAATCTCTCTACATATGCAATGTAGATTTGCCATCCTGTTGCATTGCTTACATCAAACTCACTAACAGAGTTATTTGAAGTCCCATTGTTTTTCTTTTTATTAATTTCTAGCTGTTGCTTCTTCCTTACAC
The DNA here is from genome assembly GCA_028023455.1 of Epiperipatus broadwayi. Classification (NCBI taxonomy): domain Eukaryota; kingdom Metazoa; phylum Onychophora; class Udeonychophora; order Euonychophora; family Peripatidae; genus Epiperipatus; species Epiperipatus broadwayi. Next base: position 122,384 of record JAQFVV010006842.1, read on the forward strand.
AGCTCTATTGAAGTGTCAAGCTCAACTAAGCTGTGATATACACCAGTCAACCATCTTCCTTCTTCACCCAGATTTCTCTGAGTTCCAATTGAGCCAATCTCCTATATACAGGCATTAAGCCTATGTATCAGTAATTGTGATCTTGAATAAAACTCAACTCTATGATGAAAATGTAACAAAGTTTATTAACTTGGCATGAACAAGCAAATATATATTTCAAACTTTGTTACAAATATTCTTACCAATCTTCTCACAGTAATTGTACTTCATCAAACATTAGGTTAGATTTAATATATCAATTGTGTAACTACTCAGCATACATCTTTCTTTATGTGCAGATATTATCCATACCTCATTTTTTAGTATGTGCACTGTTTCACCTCTCTGAATCCATTACCATCTCTCACTTTGTTTACTATTATTATGGACTATTGTAATGCACACTGTTACATACACAGATAATTTCTAGTTTTTATTTATTATACCTTGAATAATCTGTATAATTAATGTACATTTTCATAATCATACTCAAATGCCTATTCTGCATTCACCAATTTTTTAGTGCATTAACAATGTGAAAAATTATTCAAATTCTTGTCTGACAAGCTATTACAAACAAACACACATACAATGTTATTATTTTGTCAGACAGTACAATTTCATAATCCACAGTCATTTTTCTTAAAACAATTTACAGTTACAATGATCTTATCTTTCACTGCAGGTAAAATAATGTTCATAAGAATTTTAACCAAAATTAATTGAGTAAATATATTTCAGCTAACGTACCCATTTTTAAAAGTTATTAGTAATGAAATTTGTTACTCTATAAGATTAAAGTATGTTTGATTATGCATTGTACTGAATAAAAATGGAATGTTTTTGCTTTTGTAGCTAGCTATTAACCATGAAATTCTTCTTTGCTTTGGATATGTCACAAATGAAATAACTGATTGTCTTTCAAGAATACAGGTTAAACATTAGACAAGTACATTAATGCTATTTTAATTCTTTCAAAAGGATATTATACACAGCATAATGAATAAATACTGTACAGTATATTTTTAGCATAAATGTTGCCATGACATAGCTTTAATGAAAACACTATCTTATGATGTCATCAATCTTATAAAATGGGACTACACAATTTTTTTAAACGATCTGTAGGAATACATGACTGTAAATCAAATAGTAGTTACAAATTATGATAGCTGTGGCAAATCCTTGGATAAAGGTCTGTTATATTCCAGGACAAAGACATAGATTAATAACAGCGTTTTTCTTTATATGTTACATTTTTTGCTTGAAGGCTGTTATAAATATTTAAATTTATAAGATTTTATGGTTAAATATTAACACTTAATTGGTGATAATATTTGCCATTTTTGCTCCCTTTCTCATTATTTATTATAGCACACTATCTTACATTTTGAATCACATATCAAATTTTATTGATATTCTATCTTTTGAACTATTATACATTATAATGCTTTATATTAGGCTAAAAAATAACCAAAAAAAAAAAAAAAACAATTTCCCTATAATTAGCCACCTCTCACACTTCGACTTTTCTATTCACTTAATGTAGATATTTTAACATTCTTCTTTGTATCCTAATTTATCATTGTGACAACCTCCACATTAAATTCTTTTTCTATGAATATATAATTTAAAATTTGACAAAATAATTATTATTCCTTTTACACTGAAATATTCTGAAAAGAATGTCGACCTCCATATAAATTCAGAAATATTCTTTTTGTCTATATCTTTTGATTTATAGAACCAACCACCCATTTGTTTTACACATGAATAATTTGTAACGTTGACATTAAACATGAGTCTATATATTTGAAACTCTAACCTACATAGTAGTGTTCAAAATTTTTTTTTAAAAAAATTGATTTATTTAAAAATACCAGTTATAATAACTTTTTGTTTGGTAAAATTAATTAAAATAATTTTATTTAATTTCTTTAAATTCTAGTTAAAATACGAAGTCTGTACTTAAGTTTTACCAGCAAAGTAAACTGCTTTTATTAAAGCCATTCTTACTTCTATAACAAAAGATATTTATTTCGTCAATATAAGCTAAAATTATATACCATGCACACACTTTATTTTTCAAAAAATATTTAACAGTGATTGACAAGATTATTTGCAACTCTAATAAAAATAAATAAATAAAATTTCTTGAACTGGAAAATACATTTTTCCAAGAACTTATTTTTCTTTTTATCTTGATGCAGTAGAATTAGTGGTGAAAGAGTGAACCGGTGAAGGGAGGCATTGATGTTTTGACATTGTCGTAATCATTTTAACGGCTATTTACATATTAGTAATTAAACATAAATGAGACAAATTGATTTTGTATGCAAATCAAACCAGTATGGAATATGCTAATGGTGTTGTTCTTTCAAGTCTTGTTCCGATAACTTCAATAGTCTATAGTTATTTCCCTAATGACTTTATTTGACAATTAACTCTTGGCAGTGGCTCGTAGAAGTTTAAACAGATGGAAAGTTCAACCTTCAAAATCACCTCCAGCAATATCTAGTTTTCTTATTGAAATAATTTATATCTTTAAACAGAAAAAAAAAAAAAAACGTAATTAAAAAACCATTTCTTTTGTTAAATAATTAATTCACACTATTTCGTTTTTAATTAATCATTAGAGAGAGAGAGAGAGAGGAAACTAGTTACAAATTAAAAACATATACAGAACACATCTATTTAAAAATAATTTTGTATAGTATACCTATATACAGAATTTATAAATAAATTTGTATGCATATACGCAGAAAAAAATTTCAAATACATTCAAAAAATCCATATATTCTATATAAGATGAAAGTCTAGATGGAAAATTTGCTAAACTTAATTTTTTAAAATAGTTTCACAATAAAATTACCGTAAATATTTAAATTAATACACTGTACAGGCTTACACACACCTGCACAAATATAATGTAATATAAGGGATTCGAACTCAGACTTTCACACAACCCTCAACTTTCCATGCCATCTCATATTGCTGACCCACCTGATCACACACATGTTGAAAAGATAAATAATCATCAATAGTGGTATTTCGTGCTAAACCAGCACTCATCAGTTGGTCCACCTTATCATCTCCCACACATATATATATAATCAGTGCTCAGTTTATATTAAGATAGCAAATCTTCATACTTTAACAGACAGGTTTCAGTCCCCTACAACTCTTCAGTCATCCATACCATTGAAAATCTGATGATGGAAAGTCCAAATCCCATGCTGATGCCAATATTATAGCCATGCCTCTGTATGAAGATTTTCTATCTTAATATAAACTGAGCACTGATTATATATATACGTACAGGAGATGATAATCTGGACCAAATGATGAGTGCTGTTTTCTATTGGTGATTATTTATCTTTTCTACATGTATGTGGTCATGTGTATCAGTAGTATGAGATAGTATGGATAGTTGATAGGTGCTTGAAAGTCTGAATTCAAATTCCCTATATTTACAATTAGGCTCCAGGTATTTGAAGAGTGCCTGTATTTCAAATATTTATATCATAATTCTGTTAAATCAATGGATGACATTCTTTTGAATAATGGTATAAAAATTCAGATAATTCTACATATTAATACATTCATTCTATCCATCAATTAAATTTTATGGAGGTATCCATCTTAGAGAAGTTAAAATTTCTCTTTATAATCTTAAAAATTATAAATTTGTAATTACTGAAGAAATCCACAGAAGTTTTAAATATGAAGATGATGTATTAACTTCCAAAACAATGGACAATTACAATTTGGCAAAATGTTAAAATTTTTACTGGGACAACGTTTAATGCAGAAGTTAAAATACAGTATCATAACATGTCAAAATGGCAGATTAAAGCGACCAGCATGGAACATATGTGGTACACGTGATTCACAAACTGCTTTATAAAATTATCACAAAACTAATCTTCAATTTACAGTCTCTCAATTTTTTCTGTAGTTGTAACTTTACATGATCACCATTCTCATACAAGCTGTTTACACAGAGGCAAATCTCTCCATACAGTAGCACCATTCAATGCAAGCCAGAATAATCAGAGGATGTTAAACTGAATTCAGATCTATATGACTATACAAGCTAAAGAGCTTGAATTGAAAACATTATTGTTTTCATTTTATACTCAAAACTTTGTTAGCTAATGAGATAAAAGATGGCTGTTGGAAAGCTAAGATCTAGGTATAGTGCTTTAAGATCCAAGGCTCCTCACTGATGAAAGATAGAAGTTAGAAACTAGTCTGGGAATATTGGATGAGTAGGCACTAGATAGGAATTTTGTGCACAAACCTTTCTGCATCCATTGATTACTCTGGCTTGCACTGAATGGCACTATGTATGGAGAGTTTGTCCTCTGTATAAATAGCCATAATTTGTATATAAAACATAGCTGATATCAAATTTGCACATCTTAAAATAAACAGATGATCTTATGTAAAAAATTTAAAAGCATGCTGTCCCACAGAACAATTTCTTAATTTGATATTTATTATTATTTAGTTGTATCTATACTCATATTTTTTTATTGTCAAAAAGCATATGATATACTATATTGTTTTAATTTCCGTGATTGCCATCTTTGCATACCAAAGTGTTGCTTAAATTTAGCAAAAACTTAAATTATTGGCCATACCAAAAATACATTTATAACTTCAAAATCTGTCATTGGTCAAATAAAAGTTGTGATTAATCAAATGATTGAACAACATTGATAGACTGTAAGCAGAAAGAAGTGGACAATGGGGCTTAAATACTCGGTAGGCAAAATGTCAATCTAAAATTATGCACAAATTTTATATCAGATGTAAATAATATTTTTGAAGCTTTTGTTAAAAAAGTAGTCCATAATGGTGTTACTTTTTGAATCATGGCTAATTGTAAATATTTCATAGGTTAGAAGATGAAATATCTTAATCTTTATAGACTATGACTAGACACACACAAAAGAAGATAAGTAATCTTTTTAATATATCTGACAATCAAAGAAGTATTATAAGTTGTGCCATTAAGATCAATTGACTTAAAGTATGTCTCAGCATGCTCTCTAGCAAATTTTTGATATAGAGATGTATTTAAGAAATCTGGGCTATTGAAATATTCTAAAATGATTGAGAAGCTTGGAGACTATCTATACAAGCTGGCAAACAAGTAATGTATGTATTTGAATAGTTCTTCCTATCTGAATATCAGATAGATATATAGAGGGACTTTAAATATTATGACCAAGTCATTTATATATAATTACAAAATATTTTATCAGCAAGATGAGGAATATAAATGAGACTGGAGTTTTTTCAATGGATCTAAGTTGCAAACAACAATGTTCTTAGGGAATAACCTTCCATTTATCATATGTACACATTTTTAATAGACATAGTTATAGTGATAATGAAGTGTAAAAGCTCACTCAATATTTTACTGTGTAAAACAATAAATTTGATGTCATCAATAACAAAAAATTTTCAAATTATATTATCAACGGCCATTTTTAAATCTATTTACACAATAGTTTGTTAGGTGTCTTGTAGTTTGAAGATTTCTACTCCTAAAGTTTTTTTTCCCTGGAAAGTCACTTGTAAGGCTTGATAAACCATGTAGATTTTTTAAAAAAATAATATAAAATGAACTTGAACCAATAGAAGTCATCAAAAGAATAATTTATGCTCATAAGAATAGAATCAAATATTGGAGTTCATTAATTTTTTCCCCTAAATGTATTAGTCTGAAGTAAGATACCATAACTATATGTAATTCTTTTCATTTATTATATCATTCATCTTATATATATATATATATTTAATTTCCCAGTCTGATAATTCTTGATTAGAAGGATCCGCACCTTTTTTCTTTTTTATTGATATTTTTATTCTTTTTTGTTATGCTAGTTTATATTTGTTCTACATATTTTTTCTTAATGTCATACCCATATTAACTAGCCATGATAGAAAATAATGATGGTGCTTTTTTTATATTCCTTCTAACTTTATACTTTTTAAAAAAGTACATTCAGAATCCTCAGTTGGAAGAACAGCAGGTTTAATGTTACAATTATTTTTCAAAGAAAGAAAAGAAAGGAAGGAAAGAAAGAGAAAAAAAGGAAGGAAAGAAAGAGAGAAAGAAAGGAAGAAAAAAAGAAGGAATGAAAAGAAAGGAAGAAAGAAAAGAAGGAAAGAAAGGAAGACAAAAAAGTAACAAGGAAAGAAAGAAAGAAATGAAGAAAAAAAGGAAGAAAGAAAATGGCATAACAAATTATATATTTTTAAAAGCCAGTCATTTGTGGATCTCATCATATGGACTCACTGACAGATTGAATAGAAGAGAGCAAACACAAAGGTGCTTATATATTGTTCTAAATAACAATAGGTAGAATATACTTCATAGGATCATCAGGGATCAGCTTGGTTGGATAGGATTAAATAATAATAATTTTTGGTCTATATAAAAAATTTGTAGATATAAACAAATATATTGCAGATGGCAGAATGAAATTAATTGTCAATGTAGTTTGAATATTTTAGAGACATTGCTATTTACAGAAATCATTGAAGACTTTTTATAACTAAAATTATTAATTTGTAAATTGATAATTGTCCTGTTTTGATCATAGTTGAAATAAATGACTGTTTAGAAAATGCAGATTAAAAATATAGTTTTCTGAAATATATAAGCATCTTCTGGGATTAGGTTATGTGAATGATATAATAACTATTATTTTTTTCTTTGCTGTCATAGCAGTAATTTTTTCTTTCATCACTATAAATCATAATAGTTTGAGATATTATTTTTGCCAAGTTTGAAAAAATGTAAACAGATCTGAATAAAAGCCATAGCTCGAAACCGGTCTGGGGATGGAGACCATCATAGATAAAAGCTTCATGTATTTTCTCTTGTAGCATTTATCATAAATAAAGATAAAATAAAATAATTAAGCTTGTTTAGAGCTAGTAGCAGGCTCTTTATATATTACATATTGGTAATATAAGCTATATAGGTCATGTGATATATGACTGATTTTTACTATTATAATTTTGCTATTAGGGATTTGGCTATATTAAATTGCTAAACCTACTAATATATGGGATCTCTGAATTTAGTTCAGGCTCATATAGTTTCTTTGGTTAAAGAGCTGAATTTGAAGACATGTAGGTGTCTGAAGATTTAGATCTTTTTCTTAATATTTAAGAATTAGATAAATGCTTGGCTTGAGTTAATATTTTGAATCTTATGTCCTAGCTCCTCACTGATGAGAGCCATAGCTCGAAACCAGTCTGGGGATGGGGACCATCATAGATAAAAGCTTCATGTATTTTCTCTTTTAGCATTTATCATAAAAAATAAAATAATTAAGCTTGTTTAGAGCTAGTAGCAGGCTCTTTATATATTACATACCGGTAATACAAGCTATATAGGTCATGTGATATATGACTGATTTTTATGATTAAAGCAAAGAAGAAGATTGGAGCTCTGATGAAGACTGCTGGACAGTCGAAACTGTAAGGAAAATAAAGAAGTTTTTAAGAAAAATTCATTTGCATTGAAGTGTATATGAAAGAAGTGTTATAAGCAATATATACAGATCTGAATAAATTATTGCCAAATTCTAAATGTTATACTTTAATATGCTAGAATCAGTGTTTCTCAATCTTCTTCATATTCTATTTTTCAATATATTATTTTTATGCGGACCCTTTTAAGTACTTAGAAATGTGATTTTTTTTTTTTTAATTTTTTTTTTTAGACATATACCCAGGGCCATCTTAACTTTATGGGATGCAAGGGTTGTAGTACAAGGGTACCTAAGTGTAAAGGAAAAACCAAAATTTAATTCAAATTTACAAAGCCAAAAAAAGTCATTAAGAAAATACAATTGCAGTATATGAAGGAACATTTACTAACCTCTCAGCTGATCCAGCTTTGTGTTGATATCAACAAAATCTTTATTGCTTTTAGATTTTCTATCAATTTTTTTTGAGTTTTAACTTTGATTCTTTTAATGTTTATTTTAAAATAAATAACAGAATGGCTTTATTACTGAGGAATTCAAGTTTCAGAAGAGATAAAACTGGTCTATGAACTTTGAACTCTATCATTCTAACACTATATCAACTTATGCAGGCAGTTCTTACTATTATTCATATATATGTGTCAAAGTTTGGTTTCTTCTCCCATGATTTACATATATATAATATTCAAATATAAGTATTATGTAAGGGACTTGAAATCAGACTTTCAAGCACCCTACAGCTCTGCACTTCATCTTATATAACTGAGATACATTACCACATATGAAAAAAAGAAGATCTCCAATATATATTTCTTGCTGAACCAGCACTCATATGTTGGTCCAGATCACCATCTCCCACACATTCACTACTCAGTTTATATTAAGATAGTAAATCTTCAAACTTTAATGGACAGGTTTCAATCCACTCCACCCTTCAACTCTTCAGCCATTCACATCATTGGAAATCTGATGGCAACACTCAAAGCCCCTGTTGATGCCAATATTATTGGAGACCATTTATCTTTTTCACATATATGTGGTCATGCATGTTATATAAGATGGAGTGTATAACTGTAGGGATCTTGAAAGGCTGAGTTCAAGTCTCTTATAATTATATTGAATTTAGTATAGACAATATACTTATATTGAAATATTACACATTCATCCTGTATTCGGACCATCCATCTTCTGTGTAATTAAATGAAAATATTAAGGTCCTATGAGAGGAGTCAGGGTGTTTTAAAGTCAACATGGGTCTGACAATAATATTCATTAACAGGGGCTTCAAGTATTCCATTCATCAGATTTTCAATGATATGGATGGCTGAAGAGTTGGAGAGTGTACAGGATTAAAGTTTGTCCATTAAAGTTTAAAGATTTGCTTTCTTAATATAAACTGAACACTGATTGAATATATGTGACCAACTGATAATGCTGCTTCAACATGAAATACATATATTGGAAATCATTTATCTTTTTCACATGTATGTGGTCATGTGTATCAGTTATATAAGATGGAATACATAGCCATAAGGAGCTTGCAAGTCTGAGTTCCCTTATAAATATATGTATATTGATATTCTGTAAATATTAATAATAATATACAAATACCAAAATAGAGATTATGTTAAATGTAATTAATTACAATGAGTATACTTTCATTGCATGTGCATCCCAATTATGTGTTCTGTTGAGAATCTGAGATCCATCTTTTGTAAATTTGAATACTGTTAAGTCTTTGACTCATTACATATTCATTTTGTGTGATAACTATGCCTCTTTAATTTTGTTTTCTATCATTTCTTTCCTCACATATTATTTTAATAATACTATAAAAAATAACTGAATAGTTGAGACAATCATCATCAACCATTATCAATCCACTGCAGGATGAAGATCTCTTCAAGTTCAGTCCATTTTCTCCGATCTTTAGCTTCTCTTCTCCACATCACCCCTGCACACTTTCTTATATCATCCATCCATCTCACATCTGGTCTCTTTCTGGGTCTTTTACAATCTCTTGGAATCCAGTTTAAGATTTCAATTGTCCATCTATTATTATCTCTTCTAGCAATATGTCCAGCCCAACTCCACTTCAGCCTTTTAATTTTTTCAATGAGGTCAGTAACACTTGTTTGTTCTCTTACCCATATATTGTGTTTTCGATCTCTTCTTGTTACTCCCAACATGCATCTCTCCATACATTTTTTGAGGGGTCTGGAGTCTCTGTATTGCTCTTCTATTAAGTGTCCAAGTCTCACATCCATAAGTAAGAACTGGTAAAACATATTTATTAAAAACCTTACTTTTCAAACACATAGGCATATTTCCTTTTAGTATCAAGTTATTTCTACCAAAAGCACTCCAACCAAGTTTAATTCTATGATTAATTTCATTCATTATGTTTCCATCTGTACTAATAATCTGACCAGGGTATTTGTAACTGTTAACTTCTTCTAACTCATCATAATCAATCTTTATTTTCGTAGTTTGAGAAAATCCATTAAACATTATTTTAGTTTTTTTAACATTTATCTTTAGTCCTACTTTCATCTGATAACTCCTGCAACATTTCCTGCAGCTCTAAAGCATTATTTGCAAAAATAACTACATTTAGATATATATTTACTGTGTATGAGTGTATTCATTCGTATTTCTTAAAAAAAGTAAAATTGGCAACACAGATAGACTCTTCAAGCTTTCTATTGTTATACAATAAAGCTTATAGAAATGGTTTTTTCAGTTCATATATTCTATCCATAACTTCAATACCTTATAAAAATATTTTTTAATATGGTTATGATTTTAGTCATTTCAGAAGCACCAACAACTCTGGCACAAATATGCTTTTATATTTTCATTATTTCTTTAAAATATAATTCATCCATTTGAAAATATATTCCACTTTCTAAACATGATTTTTGTCCGTCACTACAAATTGATGTTTCATTTCATTAATTAAGAAAAGTAATTTATAAATTCTCTCAAATTATAATTAGAAAATATTTTATTAAATGAAATATTGTATTATATCAAACCTTTGAAAAAAAAAGGCAAAGAAAAAAATGACCATACTTTCAAATACAGTTAATAAACAAATCACATTAGATTTAGAGAGAGAACTTTAAGATAAAAAAAATAGTGTTTGTGAAAGACTTGTCAAATTGACTCAATTTATAAATGTTAATGCTTTTCTTTTTGTTTATTTACAATTTTTTAATAGTATGTAATTGAAATAATCTATCATTGTATAATTATTTGAGTGAGATAAATATATAAATTTAAATCACTAAATAAACAGACTTCCATCTTAATTTAAACATGCAAGTTTTAACATTTAGTTGTTTGTGATAGTTACTTTAGTTAAAAATAATCAAATTAAAACAAAATTGAAATAGACAACTCATTATAAATAAAAATATTATTTAATACATCAATCTGGCTTTCGTTCCTTAATGGAACCTTTTCAAGATGTTTCTTTTTACACAATCACACGTGATGTGATGCACTGTGACTTCTCCTTAAACGGAGTCAGGAATCTCTCAGCAACAATGTCCAGAGAAACCTGTTAGCCACTTTATCTTTCCTTTTCCATTCCTCACCCTAAGTGTTCCCATAATCTGCTCCATCCCATTTCCACAACATAATCTTTGTCAACTCTATGGCGTTTTATCTAAATCCCCCTTATCTTTTCCCAAATGCAGCATAAAAACTAATAATCCCTTTTTGTATAATCACTTTGGTCATATTTATTCTTCAATAACTCCATTATTTGTACCCTTTCTGCTTTCAAGCATTTACATTCAATTAAAAGATGCCTAATATTTTCTATGCCTTCCTTACACAATTTGCAGACTAAATCACCCATGTTTTTTCAATTTACATGTATATTCTCTTGTTGCTAAAGTCCCATTTGAGCCTTAAACAATAAACTACTTTCCTTGCTATTATAAATTAACTCTCACCCAATGTTCCATTTACTTCTATATATATTTAAAGTTTTTTTACTCTCCATACTAGTTCTCCATCTCCCTATTCTTTATTAATGCATCTATTCTTTTATCCCATTCCTTACCACTATAACACTCAACAATTTTCCTAACACAATCATCCCACCTTTTGTACAAGTATACTGATATAAATTCTTTATCCAAATCTTTTGCATATGGCATTACCTTTCTCACCCATCTTGTTGCCTGCCCTTTACTCATAACCCAATTAAATACTATTTTGGATATTCTTTTAATATCCATAAACTGCAACCTACCAAACATTTTCATTTTACTTTTTGCATCTCTCATATAAAAACTTGACCGTCCCATTTCTTCTTGAATAGCCTCCCTTCCTGTCCACATCTACATCCAATGCATGTCTTCCTACTTCTCTTTGTACTTTTTCTAAGTAATCTAATACCCCTTTACTAACACACAGCACATCATTACCATATGTTAATCCTGCTACCGCAACTCCCTTCCATACAATTCTAGCTGCATCATATTTATTATATAAAAACACTGTTAATTTCTTTATCAATCCCTTTCTTTTCTTTGCTTCATTTATCAATTTTTTCTCCCATTCATCCAAGAAATTTTTCTGATTACTTAAGATAATTCCCAAATAACTATATCTAGTCACCACACTTAACTTTATATCCCCCAATAAAAATTCTACATCTCCTCTTTCCCCAGTATTAACCATCATTATATTTGATTTTTCTTCACTAAATTTAATCCCCATCTCTTTATCCACCCTTGCACATGTCCTCAGCATAACTTCCATCTCTTCTTTCTGCACACAAAAAGATATCATCCACAAAAAAAGACCTGACAAAGTATATACTCCCTTGCCGCCTATTAACAGTATCTCTATCCCTCTTCCTAATCTTTATATTGCTCTCTCCATTTCACTCAAATACAACAAAAACAAAATAGGTGACATCTTGCCTTAGTCCCAACCCATTTTTAACTTTAACTGATTCTATATTCCCTAATTGATACATATAGTAATTATTTTCATATAATTTCTTAATAATATCCACTAAAGCTTCATCCATTCCCAAATTCTCTAAACTTACCCATAATTTATTTCTATTTACTCTATCATATACCTTCTCTATATCTATAAACCTCATATATAACTGTCTACCTGAATTCCTACTCATATCCATATGTTGTGTGACTACAAATAAACTATCTCCTATATACATATCTGATCTAAAACCTTGCATTTCCCCCACTACATTATTCCCTTCCATCCATTTTGCAACTCTTCTAGCCACCATATATGAGAAAACTTTATATAAAACTGATGTTACCACTATCGGTCTATAATTGTTTAACTTTCTATGATCCTTACCCTTTCCTTTAAATAATAATCTTACTCTTGTATTACTCCAATTACCCAGAAAAACTCTTTTCTGTACCATCTTATTAAAACATGACCAATTACCCTACAGCAGCTCCCCCAGTGGACATTATTCACATTACAATAAATATAATTATTAAAATACATACATTAAATATAATTAGTAAAGTACATATATGTTCTTAAGAATGATTACACTTCATTGTTTAATACAATTGCAACATTTTATAAAGGACTATTTATTTCCATTATCTTTCATAACAGAGCTTTAATTTAATTTAAAAGGCTACCTAATAAAAATTAATATGCGAGACGTTTTCTACTGTTCAACTATAAAAAAGACATCAAAGTGACTATATGGTAAAATGAACAGCAAACTAATTTGCATAAATCATAATACTCCTCCTCATTGTCATTGACTGTACTCAGCTATGAATATGAAGTCTAAGAACTTCGAAAGCACTTAGCGTATATAAACAAAATTAAATTTCTTTGACAAGTGTGTTAGCGCAAAATTATTAGTATAGTCTTGATTGTATATATATAAATGATTAAAAGATATTCTGTTTAAAATCTTCCTTATACAGTAAACAGAATTTGATTAACCTAATCTGAAGAAGATATAGTAGAATATTTAGAAGAAAATTCTATAATTATATTAGACAGCATAATTTAGTAACTTGTAAAGTTTCTACTTTATATTAGACAAAAAGTTAAAAATTATTTAATTATAATTAGATGAAGATTAATAAAAAATGGTGAACTATCTTAAACTTTGAAGAATATTCCTTTTAATTTTATTTGAATCAAAAAATGATATTGCCATATTTTCATTTACCATTTCACCTACATTCATATGATCATTTTCAAAGGTTGAACAACTAAAAAAATGCTAAATATAAAATCGTATATATTTCAAATTTATAATATATCCATTAAATTTTTGGATTATATGTTAAACTCAGTTTACTTTATAATATATCCTTATGCTATATTCTTAAAAATATATAAACATTTATCAATTTAACAAAACACCAGAAACAAAAATTATAAAAAGTTTATTGATTATATTATGTTTCAACTTTGAAAAAAAAAAGATGAAATTATGTAATAGAGATATAAGCATAAATTATGTAATTACATTGTATTTCCATCATCTAATATGAGTATTGAAGTACTTTAGAAAAATTTAACTATGGAATATTTAAATAAAAAGTAATTTTTCTAAAGACATTCAATACTCATATTAGATGATGGAAATAGTCCAACATATAAATACAACTAAAACACCATCATCACAAACCTTCACGAAAACATCATGCAATTACATTCCACATTTGTAAATGCTAATAAAGTTTTGAATTATTTTGGATTAAAATTTTAATTAGATATTAGCATTTCTTTTCTCATCAATGTCAAATTTATATTTGATTATTAATACATTGTATAGGCTTAAACCTGCATTTATATATGTAATATATGCGGGATTCGAACTCAGACTTTCACACTCTCAGTGCCATCTCATATTGCTGACCCACATGTTGAAAAGATAAATAACCGCCAATATACATATTTCATGCTAAAACAGCAATCATCAGTTGGTCCATGTGTGTGATCAGGTGGGTCAGCAATGAGATGGGACTAACAGTAGTGGGTCGTATGAAAGTCTGAGTTCGAATCCCGCATTATTAATTATTGTAAATATAGATTTTAGTAATTTTCACGAGACAACAACAGAAAATTGAATCACGTTTTTATTAGATTTTTAAAGCATACTAAAAACAAAACAATAAACTTAATTCTTTCTTATACTTCGTTAATAATTTTAAATTAATATTGGGATTGTCTAAGTTTTGATTGGTGTTAATGATTACATTCTCATTTAATTAGTTGAAGATTATGTATACGTCAGGTTAAATATTACAATAATTATAAATATAAAGCACTCGGAGGAATCGATTATAGCAACATTTTCATTGACAAATGGAAGAATTTTCGGTCTTCAAAGTTTTTGGAAAATATAGTTTCAAATTTATTGAACATATTTTAATTTGTGAAATGTTTCAATAACTATTGAATATTATTTACTGACGAACTATATTGTTTGAAATATATATGTTCTTTGCAAAAATAATAAAGCTTCTCTTTTGAACATTCTGCAGATAATAATTACCTTTATTATTATTATTATTATTATTATTATTATTATTATTATCTGCATCTAAAGGTTTAAAATGCATTTTTCTTTTTGGCTTTTGCAAAACAAACAAAAATTCAAATTTTCTTTCTCAAGTCTTTAAGAATATTGATTTAATCAATTATCTTCACATCTTATAATTTTTTATTTAACACATTTTTAAATAATTTTAGTAGGCTGTTTTACTAAAATCACATGACTCAACAAATTTTCAAAATCGCATTTTTAAAAAATCTCCTTGATAACTTAGATTGATAAGTGTCACTATTTCCTGGTAGCCTTTGGGAAACTTTAACATGACTAAACTTTAAAACATTTCAACAAATGCAGATTTGATAAGATATTAAAAATAATAAATATATTGATTTTTTTTTCAAAGACTCTTTGTGTGTGTATATATATTAAACTTTTCACTATTTTAAAATGAGCTGTGCAAAACTGGAATTCGAGATCAATAAGAGTCTCCAGGATATATATTGTGACTTCTACAATCCTTTCAGCTTTTTATTCTAAATTAATAAATAATATACTTATTTTGAAATATAAATTAAAAGAATTATATAAAATGAACATGAGATCTGCTGGTTATGGAATTAGTTTCTAGCTTCAAATTTATAGTATATTTTAAATTAAAACGTGGATAGAATTGGACCTGAAAATAGTTTTTAGTATTCTGAAATTTGAATGCTTTATAGAAGAACAATTAAAATATATATTAGTATTAATAATAAATCTAAAACAAAATATATGGGAAAAAGATCAATTTATGTCATAGCTATCATTACGACTATAATAAAAAGCTACATTAGACAGAGAAGAGATAATCATGTACCACAAGAAAGCTGAATAAATTGAGATAAGAATTTACTGGAAAAATGTACAAAGCTATGGATGAAAAATATTGGAGTAAATTTGAAAAAAAATTAATCCTGAATTGAATTAATAATTTGATACATATACTCATACGAAGTCACCAATCAGTATAATCTACAATCACAATCCATCTACGGAATATTTTGAGTTATATTTTATGTCTAAGGTATTTTACCTTTTCTCTATGATTTTTAATAAGTTTCTGTTCTGTCAGTTTTTCATACCTATTATTTATTGTTTCTAATTGAAGAGTTCCTTGTGCAGTCATTATTACTATCTGATTGGCTGTCATTTAAGCATTTTTAAGGCGCATCTGTCAAAGATTTCAGCCTTTCACATTATTATTTATATTATCTGCTTGTGCTTAATAAATTTAATATATTTACATTTGTTACGATTATTTCATTAGATTTGAAAATTACTGCATAGTAAATCGAAAGATTTCACGTTGTTTATTTATATATAATATTTAGTGAATTAAATGTGTTTAAAGCTTCACGCTCTTAGTTCAAAATACTTGAATCTGGCTTATTTATATATAAATTTAAGTAGAGAAAAAGGTGGGTTCCATCTTTTTCTCGTAAAATCACTGACTTGTGTTTTGAATTGAAGAGTTTCTTGTGCAGTCATTATTACTGTCTGATTGGCTATCATCTAAGCATTTTTTAAGGCGCATCTGTCAAAGGTTTCAGCCTTTTATGTTATTATTTGTTTCTGATTTTGTTAAAAATGATAAATTGAGACTTAACTGCACTTAATTTTTATTAGACATTCACTAGATTAGACATTATCCACTCAATGAATATTTTTGTATCATAATTTCCGCTACACCACTCTCATGCAAGATAGGGTCTGGTTTCTTTGTGGAGGGGTGAGACATGCGAAAAAAAAAATATGATCCCCAAAAGATGCACACTTAATGATGAACCAGCACTTATCAGTTGGTCCAGATCACATTCTCTTACACATATCTTTGTCATTGTTCAATACATATAAATTGCTGCTTTGTAATAGCAAACCATATTGCAGTTTTTAATAGAGTATCAGTTATCTTCTTATTAATCACAATTAAGTTTGCATCAACTTCAAATTCTCAATATTATAAAACAACTAGTAATTTCTAACTTAAATTCTCTGGATAGGTTTCTAAAAATGAGAGATATTAACTATTTAAATAATTTTCTCATGAATCTATGATCATTTCCTGTAATGAATTGATTAAGAACATTACAATCTTGAAATACATGTTTTCTGCATGTTAAAATATAATCTAATTATTCTGTACCTTCATTTAGATGGTTTCACACCCATTTTTATTTAGAATTTTGTTAACGAAAGAATCATAATGATCTTTTTCTTCAAAATCCAGAAATTCCTTTCCGTCACCATAGCTTAAATTTTCCCACAGAATTTTCATCATTCAGTTGTTTTCCAATTCTAGAATTAAAGACTTCCAAGACAATGTTAAAATATTGTTTGACATAATCAAAACTATTTTATATATCTATATAATTCTCTACTTTTTCAATATAATAACTTGTTGGGTAGGGTAACCTGAATTTTCTGCATTGGGTAGCTTCAAATTAAATTGAATATCTGTCTGATATACCATCAATCTCCATAATGTTATTCTTTCATTTTTTCTTTATAATGAATGCCACTCCATTTATATTCAAATACATGTCCACTTTTCATCTTTTCTCCTAATTTCACAAAGTCCAACATTATATTGTAATTTTGACTCACTTTTAAGTGATCAGCAGTTATCGGTAGATAAATAAAAGGTCATCATGGAATGACAACCTGAATCTGCACTCAGGGAATTCTTAGTATCCTCTGCTTTGGACTATCAATTGTTGCTTGACTGATGACTTTAGAACCTTCTGGAAGTAAGGACCATAATTTAGCTTTGTTTGCCATGATTGTAAATAGCAAAATAAAAATCAAACACATGTTCATCCTGCCTTCAAAAAATTTCAACTGGTGTTTCAATTAAGAATTATCAGGCAACTGAGAAGAAAAATCATGATATTTCTTGGTCTAAAATTTGGTCCGAAGGCAGAAATTCAAAAAGGGCCCCATTTTAAAATTCGGAATTCGCAAATTTTTAATTATTTATTTTATATTATAAATATTATATAAGATAATTTAATAAAGGCACTCACTTTAAAAATCTTTCTTCTTAATCTTTATATTTTCAAAATCATTAATTAGTTCTCTTAAGTCTGTTTTAGATGTTTTTCCTTCTGCTCAATACCTAATGCAAGATCTTTCAGCCTGGTTTGACCAATTGAATTTCTTTTAAAATCTTTTATTATTTTAATCTACTAAAAGACCTTTCAACACTAGTTACAGTTATTGGACATGTAAAAAAATAACAAGAAAACAATATATATTTCACTAAATGCACTTTTCAAACAACTGTATTTACTAATTAACAAGTCTGAGAAGAATCAAATGAATTAATTTTTAAATGAGCAATAATAGTCTTGTATTATTGTGAAAGGTACTTTGAACTTTTCAAAATAATTTTACAATTTCTTATATCATATAATAATGACAATTTATGAGATATAGTTAATAATTGTTTCATATGAATATATTTTAATTGCCTTGCTATAGATTTTCAAGTTTATGGGCCTCTGGACTGCATGGGCACACAAGCATTGTCTTCTTTTGTAACTCAGTAGTTATGCCACTGCTATACTGGCTATGTTGATAAACCACAAATAACAGCTGCAAGTAGAAAACATATGGAATGGCCATTAGGAATTTACCATACTGAGTTTCTTTACAAAGAGGAGTCAAAAAATATCTTTTCAGTTTGCAGCAAATCTCTTTCCATAGCCAAAAATAAATATATATATTCTATTATTTAGAGCATGAAAATGCATGTTCTTTTGCTATAATATAATTAGAACTTTCTCCCCTCATCTTTCTCTATATTTCTTTAAAATAAAAGATAGTAAAATATTTAAATAAGTACTATTTTACCAAAAGTCCTTCAGTGAAGACTACGAAAATAGAATATATTATTCAATAAGTCAATTTCTGGATAGTTAAGGTTTTATATTTTTGAATATCCTTTACTTAATTATAGCTCGATGACCATTTAACAATTACAAGGTTAGCTAAGTTAGTACTATTTGAAGTAATAAACTTTTTCGTAACCAGAAAAATTCAAAAAGTTATAAATATGGCAGATGAATCTCTTACGAGAAGACAAACAAACATTACTAGTTACCAGCAAACAAAAGCACAGTAGTTTCTGTGCCACACTTCCCACAAAATCGATAAAGGGATAACAGTCACTATCTGGCTTATGATTCGTTATCATCCTGCAATTTAAACAGAGAATCATTTTTATTGCATTTTGATACAAAATTACAGAAACTATTTTAAAATCATTTTGAGGAGGAAAACAATTATATATTCCAATCATTCGTATAGACAAAATATTTTATTGTATATCTATGAGTTATAATACGTATACATGTCACTATCAGTGAATTTTAGCATTATGTATATAACTTAAGTTCGTTCTCTAATATTATTGAGTTCTTGCTGTTTTAAATTATAATTAAGGATAGACTAGCATATTAGAAACTTGCAACTAGGCTGGTGTGTAAAAATCAAATAGAAAAAAAAAAAAAACAGCAGAAAGATTAAAGTAAATAGAATTTTATTTATTTAAAATTTACACAAACTAATTATATATAGTGCTATATTTTGTATTCACACTTTATGTTTTTGCGAAGGATCTTTTCCAAAATTAAAAAGAGTGAGAAACAATCTTACTTAGCAACATGACAATCATTTACGGATAATACCATCTGAGGAGTTGGTTAGAAAAGTGGAAACTACTTACACTATATTAAAATCATCAAAATACAATATCTTTAAAAATATTTTCCAATACTACAATATGCTGTAGTACATTAAATGTACTATAAGAAAGATACATTTCCTCTCATTTTTTAAAACCTTCTTATGAGCTTGGCCTTTCCTAGGCTTGTTTTCTCTGGTTTCCAATCAAAACATCTATTGATTAGCTAAACTTATACTTACTGTGGCACCTGAATATAATTTTTCCAGATATTTTCACTCATTTGACCATTTTTATTTGTTTGTAATATTATAATCCGAGTATTCTTAATTGAAATTCGTTCTGTGAATAGAAGTTAATTTAATAATTTCTTAAAAAAGCTGCAATTGAAATCTCTCACTTCATTTAAATTTCTGATGATTTTCTTAGCCATTAAAAATGTTTACGAGATGACTTTTTCCATTATTCTTTATATTTTTAGTTATCTGACACAGTTCATTTTCATTTGTATATTTATATCCCAAAGATTTTCATAAACTACCTACATTATATGCATTATAAAATAAAAAAGTTGAAATCTAAATCTCCAGTCTTTGATTTAAAGTTCACTTCATATTTTAAAATACTTTCTTCATTAATTAAGTTCATATCTTTGATGAAGACAACACCTTGTTTATAATCCATATCCCATGACAACACCTCTCCAGGTACAGCAGGATCAACAATACCAGTAGATATACAATCTTCTTCCGTTAGCCACCATTCCATCCACAATGCAATCGCATTGCACTTGCCTTTACTAAAAAAAAAAAAAAAATCAATGTAATACAATATTTGTGTACACACATTTAGCAGACACATATGTATGTTTAACAAAAGTGGTAAATTTAGAAAAGTAATAAGATCAAACACCTATCCTAATACTCCAATCTTCTAAATGCCAGAGAATAATTTCTTTAACATTATTTTATAAGATATTGAATTGATAGTTCATTAATATTATTTGTCTATACTGACTAATTTTCCATCGGATAATTAATACATATTTGTCTGAAAGTTTGTGATGGCACTTTCTGTAATTATACATTGGATTATTGCCACCATCTACACTTATACCCTGCTTTGTGCTTGTCCTTTATGCAAGGATTGTCAGTAGCGATCGTCATCAATTTGTACCGACTATTGTGATTCACAATCGATTATTCACTATAATGATAATAAAAAAATGGGGGGGGGGGCATTTAGTAAGATTGATGACATCATAGGATAGTTATTAACATTGTCACCCAAAAGGAAATTTGCGACTTTTGTACTGAAACTGTGCAGTGCAGCGTTTATTCATAGTACATAATACTGCACATACTTTCAGTGTTATATATAATATTTTGATTATAAAATTAAAATATGATTAATAAATACAGTAAAGATTTTATTTAATTTTCACCAGTGCTGCTTCATTAATGATAAAGATGATCACCGTTAATGATTACAACCCCCTCCCCCCAAAGTGTTTCATGCAGTATAATAAATAATCAAAATCATATTTTAATGACATACAACAAACAAATATATTAAAATCTTATTAAATGTTAAAATGTAGTAGTTGAAAAATTGTACACTTTATTTACTTACCTTTATGGTTTAAAATTTTTACAGATAGAACTATGCTATGCTTGAGGCAAAAATAATGATCATTTATTGTAATTATTATTTTGTAAAAATAAATGACTTCATAATAATGAAATTTGTATGATCAAAAATTAATAAATTTAAATTAAAAATAACATTTAATCAATTCGCATGATTTTAAAAAATCTTATAATGTACATGTATACAAACGTAGAAAAGAAAATTTTATTCAGCATAAAACATTAACGTAAATGTATTCTCGGTTTTTAAAAAAATAAGCAGAAATACATAGAGATAAACTGAAAAAGACTCATACCTTTAATTTTTATTTAAATAATTCACAAGTACTGCATTAATCAAAAATTTTTTTTGTCATTTCAAAGAAAATGTCTTCTGCACTTAATAAAATGCGACATTTTGCGGATAAACTATACCACAATTGCCAAGCTTTGGTGGTCGAGAGGTCAGTGACAGCTGCTTTACAAGCAGTTGTCCCGGGTTAGCAGGTTCACTTCCCAGACGATGCTATGACACATGAGAAAAAAAAAACTATACCACAGTTTGCCATATTGATCTTTTTATTTTGTTCGCCATAGTAGATATTGTAAAAAAAAAATCTCAAATTTTGATTACAATATGCAAACACAGAATGCACTAGATACTTTTTGTTTCTTTTTTAATTCTTAAGAATACTTTTTAATTAAGTAATATAATAAAGTAGTACAAATTTGAAAAAATTAAAACTTCAGTATGGATTTTTTTCCAGCATTAACAAAAATAGTTGCATAGAAGAACACAAAAAATTGTTAACTGCTAGTTTACTTTCACTTTCTAGTCTATTTTGCCGTATTTTTGAACTGTTAAAAGATGGATTTCTTAAGTCAACTGGCAAGAGATGAATATTATGATATCTGTTCTATGGGTTTATCCATGTTTGTCATCATCACTACTTTTTAAAAATCAAAGACAAATTAAGATCAAAGTGCTCAAACCATCACAGGTGTATCCAAACTGTCCCAAATCACAGTATCCCATACAAAAAAAAAACATTGAAGAAGCACATCAAACATCCATTCTAAACTTTTTCTCTAGAGATTCTGTCATCATCTGTTGCACTCCTCCAAAAAACTAAGATCATCAAAAGATTTAGAAGACAACAACGGAGCTTAGAATAAACAATTCATGATTCAGAAAATTAGATAATTATGATTGATGAATGGATCAACAGAAAGAACAACTTTAAGACAAGTCTTTTTAACATAGATTTAAGTTGCATTATTATAAATACATATTTTAAGTGTATATTTGCATAATACACATAGCACAGTTTACACAAGCATATAATGAATTGAACTTGGAGGCTTTTATCCTACAGTCAATGGATGATTGAAAATGATGATGATGATAATGTATATTAAAGGAATTTTTAAAATTATTATATACACTAAGTTAAGTTGTTTGTTCACAGCTTACCATGTAATTTTTACCTGGAATAACTAACCAAATTTTTTTCTATAGGAAACCATTCAAATTACTTGTTATTTATCCAATATTTTTGCTTAATGATGAGTTTTGGAGGACCAATTGCCCTCGTTTAAGTGGGGTAAAAGTGTCTTTTAATTGTTAAATGTTTTTACAAAAATTCTACCATTATTTATGCTTTTCAAATATATATTGAAACAGTCAGCTTTGTCAATCCTACTGTTTCACCTACTATATTCTATAGTAGTATTTCTATATATATATAAACATCACCAAATCCTCGTATATCATGTTAAAATTATATTAAAAACAGGCTAAATTAAAACCTAAATATGTTAATCATGTGTGCGTATATCTTGACATATAGTATAAAAATTATAAATCTCCATACATAAGCACATATATATTTCTATTAATAAATAAATGCGTTGTATGTGTAACGAGGGACTACATATATGCAGGAATGAAAAATGTTAACAGGATTAAAACATTAGAATTTCTTTACTTAAAATATTTATTCTAAAAGTAATATTCAAAATTATTATATAATTCTGCATATATCGCTAAATTAAATGGTCGAGTTATATATATAACAAAATGTTTTTTCATCTTTTAGATTTGTTTTTCTAGAAAGGATGACACCGTAAAAGTTAATCCTTCTCGCTATAAAATGACCTAGTTTCAATTTAAGGGTAAAATTAGATTTAAAATTAGAAATATGAATAAATTATCGCCAGTGACCGAGGTTAAAACTGACCTAAAAGAAAAATAATCACAGCAGGATTCCGCGATTTTTTTAGCAGTAGCGAGAAAGCTGGAAAAGCGAATCTAAAAATAATGTAATGAAGGGGAGGGGGTGAGCCAATATATAAGCCTTGGCATCCATCTTTGAAGAAGTCTAACATTATATTTTAAAAAAGGACTTGCAAATTTGGTGATGATGATGATGTCAGGGTAGAAGGCTAAATTCTTTGCCTTCTGGACCTCGGTAAAAGTGACCTGATGTGGGAAATAATGCAGTGAGAGCCGCCGCCACCTAAAGAAGTTCCTCGATGATGAAACAGCCTGCTAGCAGAAAAAAAGATAATGGTAAACAAACTCCTTCAATTTTAAAGCCTTTCAACTAAAGTCAACTAATTCTTATAAGCTAGCTCAATCTAAACTCTATGGCCATAATAATAATGTAATTTAAACTCATCTCTTAAATGTAATTTTATTTTAATTCTAAAATCTCACATGATTCTGGTTTATATTATTATTAGATTCTAATTTGAGAACTGATTTATGATTTCTTACCTGAGTTATTATTTGCGTTGATAACATATTTGATTTATTGATTTGATTTCTGTATTTATTGGTTTACTTGCTAAACTTATTTATGATTGATTTAGTTTTACATATTCATCTTATCCCGAGTTATTAAAAGTTATTTAGTTTTAACTTGCTTAAATCAATTGATCTTAAATGTTCTAGTATAACTTTTATTACGTATAAAGTTATTTAGTATATTTTAAGCTAATAATATTTGCCCCAGTTAATTCTCTTAAACCACTTAAAATTATCCTAAACTGAATCAATCAAATCTCAGCTAATGTCGTATGAGTTCCATTTTAAACTATGCTAAAACAAAGCCAAATCTTATTATTTTTCAATTATGTATTTGTTTATGCTATATTTATTCAAAACGGAGTTTTATACTCATAGTTAAATCATTAGTGAGAAGTAATTATATATATTCTTACGCATATATATGTAATTTCACGTATATTTATGCACAAACTGAAACTGTTTTGAAATGAATAAAATGTTTTATTTAAGATATAATTACAAGCTTACAGTTATTCTAAGATAGATTTGCTTTAAATATAATATTTAATCAATATTCAGTTGAAGTGACAAAATGTAGCATAAATCTATAATTCTATATCTTAATTTTCCATAATATGCTGTAATCCTCCCTAGAAGTATAAATGCCTATGTAGATAGCTTTATAAATTGGATTCATAAGCTTTCCTTAATAGTATAATTACAAATACTATGATATGAACTGATATACGGTAGTTTCATGAAGGAAACTATTGTTTAGCGTCTTAACTTGTTATTATATATTAATGTTGTCAGCGGTGCGTATGTGTCCTTAAGAAGGCTTACGGCATACTCACTTGTTGTTTATTCTTTAATGGGTGTATGTGTTAGGGCTACACCATTACTCTTAGTTTGGACAACTACCTTCTCCAGATGATGGATGGGTTCGCACCTCCCCATTCTGCATCCTCAGAAACGGAGCATGAGACTCCCCACTTAAATTAGTTGTTTGATCATATGGACTAAATGTCTCTTATTTCCACAGCAATGAGTACGGTAAAAGGGAACTGGTACTTGGTACGAATCCCATAAAAAAGGCACATATACGAGACGCAGGGACTCAGAATTGTATATTTTCTATATGCGTTGGTATCTGAAGTCTGACTGCCAATCATAAGTTCATCCCGCCATTATAATTGTTATTTTCAGCTTTGATTTGAATTCGAATCCAATTTAATATATATATATTAGCTATATAGAGAATATATTGATTATTCGTGCTTAATAAAATATTATGTTCTTTATAAATGTTTATATTCACTTCTACTAACTCTAAAGTAAATCTAAATCCTATTACATAGCATAAACTAGGCATAGATAGTCATGAGCAAATTCACTAAGTTATAATGTAATATTAAGGCTCATGAAAATGTATCTTCCAACCTATAATTTCTTTATCACTTGCGAGTGATAGATATATACAGCTAAGTAAATTAAATATTTGTAACCCAAAAACTATAATCATCTGCGAGTGATTAAAGTGCTATATATAAACCGGAAGTGGTTATATCTTAAATCATCACCTACGAGTGTTATACATATATGTAAAAAACCAAATAATTTGTAACTAGCAATTTAATATCACCTGCGAGTGATCTCATCCACCACATATATATGTAAACCAAGCTAACTATAACTCAGCCATAAATAATTGTATTTACAAAATCATCATCTGCGTGTGAACCCAAACTTAAATGTAAACTGTATCCCTTAATCACATGCGAGTGAGACAATGCATATAGTCATTGTAATTATTATTTCATTTATTATTTTAATATTTAACTTTTATTAAATTAATTTTAAATTTAACTACTGCGTCATGTCTCGATATTGCTCATCATTAAGTCATTATTTATTATCAATGTGTTAGTTATTAAGAATCACTTCCTTGTTTAATAATTATATCCTAGCCACACGATATCCATATAGCTATACTAGTTAGAATATCAACTTTCCCCATAGTCTCTGCTTTATTGATGTTCTACTGCCAGCAGGTGATGAAGGAAAATGTTGCTGTGGTCTCATCTGTGTCATCCACAAGGTGGTAAATCTCTGAGCAATAGTAAAGGAACTAGGGCTATATCAGACCTGTGGTTTCACCACCGTATTCTGGTCGGCCTTGGGATGATTTACTAAAACTAGATTTTGTTATGCGAATGTACATATTTGACCGTTACAATATTCATTCAACTGTAAGAAATAACACAATGTTTCAATAATATTAGAAAAGTGAATAATACCATGCAAAACGATGTGTTATATATATATAATCAGTGTATAATTTCGTAAAGTTGAATAAACTTACAAAGAAATCAAGTCATATGTCACATGACCCAATTTAATATAAAGTTTGAAATTTTCTAAAAATAGTTAACAATTAACTATATGGTGGAAATAGTCCAATCTGTAACTACAGTTCTAGTTTATGCTAACAAATGACTACAAAACTAGTATTTTCATCATTTACATTAGCCTATGCCAATGAACTTGATTCAAATCCAGGTGAAGTTTAGAATCATTAGCTATAAGTAAATGAGTGTTTTAACTATTCTTTATTAAAATGTAAGATACTATGAGCTAACTAGACAAAAGGCCAAGGAACTAACCATAAAAGTCATCATCACTGGTGGGGAAAGCATCATATACCTACACATACTGCCTATTGTTAATTTTTAATATTGATGTCATAGTAAAACAATTTATTATAGAGAAAATATGCATATTAATTAAAGAAAGCTTCAGTAATGCAAAAACAGGCTACAACAAACGTATCAGTAATGGAGTTGATCAGTTTTGCAAACGTTAGCCAAATTTTTAATATTATGCTTAAAAAGGTAATTGTATAAAGATCTCATGGTTATAACAGGCAAAACTCTCCATATAATAGTGCTACTTAGTACAAGCCAGAGTAATCAATGGATGCAAGAAGGTTTGTGCATAAAATCCCTATCTAGTGTCTACTCATCCAATATCCCATATCTAGTTTTTAGCTTGTGACCTTCATTAGTGAGGAGCCTTGGATCTGAAACCACTGCACCTAGATCTTAGGCTCTATTGCAACCCTTCAGCAGCTACCTTTTATCTCTACTTAACTACAAAAAAAAGATAAAATGGCTGCTTTAGATTCTAAGATCTAAGTGCAGTACTCTCAGATCATGTAATGTTTAGTGGTTTATCTCATAGTTATCATATTCACTTGGACCCTTGAATTTGAATCAGGGCTGGATAAATTGGAAAATGTTTTATGTTCTGAATAGCCTTATCTCCCCCCCTCCCCAGATAATCAGATCATATCCAATTCAATTAGGCATCCAGTATCACCAGTAATTAGCCTTTCTTTGAGGGTAAAACCATAATGGAAAAACATTAAAAAACTAGGAGTCAGCTAGCCTATAATGCTTCTCCTTTTTTATTCCACCAATAATAAAAGGAACTGTCAAAAAGGCCTTTGGATAATGGGCTAAGTGAAAGCTGTTTTAAACAGATTCAAATCCATGTTACTTGGTTCCTAACAGTGGATAATACTGAATGCAATACATTATAAATTAAATATAGCACAAACATTTTAAACATATAAATATAGGAAAGCAGTCATCATTTAAGCAATACCAATATCAAATAACAGAACCAATAATCTCAATCTGTTGTCAAGGCAACCTCCTTTAAACAATAAAGATTGAAATCTATGGGCTAATATGTTTATATAGACACTAAAGGGTGAAACTTGACTACAAAGAATAAAATTAATTCAAAGAAGTTAAAAAAAACCCCATTAAACAGGTAAACATAACATAGTCAGAAAGCAGACTAACAAATTATCAATTATAACTTTCAAACTGCACTCCATCTACATATTTCTTGGATAATAAAGCTAATAATAGAATAATCAATCTAAATAAAATTGAAACAAACAACTAATTATATTTACAATTATTTAATTATGAACCTGGCTTTCATGTCTTATTGAGACCTTTTCAAGATATAATAACATTATGGACAAATAATTATTTTTATATTGAATATTTGATCATTGTATATAAAGTTAATAAAGTTCAAGGCTAGATAGATATTAATGTAAATACAGCAAAGCATTCAACACTTAAATTACATATACTCATAGTATATAACAAAAATAATTAACAAAACAATATTAGTAGTTAATCCATTAGAGGGAGCCAAAAACTCCAGTTATCACTGGCTAAAATAGATAATTATATAGAGAGAATGAAATTGAATAGTAAATTGTTGGAGGATATTAATAAAAGTGGAAGAGATGGAAGTAACAATTTTGGAATTACATTAAAAGGAGAAATGTAGGAGAGAGAGAGATAGTATTACTAGATGATGAGGGAATAGAGTGTAATTCTAGAGAAGATTTAGAGAGAATCTTAAATAGATATGTAATGAATATAAAAAAAATGTTTAGATGTGAAGGATAGAGTGATAGAAAACATGAAAGCATACAGTAATGGAAATATTAGGTTTACAGAAAATGAACTGAATGAGGTAGAGAAGAAATTGAAAAGTGGAAAGGCAAGAGGTTTAGATGGACGGGCAGCAGAGATGGTAATGAATTTAGGATATAGGGCAAAAGTAAAGTTATTATCCTGTTTTAATAAGATGGCACAGAATAGAGTTTTTCCTAGTAGTTGGAGTAATACAAGAGTAAAATTATTATTTAAAGGAAAGGGTAAGGATAATAGAAAGTAAAATAATTATAGACCAATAGCGGTAACATCAGTTTTATATAAAATTTTCTCATATATGGAGGCTAGAAGAGTTGTAAAATGGATGAAAGGGAATAATGTAGTGAGGAAAATACAAGGAGGTTTTAGATTAGATAGGCGTATAGGAGATAGTTTATTTGTAGATACACAACTTGTGGATTTGAGTAGGAATTCAGGTAAACAGTTATATATGAGTTTTATAGATGTAGAGAAGGCATATGATAGAGTAAATAAAAATAGATTATGGATAAGTTTAGCAAATTTGGGAATGGATGAAGCTTTAGTGGATATTATTAAGAAATTATATGAAAATAATTATTATATATATCAATTAGGGAATATAGAATCAGTTCAAGTTAAAAATGGGGTGGGACTAAGGCAAGGATGCCCTATGTCACCTATTTTGTTTGTGTTGTATTTGAGTGAAATGGAAAGAGCAATAGAAAGATTAGGAAGAGGGATAGAGATACTACTAATAGGTAGTAAGGGAGTATATATTTTGTTAGGTCTTTTTTTTTTGCGGATATATTTTTGTGTGCAGAAAGACAAAAAGATATGGAAGTTATGCTGAGGACATGTGCAAGGGTGGATAAAGAAATGGGAATTAAATTTAGTGAAGAAAAATCAAATATAATGATGGTTAATAGTGGGGAAAGAGAAGATGTAGAATTTTTATTGGGAGATATTAAGTTAAGTGTAGAGAATAGATATAGTTATTTGGGAAGTATTTTAAGTAATCAGAAAAATTATTTGGATGAATGGGAGAAAAAATTGATAAATGAAGCAAAGAAAAGAAATGGATTGATAAAGACATTAAGTTTCTCATGACTGCGATATGAATCTCAGGTTATGATATATCAGGTGAATTACATCACTATATTTCTTTATTAATGATACAAATTCTTAAAAAATCTAAAGAAACCTACCATTGAAATTTTACTGTTCCCTCACAACTGGAAATACTCATCACTGGATTCTTAAAATTGAATTGGAGAATTTCAAAAGGTAAAGATAATGCAACAGAAGGATACTCCCAAAGAGGATGGCATTCTACAGGAGAATCACTGATTCTGGATGATTTCTGGAAAAAAAAAACAAACATATTGATTAGCAAGTAATTAAATATCACCAAAAAAATAAATATGCTTTGAATAAAAATAAAATAAAAAACATTCATGAGTGTTTGAGGTTTATTCCATATGTGTAACTTGCTTGTTGTTTCTATTACAGTTCATGTTGGATTGGATCTCATCTGCCATCATTTGATGGCAGGTCAAGCTTCAATATTAAAAACAACTGCATTTTTTAAAGGATAAAAAAAAGGAAAATATCCTAGAACCAAATACTTGTAGCTTAAAAAACATTGATAGGTATTGTAAAGGAATGTAGCATCCTGAGAATAGAATATTTATTTCTGTGCTGATTATAGTAATAATAAAATGAATAGGTGGAATCATGTCATATGGGCAAAATCATTACATTTTTCGAGTTATTGGAAAAACTTATGTCTAGAAATTACTAAAATCAGTCCATTAGCCAGATGATTTTCCTCATCTATAGAGTACAATGATACAATTGTCACAATCTGGAGATTTGCTCTTATTTTGCATGGGTATATCATAATTACATACATTTTGAATATTTCAGGGTCAAAGTTTCATGTCACAGTAAAACATTGTTTCCTAAAAAAATTATCATCACTAATGATTTAAATAATTTATAACCTACAACCTACATAAAAATTTTAATTTCTCATAAACTTTTGGACCATGAATACAGAGAAGTCAAAAAAATCAACGTTCTTCACTGATATCCTTCAAATAACTTTAGGCCTTTGCTCGTGAGGAAAACAGTTAAACATTTTTCTCTAAATATCATTCAAATGTTATACTGTACCCACAGATTAAAAGTTGTTCTAAATGCAACTTGTATCTTTACACCATATAAAATATATTCTTGTTACTTAATCCAACTTTTGTTCATATATATTTTTATATCCACAGTAATTCACGAACTGATATAACTGTTGGGAAGATATGTAGGGTTCTATGAGAAGGGGAAAAAGCAATAAAGTTATAAATTAAAAAGAAAACATGAATATGAAAAGTTGCATTGCAAGCAATCGAACATATTGACAAATAAATGGGGGTTAAGTGCATATTTATGCATTCATATATATCCTTGTTAATCAGTGTAGGATAAAAAACTTTCCACTAACTAACCGATTCTATAAATTTTTGACAGAAGTTTTAATCTCATCACTACATCTTAAGAAGGATTTTTTTTTATTACTATTTTTTGAGATTTCCTCATTTGTGCAAAACTTCATCTCTAACCCTTTTACATATGGACATAAATTCCAATTTACAGTCTGCACACTTTGAAATAGTTTTTGGCATATTACTTTTCGATTTTCACCTTCAACAACTTTTAATTAAAATAGACATAGATGCATATGCATTCATGTACACTTTTTGCCTCTTCTTATAGAATTGTAATTTGAAATAATCGCTTTGGAAGGGAAAAAATAAGAAGAGCTTAAACAGGAATGTTTATCCGCGTAGTATTATATGCTAAGCATATAAACATTCCAGTTTAAGCTTTTCTTATTTTTCACTTCCCAAGTGATTATCCGAAGTATATATATATATATTAACTACTCTATCTGAATAAGTAAACAATAGTCATATGACCAAGTGTTTGATCATCAGAAAGAGCTTGTGACTGTATAATATTCTTTTAATTACTCTAGCAAATAAATTTCAGATATGGACGGCAAAATTGAAAGAGTCCTTTATATTATTGCAATTTTTAAGGCACTGCTATGAGGACCATTAAATTGCTAAAATAAAACAAATAGATAAATGCATAATGTAAAAAGGTAGAGCAAAAACAAAAGAAGAAAATATCGAACCTGAATATAGTAGCAGCTAATTTTGCAAGATTCAAATAATGATGGTAATGTCTGTAATATATCTAACTTGGGAAGACACTGATAACATAATAAGTAAGCAAAAGGAATTAACGATGGAGTTACCAGCTAAAGATACGTCAGCAATTGTGTAAAGTAAGAAACCTATCTGTCAGACAGAAATCAGGGCCAGAATAAAAAAAAGTAAAACCACAATTTACAAAGTTGCATTTATGAAAAAAAAAAGTATTGATATATAATGGTATTTCAATACTCTTGCATAAAAAGATGAAGACTCTAAGTTTTTTAATTTTATGGAACATAATATTTTGGAAATAAAAAAGACATTATACTGTGATTAAGCTACATTATCACATAGGAGTCCAGCTGAAGACTGGTAAAGATTACTCCCCTATTCTTACAGCTTAAGAATATGAGTGATAAATAATTTTGTCATGTTTCATTGATTTTTTTTTTTAAGTAGCATTTACTCATGTAGCTTTTTGATATTTTTACCAATATGAAATGACAAGTTTTATTAATATACCAACTTTTATTAACAATAGCTTTTTATTAAAACATATACAAGGCTTATTGTCGATCTTATGTAAGATAATCATTTTTTTAAAGAATTTTCAGCAATGCTGCTAATGAGAAAAAATTGATAGTTTCCAATAGAAACCATTGTGAAACTTCTTTTCTGATTATTACCATGAGAAAAATTCTGTAAGTGTTACTATTTAGGCAGTCAATTAAACCTTCAATGTGAGTAAAAGATAAAGACATGATATTGTTCCAAGTGGATATTAATATTCTCAATTTGTTTACTATTTTAGAACTTTTCTTTATTTGCAACAATCAACTTGCATTTTTGAAAAATAAAAAAAAACTGACCCCAAATAAGCAATTACGTATATCAGCTGTGAATGGATCATTCATTCATTAAATAAACAAAGTATGAAAACTCTACGTTGTGATTCGATGGTTGCAATACTAACGATGCTGATGCGAATTTCACTTAGTCTTTATATCAAGAGCACAAGCATATTTAGGCTACAAGAAAACCCTTTAAGAGGAATAAAAACAGAAATAGAGATTTGGAGTACAAAGACAGACTTATGAATAATCTAATCACAATATATGAGACAAAAACAGGCAAAACTCACTAGATGTATTGCCACGCACAGCTTGTGGCAATACGTATAGTGAGTTTTTGCCTGTTTTAACAACAGTTACACGCAAGCATAAGAGATGGTGGTCATGTGATGTTTATATGAGGCAAATTGTGAACTGAAGCAACACATCATATTACCATGTAGTAAATCAAATCTCAAGAAAGTCAAACAATCAACATATGTTATTATATATTTTATCAATGCATATTATTGTGGTGATGGGAAAAAAATATTATTTGTCTGATTTCAACAGAAATATTCTCAAAAGATTTTTGTTAGAATATATTAAGACCATATTGTAGTTGATATAAACTCTAAGAATGTTATGCAAGAAAAGCTTAAAATAAAAGTTTTATTATATTATGCTGAACAGCTTTAAGTATCTTAATCCTTAGCGAGTGAGAGGGTTGTGAATAAATCATATAATGTAAATATATACAAATGAGTTATATGTCCCTCTCTTTAGAAAGTGGACCATAAAACTTACTTGTATATATTTGGCCTTTCCATCATCAGATTTTCAATGGTGTGGCCGGCTGAAGAGTTGGAGTAGATTGAAGCTGTCCATCCGTTAAAGTGAGAGGATTTGCTATCTTAATATAAACTGAGCGCTGATTATATATGTGTGTGAAAGACAATAATCTGGACCAACTGATGAGTGCTGGTTCAGCACAAACATATATTGGGGATTATTGATCTTTTCTACATGTGTGTGATCATGTGCATCAGTGATATGAGATAGTGTGGATAGTTGAAAGGTCTTAAAAGTCTGAATTCAAATCCACTATATTTGTATATATTTACATAAAATTTATATATCATTTACCTTCAAACCCTTTCATCCATTAGTCAGGACTAAGATATCAAAAACTGCTCAGCATAATATTATAAAAAGAGTTGTGGGTTGGAAAAGTTTGAAGCCTGTCCATTAAAGTATGAAGATTGGCTATCTTAATATAAAGCTGAGCACTAATTGTATATATGTGGGGAGATAGTAATCTGGACCAACTGATGATTGCTGGTTTAGCATGAAACCTATATTGGTGATTATTTATCTTTTCAACATTGTATGATCAGGTGGGTCAGCAATATGAGATGGCTTGGAGAGCCGAGGGTCGTGTGAAAGTCTGAGTTCGATACCCTTATATATCAATTACAATTGTATAGGAAAAGTTAACTAATGTACATAGAATTATAAGATCATATTGATATATAAATTCCCAAAGTATATCTACGCAATGGCTGATAATTAAATTAATCATACATTTCTGAAGCACCACAAGTAAGAAAAAGAAAAAAAACACTGCCATTAGATTTGCAAAGAGATTATAATTTTACGAATTGCTAAGCAGTAATTAAAAAAAAAAAGTCTGAGAATTCCTATCAGGCAATAAAAATAATGAATTATTTATACAACTTAAAATATTGTGTGGATAGTTTTATTTATATATCAACTACATTTAACATCACAATTACCGATATTACAGAAAATCAATGAATGACCTATAGTTTTGCCTAGGAAGAAATTGAAATAAAGAAATATTATTTATTACATCTTCATTATAGGCAAATATGTTGGATTCTTGGGTTTACAAAAAAAAAAATCAACAGATATATTAGAGAAAACCTGTTTAGTTCAGAACCAAATCTACCACAAATTATTATTGCACATCTATACAAATGGTGGTCGAGAGGTCAGCGACAGCTGCTTTACAAGCAGTTGTCCCGGGTTAGCGGGTTCGCTTCCCGGTTGATGCTATGACACATGAGAAAAAAAATTTAATGGAGAAAATTCACTGCTAAATTAAAAAGCTAATATATATAAATCCAACTTATTTTTGATGTATATTATTTTTAAATTATCACGACTGATGTATTCTCCTTAATTTAATTTGACACAGTCAAAACTTGTTTTTATTAGGTAAAAAAAAAAAAACAACGAAGGAAATTAAAAAAAATATTTTTCAATTACAAAAATCTTCTTTACAAGTATTATCAACTTATCCTTCTTTATGCAATGATAAAAAATTAAACAACCTTACAGTTTTGACTGACCAGCAATCTTCTTCAGAATTATAAGATATATATGAATACACAATTTATCATTTAAACAAACATTATATCTCCTTATAAATTGACTTACTCTTTATAGATTATTCCATATATAGATAACAAATATATCTCATTCATCAATTATATTAAACATACATATATTATACCCCATTTATATACAATACATAAATACCACATCTAATATATATATTGTGGTATGCACATATCTTCATTGTCATTCTTCTATAGTTTACAAAAAACTAAATAAAGAAACAATTCAAGGTCAAATGTTGAATACAAATATGTTTATTTTGTTTAAATAAATGAGTGATTTATTTATCAAAATTAAAAAAAAATATTTTCTTAAATTATATCTGGATGACAATGCTTTATTCAAATGAGAAGAAATCACATGTTCAAAACTAATATTTAAAGATATTGACTGCATTGTTTGTGTTACTATGGAGATGAAAACGATTTCAGCAGGAAGAACATATAATTTCTTTCCTTTAAAAAGTTCTATGTTTTAACCTTATCTTACTTTATAAATAGATTCTGGATTTACAGTAAAGAAAATGTATTGGGAATAAGAAACCTTGGAGGAGAAGGGGCAGGAGTTCTTCCCATTTGATAACTATGATTTAACTGGCATGATTAACAACAAAATGCTATGCTGACGGAAGCAGATTAAGCGGTAAGCAGCCATGTAGGGCCCAGACTCTAAGTCCCCTCCCCCCAGATCTTAAAATGGCTTTTAATTAGAATGTGAGGAAAATTATGTTTTTCTGTATATAATCAACCCTCCTATAATGTGGTATTATTTAAGTTTTTGAAGGGAATTTATTTGAATTTTGGTGGGATCCTAACTTTCAACTGGACCTCAGGGGGTGAAACTAATATAGCATAAATAGGTCCAAATTAAATATATATATATTTAATTACACAAAACATTCGATCACCCCCAAAATAATAATTTGATTTAAATACTCTGCTTTTGAAAAAAAAAAATCATAAATAAATTTGGCTGTTTTCCTAAAGCTGATTTGTCTCCAGTGAAACAGTATATTCCTGACATCATATATGTTTCATCTATTTTTCCCATAGATCCATTTGTGCTGGATTTAAACCCTCTATGAGTACATGTATATAAGCATTAACACAGTTATATATGTATCATCACACAGATAAAGGTGAATAAGGAGCTGTACTATCATAGGTTTATACATATTACAGCGGGTATATTTTATTTAAAATCAAATTTTTTAAATTATAGATTTTATTTTGTTAAATGATCAATTTGTTATTTTATATTAAGAATCGCATGTATATGTGTGAAATTCGCATATCACCATGATATATATAACGAAATGTTATTTAAAAGTTTCTAATAATTCTTAATTTTAAATTAAAATAGTTATAAACAAAAATCACGCCCACCTCATACTTGTGTCAATATAGTGGGTGAATGAAGTTTTAAATCTTATTTTCGCAATAATATTGTTCTAAAATGTATTTTATAGTAAACAAAATCCACTGAGTTGGAATCATTAGCAAGTCTTTGGGAAATCGAGACGGCCCAAGTTAAATTAAAAATATCAGGTTTAAAAGTTAAACAAAAGTTTAAATCAATTTTGTAAATTAAAACATCTTAACAACATTATCATTAAAAAGTATTTTTAGTAGGCATTGTTTGCAAGGCTAAAAGCTTTTAAACTATTGTACAAAAAAAAAAAAAGAACTTTTTTTCTTCACAGCAGAAAAATGAAGAGACATCAAAGTGGGACAGAAAAGTGAAAAAAGTTAAAAAAAAAAAAAACCCCTGGAAATTGCTGAAATCCAAGCAAATTCATTGCATAATTTTTTAAAAGTTAACCATCGACATCTATGTCAGACAATTCTGAATTGCCTGTGTTCAAAACTTCTACAAAAAAGAAAGAAGAACAAGGTAAGATCAAGAGGTTGAAATTGCTACTGAAAAAAGGGATTGCAAAAACACAGAAGGTAGAGATAGTCCAGAAAGATACTTCAATATAGACATTGAAGTAATAAATGATATAGCTTTATGGCCAACAATATTAAGATGCTATTATTGATCATATTCTTAATAACAAACCAAAAAATATCAGGAATATAAAAATTTAAAATCAGTGTATAAATACAGAGATGAAGTATATACAGAGGACTTTTTTAAGATCATTTCTACAGAAAAAAATCAAATGGAATTATGGAAAAGAGAAAATGGCTAATATTTTCAGAAACAAACAAAAGTGTTTACTGCTACCCTTGCCAACTATTTTCAACAATAAAGTCTAAATTAATAACTGGTTTACAACATGTCAGCCATGTGTACTATGTATAAAAGATTAACAAAATTCAATGGAACTGATACTCAACTATTATAGGAAAAAGGAAAAGAAGAATGTTACTGGAGAGAAGTGTTGAAAAGAATTGTACCAACAATAAAATCGAGTCACTTAGGATTAGAATTTTGGGATCACAATGAAAGCAAAGATTCCAATAGGAAAAGAAATTATTTAACCTATTTGGAATATCTAAGTGAATACGATGAGTTTTTAAAGTTACATCTACAAAAATATGCCAACCAAAAATGAGGAAATGTAAATTATTTATCTCATATTATTTGTCATGAATTTGTAGGTCTTATTGGAAATCAAGTAAGAGCAGAAATAATTGAAGAAATCAAATCTGTGACTTATTATAGTATAATTGTTGATTCCACTGTCAATGTTTCGCACATCGATCAAGTAACTTTTGTGATATGCTTCATCCTATGGTAATACAATGGAAAGTTTTGTTGAATTCATTATAGATATATTAAACAACCTCCACACTTCATCATTATTTTTAAATTCATATAAATAAAGATAGAATAAATGATCAATGATCCCTAAGATGCATTTTGTGCTGAACCAGCACTCATCAGTTGGCACAGGTCACTATCTCCCATATATATCTCTATTATATGAAGAGTATTTATCTATAGTAAACTGTTACATTTTTATTTACCATTGTCAAACTCACTCCACTCACAACTTTGATGCCATCCATTTCAGATAAATATGCTAATGATTATTACTAATCATTTTCAAAACTAGAGGTTATCTCCAGCACAGACTTTGTTGAATTCATTCTTATAGATAAACACGTCTTCATATTTGGAACAAGAAGTTTTGCAAACTTAAATAAAATTAAGAGTGAATATTAAAAACTGTTGAGGACAATCATTTGATAATGCTTCTAATATGTCAGGAAAGTACTCAGATTTGCAGGCATATATTAAAGAACATAGTCCAAGTGCAGTTTTTATTCTATATGCTAATCATTCCTTAAATTTAAATGGGAATTTTGCTGCAGAAAGTTGTAGCACTGCAATTGAGTATTTTATGTTTGTGCAGAATTTATTCACGTTTTTTTCTGTGTCAACCCATCGCTAGAAAATTTTAAACAGAAATCTAGAAATGTGTAAAGATTCTGTCACAGTGAAAAGAGTTTCTAATATTAGATGGTCAGCAAGAGCAGATACTGTATTACCTATAAAACTTGTTTCACCCATGTAAAAGAGATTTTAACTGAAATTTGCAATTCAGAAGAAGCCAAAAAAGTTACCATAGTGGAAGTGACTTCACTTCTGAAGAAAATGGATAAATATGAAACCACCCTAATGACAATGATTTGGAATACTATTTTACAAAGAATAGATGCCACTAGTACATCGCTGCAATCAGTGGAGTGCAAACTATTGAAAGGATCTATCCTACTGAACTCATTAGAAAATTTTATCAATAATTTCAGAAAAGAATTTGAAAAAGTTGAAAAAGAGGCAACTGATTTATCAGGGCTATCACTTAATGTGGAAGATGGACAAACTCACAGATAACAAAAGAGAAAAATGTTTTTTGATGAAAACAAAAAAGTCAGACATGAATTTACAATAAGAGAAAATTTCATAGTCAATTCATTTTATGTCATGTGTGGTAACATCAAGGCAGAACATATTTTTTGATTGGAATTTATCAACAGAAAAAAAAAAGAATGTGATAAAAAAGTTTAAGGATATTTACAAAAATGACATTGATGTTTGTAATTTTGAAAATGAAATTGACCATTTTTTAATATTTTTAAGAAAATAAGGAGACCATAAAAACCACACCAGACATCTATCAAGCCACCAAAGAAGTGTCTTGCACATTTCCAAATGTTGGAATATTATTGAAATTTTTTTTAACAATTCTCTTATCTAATGCATTAGGAGAAAAATCGTTTTCTGTTTTAAAGCATGCAAAAAATTATTTAAGGAGTACTATGTGAGAAGAAAGATTAAATAATATGGCTACTCTGTGTATAGAGCAGGAAATTTTAAGCCAAATTGACACACTAAAAATAATTGATGAATTTGCAAGAAATAAAGCAAGACAGAAATTCATGTAAAAAATATGATTTTTAATAAATTCATTTAATGTGTTATGGTATAAAATTTTTGATTACTTTTTTTTTTTGTTAATAACTTAATGAGAGTTTTCTTGAAATTTTTTTTTTCTAACTTGAGTTTGAGGACCCCAAAATGTTTACCACTTGGGACCCCAACTTGGATTAATCCACCTATGTATGCTGACTGCCATGAATTTAAGACTGCAAAATCTACTTGGATTGTAATATTGACAAAAAAATATAATTGGATAACATTCAGGGCTTAAAATATCTATGGAGCCTTATATATGTGTGTGCTAGCATAAGAAGATTTGAAAGAAACTGCTGCAAAATCAAAAAAATTAAATCAAAGTTTTATATATGCTAATAGTAACAGATGCTCAGATAAAAAAAAATCACTTATCAACAACAGTTAAAAATAAAATGCTAATATTTATAAATATTCATAAAATCTTTCTTCTAAATTAATAACGATTACAATGCAGACTAAATTTGTCATTTGATAATTTAAATAATATCAATCAAGTAAAGCAAAAGATAAATTAAAACGTAGATAGTATTTGTGTATTATAAATAAATAAATTTTTTCCATATATTCTTATTTTATTTGTATGAAAGAAAATCTAGTTAATCCTTCCGTGGCTATATGTATTTATAATTTTAATTATATATAATATTATAGTATATCAATGGTGAATTATAAATGTACATCTTAATAAATTTGTTGTCCATAATATAGGTGTTTGAGTTATTACTGCATGAATCATTAAAAAACTATTTGATCTTATCCTATAGTACAGGGGTGGGCAATTGTTTTGGCTTGGGGGCCACTTTGTGAAAGTGAAGGTTAGCGGAGGGCCGCACCTTTTTTTCATGACAGAATAAACACACTGCTTTATTCCCTGTATTACCAAAGAAATATTTGTTTGTCATTCTTCATTAAACACATGACATTCATTACCGATTTTAAATTTTTCGGAGGGTTCATAGTTTCATTAAAGTTGGAAATGTATATATTTGCTAATGCAAAGACAAAATTGAAATTAAACAAATCAACTGGAAAAGCACTGCACATCGTATCTACGCTGCACATATGCATTGATGTGACCATCCTAGTGGAAAATACAAGATGGAAATTCGGTCAAGCAATGGGAAGAAAATCTCAGTCCAAGGCAAATTTTTCTGATTGTCTTGGAGGGCCACATAAAAACTCTTAGTGGACCGGATGTGGCCCTCGGGCTGCTATTTGCCCACCCCTGCTATAGTACATTCCATGTTACACCTCACTATTAAGTAAAACATTATTCAATATATTTTACCTTCTTTACCAAGCAAAGAGTACTCATTATTTGGACCATTGATGCTCTTTTGCAAATGTATCAGTCTATTGTACATGTAGATATAAACGATTATAAAATCATTTGTGATCAACTCATTTATTAGTCATATATTTAAACTGCCTCAATATGACATTTACTTAGCATATTTAAATTTTCCAAATATGTAATACATAAGTGGATAAAACAACTTGGTTTATGATTATATTTATTATATGTAGTTGCCTAAATATTTAACGCATTTGCAGGCCAACTAGTCATACTCAGTTATATTTTCAGTACACTTGTGGTCATCTAATCCAAGGGCATTTACTGACAGTCAGTTCCATTTATGATATTAGTTATCTATTGTGATGAGCAGACTATATTTTATGCTATCCATTATAAATTTTATCTTGTCCAAATTATAGTATTTTATTGTATTCACGATTACCCAATTATGCAAACTATTCAGTGAACAGCACTTAATTTAGCTTTACATTTAGTGGTCTTTATTAGAATAGTTTCATTTATAATATACATACATACCTTAAACATATATACATACACCAATATAATCAAAATTTATATTAATTTTATATCATAAAATATTACAAAAATCAAATCAATAAACCCTTAGCATTTATTAATTATTTTATATTAATTAAAATTATCATACATATAAAGCTGTAAAAAATATAGCCAATCTATGAAACTTACACTCTTTTATTATTTATTTTTATTACTAATCTAAATATTATTTTATGAACTTTAAATTTAAGAATTATTATGTTTAACTTACTAGTATAAATTATTTTTATTGTAAAATGTATTTATAAGTATATATATATATTATAATTCTTACCTAACTAATACCAATACCAACTTCCTCCTTATTATTCAGTTTTTCAACAGTCACTAATTTGAATTTGATTCTTTTGATATTTTATGATAAATAGTACAAGTTTTGAGTATATTATTGTATATATATATGTTTAAGGTATATAGATGGTTTATACATATTGAAGCAATGGATCTGAAGCCCGATCCATGCTTCACATCTTCCTATAAACTTAATTAGTATTGTAGACCTGAATTAAGTTTATAGTTGAATATCAGCAGGGTTTTGCATTAGAGTTAAAAATAATTATGCTTATCAAATGTGTTTTACATTTAAATATTTTGTTTTAAATAAATTTCATTCTATTAATAAAAATTGCTTAACCTATTAGTCAAACATATATATTGTACCCTTACTTCTGGATATATAAAATAGTTTAAAATACAACTAGCTCAGTTACGTTATTATGCTTCATTAAAATTTGCATATCTATCTTTAATATACTTTTATATTATCATATCTTAATTAAATAATTATATATTAAAATTATGAGACTGTGAAGTAAAGTTACAAAGTAATAAGCAGATTTACACTGAGTCAATATCTCCCAAGATACTGTCTCAATGGCATAAGAATACTATCACTACCCTATCACTTTACCACTACATCTATAGCATTCTTATGGCTTTTAAATGAAATAAATTATCTTTAATAATACTAAAATAATTCCTAACTTTAACTTAAAATATAATTAAATAATCTCAGGTTCTTCTAAGCTGTTTTAAAATAATAATAATTCATGTAAATAAGTATGATGTGGGATTTTATATCAAACTTAAATACACCTAACTTATTCTAATAATAACAATAAATAATAGTCTTAAAGTGTAATTTAATCTCATCTATTTCTATGATATAATCAATCATTAAATAAATAAACAATTATATGTATATCTTTTATTTTATATGGTATCTTCATTTTTAAAATAGATTAAAATCTTAGACTTAATAATCTGTGGCAATAAACAATATTGTATTCTTATAATGTGTATTGTAATCATCTTATGACCATTGTAATATTTATGTTCATGTCAATCAATTCTTATAAAATAATGTTAAGCAAATATGGTATTCAATTCTAAGTAATAATAACAAATTCAATTTTGTGCAAATATTATGTTTATTTCAAATCATCTGATGTCAAAATATTGTGGTGAAAAATAATGAAACTCGACACACTTTTAAAACAAATTAACAAATTTATTTACACTATTTTACAATTTAAAATTTATGACAACCAATAAAATAAAAATAAGAAATACAAATATAAGAGGCTTACACTGTTATTAACTTATGTACTTAATAAGAAGTTACACATTCCTTCAAATGCTATATTAATAATATTACAGTGTGTTTTCCTTAAATTAGATTTTAAATAAATAGTTATACTTTAATTACT
Organism: Epiperipatus broadwayi; assembly: GCA_028023455.1. Taxonomy (NCBI): domain Eukaryota; kingdom Metazoa; phylum Onychophora; class Udeonychophora; order Euonychophora; family Peripatidae; genus Epiperipatus; species Epiperipatus broadwayi. Next base: position 165,606 of record JAQFVV010006842.1, read on the forward strand.
ACAAATAACAATATGTTAAGACTATTTATGTAGCATGTGTACATAATGTAGCTTTACCTATTAAATAACTACATTAATTAAATATCATTTATAATATATTATAATGTATTCACTTTATTACTAGCATTGCTTAATATCTGTATATAAAATCAATATCTCTTTATAACGTAAAACAAATGATTGGTTATAATTATATTCCACCTAATGTAATTCCTGTTATATGTTTTATAAAATATGCATTCTATATCTGTATTATTCAAACATTAATATTTAAATCATTCATCAATTTTAAATTCACAAAACATTACATTAGATAAATTTTATGATTCCTTTCTGTGTAAAATCATTATTTTACCCTATGTGCTTTACTAACCTTTCTAATAAATTTCTATCTATAAAACATATTCTAAACTTATTTAAAACATTTTCCGGAAAAACAAATATCAACTTCAAATAAAATATTCGTTATCCAAATTACTCATACTATATTGTCTATACTTAGTAAACTTTTCAATCTAAATATAGCCTCTACCTAAAACGTAACTTAACTTATCTAATAAACAGAAAAATAAAATAGACTTTTAAAATCCTTTTCTGACTTGCAAAAATAAAATAATTACTTAGATAAATAATAAACATCATTTTAACACTAAGCATAAATAAAAAAATATCAAAATTATTTACGAAAGAATCATATAATTATTTCTAAGCCTTTACATAATGTTGTATTATGTTTATATTATAAATCAAAAATTATGCATATTTTAATAAAGTTTGTTGTCAATATAATGTATGTGTTTTCATAAAATATTTATCCATTCATTCTACAACAACATAACATTCAGTTGATCTAAAGAAAACATATTAAATTCATTAAAAATCATTATACAATATTTTTACCATAATAATAATAATGTCCATTCTGCTATCCAGTATTCTTCGGAATTTGCAGCTTCATAAAATAAAAAATCATTCACATTTTCACTCATAAACATTCATTAGAATATTCCGTGTTATACTAATTATAAAAATAAGTTTATGTAATTAATTATTATATTATTTTTAAGTTACTATTTAATAAATGTACCTAACCTACTTTTTAAAAGTTTAATAATATTTAAATTTTATGTTAAATAAATAAAATAAAATCATATTACATAGTCCATCGTCGACTTTTGTCCTACCATAAAAGTTCTAACAAATATCCTCCGTATAAAGTCAATAAAACACTATTTCCTGTTCCGTTGAATCACGTGTTTCTTGAAAGTTTATAATAAAAATGATAACGTTCTTTTTTTTTCAAAAATAAAAATAAGTTCCCCAAGAAAACAAAACAAAATTAAAAACAATAGTTATAAATTCTCTGGATCCAGTTCTTCATAGATTATCGTTTAAAAGTTATTATTTCTAAATTAATTCATAGTTTATAAATTATTTAAATTAAATTTCTTTAATCAATTTGGCATGCTTGGCTTAGTTTGATTTGATTTGGACATCCATGTAGTACTTGCGCATTTATAAATACCATATTCCGGTAAGAATTAATTTCTTCATCTATAACGTCCAGCATTTAGATAACTTTAATAAAATAATTTTATTATATTACGATTTTTTAAAATACTTATACTTATAATATATTTGCCTTTTCAAATTATCAATCTCTAGTCTTTTAAGCATAAAGACTTAACAAGGCAAGTATTTATTTAAAATTACTACTGCATCTTATATCTTTCCACAAGATATACATTTTACTTCTATAATTTGTCAAAATACTTTCTTTTACAGAAATATTTATATTTTTTTAAAATATCTATTAGTAATAGACAATAGTAATTTAACTTTTGAAAACTATTTTTAGTCCAAAATACTACTTTTCTCCATCTTGTAGTTTTATGTACTAATCCAGCGTCTGTTACTTCTATAACATAAAGTTTCTGATATATTTCTCCGATGTGTGAGGTTTCCATTGATTATTTGTACGTAAATTGAGTTTCGATATTGAGAAGATAATAGGGAATATTAAGTTCCTACTGCATATTCATTACTTTAAAAATATTATAAATTATTCAATAACACTCTTCTGATTTTACAACTGATTTTAAGAGCGTTTATAAATTTACTTGGCTATTTTTTTAATAGCACAAACGACTTAGAAGTTTTATTGTAGAGAGACCCCCTCAACAATTGAATCTAGCTTATATACTGCCAGAAACACCTTATCTGATTGGTAGGTTTAAACAATCAAAATTTCTTATTTACATATTTACCAACACAATATTAAAAATAAATAATGACTTATTTAATATTTAATATTTTATCAAATTCTTTCAAAACAATATTTATCGTTTATTTAAATCTATTAAACATTCTTTTGAAATATTCTTTCTCACTTAATTTAAATCTTAACTTTTATAAGATCATTTAAAATAAACTAAATCTTTTAAATACGTTATATTTTTAAGACAATATTTTTAAAATCAAATTTAATATTTTACATTAATATCTTTATTTTTTAATACGTGATAACTCACGTATTATTTATAAATTTACAACATGATTTTTTAAAATAATTATGCAACTTTATTAGACAACTTCCACGCGTGTGTGTATAACATCTGTTCTTTATAATACAAGAACGCTTGTCTAAAAATAAACTTAACAATTGCTTTTTTTTAAAATAAATATTTATTTTTTAAAAATAAATAAGATATTATATCAGATTTTAAAATAATTATTTGATATGATTAAAATCAAATATTAATCTCAATTTAAGTACTTATAATTTAAAATATTTTTATTCACTTTTAACATATATTTCAAATTTAAAATATCTTTGTTTAATTTTAACTGGTCTTTTAAATACTTTAACTTTAAACATTTGTTATTAAATTTATTAATGCAGTATTATAATATAATCATCATCATCTTAAATATCTTCTCAATACCAACACAATTCACATATCAAATACTCATAGATTGCTTTAATTAAACTTATGGTAATATTACCACAAGCAAAGTCAACATCACACTTTTAAAATACTTCTTAAATTTAAAATTTTCTACTAAATTAGCACAAAACTTAAATGGTGACCCATATAAAAGGGCACAATATACATCTAGCGTATATATATGAGTTAATGCAAAATTCTGCTGAAATAAAATGCTTATTCTACTATAAAAAAATAATAATATATTGTTGTTAAAATTTTGTGAAAATATTTAGTATGATTTGATTTTGAGATAAGCCCACCAACATTTCTAAAAGAATGTATATTTTAATTAGTTAAGCCCATTCAAGTCAAATTAAAGATGGCCTTCTCTTTCTTTCTTTTTAGTTAATAGAATTCAAACTTTAAAGAAAGAAATTTAGAGTAAAAAAGTAAAAGTTATTTTTAGAAAATGTTGCTTTGAAACAAAGGCGCATGGGGAGGCTTATCAAGATCTCAGATCATACAAACAATAGAAGGTAGCTAAGAAAAAAAGTTATAAAAGGGAGAGAACAAAAGAGGAGATTCATTCAGATTTTGCTATTGGAAGAGTGATATCAGATTTTGCAATTGCAAGGCATTCAGATTTTGCTATTGCAAGTTTCAGTCAGATCTGCTATTGCAAGCTGCATTCAGATTTCTCTTAGGAGAACTCTGTCAGATTTTGTTTGTGATTTTATTCCAAAAAGTCTACAATTATCGTCTACAAATCATGAAGAAGTTTGAACCTGCTCAAGCTAAAAATCGTATAAGTATGATGGATTCTAATATGCTCGGCTAGGCAAATAAATAGCTTTGCCTATCGCCAGGGTTCCTCAATACCAGAAAAATGCCGTAGTATTTACTCAATCGTCATCTGAACTCTGTGCCGTGTCTGGAGGACTTTTTGTGAAACCATGCTACTGATTTCCACTTTCCTTGTCCGGTCGAACACATCTCATCAGACGGATCAAGCTACGCCCGTCGATGGAACATGACCAAGGAATAAGGATGGTAATCATATCTCTCCTCATGAACTATTCATTATGCTACCCTTTTTGTCCATACTTTTTATAATTGCTTTCTTGAATATTTATGAAATGTTTGCTTAATGATATTTATAATGTAACTATTTTTATTAGACTAGTTAGATATATGTATATGTGATCATCTACTTAGATATTTAACCCCTTTTCTTCGCTATTCTTCATTACTCCCATGTGTAAATATTTTAATTTCATTGCGGTTAAGTTTATTAGTTAATTGTTCATATAAAAATCCCTTTCCAGTTTTATTCATACTTGTAAAATTTAGTACGAGTAAGTTTCTTTTTTTTCTGTTTTGTTGTTTGCCAATTTGATCTCCTCGATAACGCTTCTTTTGTTCGCCATTAGCTTCTTACGTATGTCAGATTTAGCGATATACATCTTAAATGGTTTTAAACTCTGTTTTAGTGCAAAGCAATTAGAAACTGCTTTGCGAAAGATTTTTATTATTGCACGTTATCGAGCAGATTCGAGTTGACAATGTTTAATAAAACTGGGCAGGAAAGATTTAGACCGCAAGCATATTAATCGGGTTTTCATTGTCTCATTAGTTATTCATAAATTTCGGGGAATAGCGAAGGCCATTAAATTATTAATAATATTTCAAATGTCATTTATTAAAGATATTTATTTAACTAAAAAGTTTGAGTTTGCTAGTTATCGTTCAATGCTTTGTTTTACTTTTAAATGATCCAGGCACGCAGAACACATATTTCTAAGTATTTTTGCAATTTAACTATTTAAGCTCCGCAGGTGTTTTTGTCCATGTATCCCGCTGATGCTAAGCTCGTGGCTCGGGAAGAAAATATCTATGCGTGTCTCAGATAGTGTTGTTGGTTCGTGGGTTAGTCTCGAGAATATACGAAGAGGGCAGGGGTCATAGTATTCTTGATTTAATATCTCGCGTATGAGTGGCCCCGAGGTACCTTCGCCTAGTATTCGAACTGGGTTAAGCCAACATACATCATCTGACCGTCACAATATGAGATGTGATATTTATGTACTACATATAAATGGGCATAATATAAGTATGGATAGTATAACTGATGAATATATATATATAATATTATATTTAATGTTTTCATGATTGTATGATATAGATAAATTATTATTTTTTGGGCCAAACCATGTTCCATTACATACCGATATTTCAGCACAACTAGCATCCACCATTGTCAAGCTCAATGTATTCCAGCTATGTGGAAATCTCTCATTTTATCTCTGTCTTCTAATATTAACTTAAAATTAATAGGTGGAAAAACTGAGTAAAATAAACATTTTGATAAACCCTATATTGTGAATGCTGAACTATTTCAAGTTGAATCTCATTTCTCATCTTGCACTCAATCACATTACTGTTTGAGATCTAACAATTTTTCTTTCAAAAGTTAACCTTGACAATGGCGGATGCTAGTTCGTCAAAATATCGGTATGTAATGGAAAATAACACATGGTTACATAATAATTTATATATATATATTTGATATAAACATTACAAGCGTAAAGCTAAACTAGTCAATAAATAATAAAATTAACCCAAATCCAAAATTCAACCAGACTAGCCAAAAAAAAAAAAAATTAGAACACAACCAAAGATTTCACTCCTACAAGCAGACTTCAAGAACTACAAAAAACTACACAATATATATATATATTAGACACTACCTAAAAATCCATTTACTTCCCATCCATCCTTAATATTAAAAGGACCTTAAATAAGTTAATTGCTTCAGAATAAAAAAATTTCAATAATAAAGATTCTTTAATTCTTCTTTTGATTTCATTTCTCTCAAAGAAGACAACCTTAGCTTCATCAAAATTAATAGTGTGGCCTGTATCTTTTTCATGGACATACAAAGCAGAACTAAAATATTTATTTTAACCTTACTTTTATGAACCTTTATTCTTTCATTTAAGCACAAACTACTCTGACCTATGTAAACCTTCTTACAAAAACAAAAGATAAAATACAGCACACCAGGAATAGTCCTACTATCAAAAATTTCCTTTGTATTTTTTTGTATTATTTAATAAATTTAAGAGTTCTTTTAATATTAAGGGTGGATGGGAAGTAAATGGATTTGTGGGTAGATCTAGTTTCTTTATTCCTGTCTTTCACTGACGATAGCAAATAGCTTGAAATCATGATCTGAAAGTGGAATTATAGTTAGAGATAGTGAATACTAACTACTCTGACGTTTATGTAAACGAAAATACGCTTGATAGGTGTTTTTGGTAGGACGCCATCTGTGGACATAAATACAAGCGTTAGCAAGTTTTTTAACTTGCATTTTTGTTTATCATAAATGTACCTTTGAGGTCTTTCTTGCAATGATATAGATTGCAGAGGCTTCTACTATGTGGTGATGCTGAACTGAGATCAGACCCATATAGCTATCTGGTTTGCTATGCTGAGTTTGAAGACATTACGTGTCTAAAAATTCACGCTTGCAAGCTGAATAGAAATTGTTTCATAAACGCTCAGAGTTTGTATTTAGATCTAGTTTCTTTATTCCTGTCTTTCACTGACGATAGCAAATAGCTTGAAATCATGATCTGAAAGTGGAATTATAGTTAGAGATAGTGAATACTAACTACTCTGACGTTTATGTAAACGAAAATACGCTTGATAGGTGTTTTTGGTAGGACGCCATCTGTGGACATAAATACAAGCGTTAGCAAGTTTTTTAACTTGCATTTTTGTTTATCATAAATGTACCTTTGAGGTCTTTCTTGCAATGATATAGATTGCAGAGGCTTCTACTATGTGGTGATGCTGAACTGAGATCAGACCCATATAGCTATCTGGTTTGCTATGCTGAGTTTGAAGACATTACGTGTCTAAAAAATTCACGCTTGCAAGCTGAATAGAAATTGTTTCATAAACGCTCAGAGTTTGTATTTAGATCTAGTTTCTTTATTCCTGTCTTTCACTGACGATAGCAAATAGCTTGAAATCATGATCTGAAAGTGGAATTATAGTTAGAGATAGTGAATACTAACTACTCTGACGTTTATGTAAACGAAAATACGCTTGATAGGTGTTTTTGGTAGGACGCCATCTGTGGACATAAATACAAGCGTTAGCAAGTTTTTTAACTTGCATTTTTGTTTATCATAAATGTACCTTTTAGGTCTTTCTTGCAATGATATAGATTGCAGAGGCTTCTACTATGTGGTGATGCTGAACTGAGATCAGACCCATATAGCTATCTGGTTTGCTATGCTGAGTTTGAAGACATTACGTGTCTAAAAAATTCACGCTTGCAAGCTGAATAGAAATTGTTTCATAAACGCTCAGAGTTTGTATTTAGATCTAGTTTCTTTATTCCTGTCTTTCACTGACGATAGCAAATAGCTTGAAATCATGATCTGAAAGTGGAATTATAGTTAGAGATAGTGAATACTAACTACTCTGACGTTTATGTAAACGAAAATACGCTTGATAGGTGTTTTTGGTAGGACGCCATCTGTGGACATAAATACAAGCGTTAGCAAGTTTTTTAACTTGCATTTTTGTTTATCTTAAATGTACCTTTGAGGTCTTTCTTGCAATGATATAGATTGCAGAGGCTTCTACTATGTGGTGATGCTGAACTGAGATCAGACCCATATAGCTATCTGGTTTGCTATGCTGAGTTTGAAGACATTACGTGTCTAAAAAATTCACGCTTGCAAGCTGAATAGAAATTGTTTCATAAACGCTCAGAGTTTGTATTTAGATCTAGTTTCTTTATTCCTGTCTTTCACTGACGATAGCAAATAGCTTGAAATCATGATCTGAAAGTGGAATTATAGTTAGAGATAGTGAATACTAACTACTCTGACGTTTATGTAAACGAAAATACGCTTGATAGGTGTTTTTGGTAGGACGCCATCTGTGGACATAAATACAAGCGTTAGCAAGTTTTTTAACTTGCATTTTTGTTTATCATAAATGTACCTTTGAGGTCTTTCTTGCAATGATATAGATTGCAGAGGCTTCTACTATGTGGTGATGCTGAACTGAGATCAGACTCATATAGCTATCTGGTTTGCTATGCTGAGTTTGAAGACATTACGTGTCTAAAAAATTCACGCTTGCAAGCTGAATAGAAATTGTTTCATAAACGCTCAGAGTTTGTATTTAGATCTAGTTTCTTTATTCCTGTCTTTCACTGACGATAGCAAATAGCTTGAAATCATGATCTGAAAGTGGAATTATAGTTAGAGATAGTGAATACTAACTACTCTGACGTTTATGTAAATGAAAATACGCTTGATAGGTGTTTTTGGTAGGACGCCATCTGTGGACATATATATATATAGTGTGGTTTTTTACATTTGAGAAGTCTGCTTGTAGCAGTGAAACCTTTGGTTGTGTTGTAATTATTTTTCTTGGCTAGTCTGGTTGAAATTTGGATTTGGGGTAATTTTATTATATATTTGACATGTATACATATTATATATCTGGACAAGATATAAAAATTGAGTCAATTTATAAAAAGATATAATAAACTAATGGTCAGCTTTTCAAGTTAATGCACATGCGCTTTATGAATCTTAATAATAAATGAATACTCTCACTTCCAACACAAGATAAAGTTTTTGTGAAAGAATAGAATGAATCCACCTATTCTTTCAACCCAAATGCTTAAGTATGGGCAAATCTTAAGTACTGGAAATGAGAGCATGAAGATATTAACCAATCACTTTAAATTACTTTTATTATGTCTGAACGAATGACATCTGCAAAATTTATTAGAATTTACGATATGTCATTCTTAAATGAAATTAAAGATATGTAAATGAGATATTTATTTTATATAGTGCGATGTTTATGAATTACAATAAACTAATGATCAGCTTTTCAAGCTAATGCACATGCGCTTTATGAATCTTAATAATAAATGAATACTCTCACTTCCAACACAAGATATAATGTTAAGCTGTTCGTTTAAATGATAAACTATTTGTGTATTCATCTTGAAACTGTAAGGCTGATTAATTTTAATAAAATCAGCATTGTAATAGTAATAAGAAAAGTGGATTTGTTTAATTACTCAAATCTTTTAAATGTTATGAACAGTCATGTTATATGTTTACAATATGTATCTGAAGTGGATAATTAATATTACACTGTTTTAACAAACATTTATATAGAATAAATAGCTTTTAAATGGCCATTTGCAGAGCATTATCCAATCTAGCAGTGTTCTCAAGGAGAAGTAAATAAAGTATTACTCATTAGATAAGCTGATGCACATTTAATGGAGTTGCATATGAAAAAATCAAAACTTGTAAAATTTCGTCAGTAAAATTCAGAAAAAGAGTACAGAAGCACTGAAAGTAGGATGATGAAATCATGAATCAGGCACACACACAGATGAGAAGATCTTAACATTAATAAGGAATCAATTAAAGGCAATTCTCCTTCAGAAGGTATCGACTGTTGTTTATTTATATTAATTGCAAATGGAGTAATAGACAAACTCAGCTAGACAATAATTTAAAAGGGATAGTCATTGAAATTTTTACGACTAAAATAATAAATAATTTAAAACAGATTTCATATTTTAGCCATACTTTGTGACTGATAATTTGATCCTTACTACTATTATTATACTTCATTAACATAATTTCACTTGATATTGGATTTTCCTACAATGCTGACTTATATAGCCGGTTAATATTGTAGATTCTTTGGTGTCAAAACGCTGACTAAAATAAACAATTGTTTGATTTTATCTTTTATTGTGGTTATTAATATTTTTGTATGCTCAAATAAACAAGTTCAGATTAGTATACCTATTGGTTCCAAGGACAAATATTTGAAACTTGTAGATATATGGATTATAGATTCAAAAAATATTTTAAAAATGCTGATAAGTTTGACTAACAGTAAAAAAATAAATTTCTTAAATTACCTTTGCAACATTTCCCACAAGATATTATAAGTTAATTAGAAAACTTGTTTAACTTCAGGGATTATCAATTAGTAATATGTTATAGTTTCTTAGCAACATCAAAAGTGAAAAAAGTTATCTCTGTTTACATGGTTATAATCTCATCATTTCTATTCTTTATTATAATAACAATCTATGGAAATATTTAATTCCATATATATCAATGATTCCTATGTTCCACGAAACTCTAGGGTTCCACAATAAAATTAGTTTTTGAACTTTAATAATAAAAAATTAAAAATATGTGTGAAAAATTTATTTAAAGTTTCAAAAATTATTAATATTCCATAGAATAAAAAGACTTGCATGACTCACATTCCCTGATAAAGCTATCTGTAGTGAGATAGAATGCAACAGCCCAGTGTATGAGAAGATAATATCAGTCATAGATTATTGGTGTTTGAAAGCTATTTTTTCCTGCACATGCAAAGGTTTTAAGTGCATTAATATCAGTATTTGCATTTCTTTTGAATATTTATATTTTAAAATTAAAAGCAGCTTGAAAGATAATAAAATAAATTGTTGGATTAAAAAAAAAAAACTTTTGCTAGAATGTCTTCATGTGAATAAAAGAAAGTGTTAGATTTATAAAATCAGTAGAGATTTTCAAACCAATGAGATAACAATCATTCCGTTAACTCCATAATTCTGTTGCTTTTCCATTTTAATTTTGCAATTAAATGGCAAAAACTTATTGCAATCCTTATTTCGATTCCTCATTATTCTTTAGATAAGTTCTAATAGTGGTCTTATCTATTTTTAAATTGCTATTTATTTATAATACCATCTAGTTATTTTTTGGCAATTTATTACAATACTAAAATACAGTATGAGTTGTTAACCATATTTAAACATACAAATGAATCTATTTTTTCCCTTCACATTGACAGAAAATATTTGCATAATAATAAAAATTATACAAATGATAAAATTGATGATTTAGTCTTTTTTTAAAAAAAATGTTCCATTTTCTGATATATAAAAATTATTTTTGCATGTTTTACTTTAAAAACTTGATTTTATTTAATGCTGAAATGATTACAGTGCAGTAAGTGATTGTTTTTATGCCATGATCATGTATATTTATGTAAGATTCCGGTTTGCGGCATGATTTATTATGCAATCTTACAGATCTTGAAGCTTTCAAAATCAATGAAGCAATGTGTAATCAAAGTGAAGTTGATGAGGAAATTCAAAAACATATTATTTCCCATCTAAAAATAGTAGGACACTAAATAAATACTTTATTAAAAGATGACAATTATTGGATTTTCATTATTAAAAGAAAAATCCGATGAACTTTCTAAGTGGAGTATGAAAATGTCATCACTCTGACATTAAAAATAATCTAATGGTTGATTGCCTGAGAATTCACAAAAAAGTTTAAATATCAAAACGTCCAAATAAAAGTTAAATATAAGGTAAACCACTCAATGAGTTTTGGTGTCATTTAAACAAAGGAATATTTAAATTTATTCAAAAAGGCAATTCATTGTTTGTTGACAATTTGTATCACATATTTGTGCAAAAGTCTGAGTTCGAACCCTTATATATTGCAGTGTATATGTGCAGGTGTGAGTAGCCTGTACAGTGTATTAAATTACATAACAGCTAAAGTAAAATACAGAAATTGAATTGCTCCTTTTTTTTTTCTTTCATATGTCATAGCATCGGCCGGGACACGAACCCACAACTGTGTGCAACCAACTACTTGCTTGCAAGGCAGCTGCGATGACCTCTGCTAACAATGCTTGACTGAATTGCTCCCTTTGATATTAAAATTCAATCATTCATAATTAAGTCAAATTATAAAATAATATTGAAAGAAATTAATCTTTCGCATTAATTTACCAATTTAAATTAAATAATTGTCCTTTTTTTAATTAATGTTTTTTTTTTTTTAATTTTTCAATAAATAATTTCATTCGTTGTTTTATTTATAATTAATAAATATTTGTCAGGGTTACAAACATGTTTATCAAAATGAAAAGAGAATTTATACAGAAATCTTTTGATATTTAATAGATCAGAATTCCAGCATGTACCAGTTTAAAAAAAAAAAGAAAAAACTCAAGGAAATGAATTTAGAAAAAGATAATGTTTTTTTATACAACGGAGTTCATTATTTATTTATTTTTTTAAAAAGTAGTTCTTGTTCTTATGATTTATGTGACATAATTAATATATGATGATATTTCAATAATAAAATCATGCTTGCTCCCACATGTTCAACTACTACTAGGTGGGTCAATTAGGTTTGCAAGATACCAACTTATGTTAGATAAATTTTCACACTTGAAAGCTGATATAGTTACTAATATATTTGAAGAACTATTGTAATAAATCTTAATATAAGCACAAATAAATGCAAATCAGGATTTAAAAAAATATTATTTTTTGAATCTACAAACTAAAGAAATATCAATATATCTCATGAAATTTGCTAAGAATAATGTTATTGATACAAAGTTCATATGTAATTTCAGAGATTGTTTAATCCGCATGGTTCTAAGACCTAAGTGAAATTTGGATTCACTACTATACAATTAACAATTACAACCTATTTTTCCTATGTAGTAATACAATTACATTTATCCAAGACAAATAATAATTAATGTTATTATCGCAACAAAAGATAATGGCTTAATAAACCCATAAAATGATGGCAATATCATACTTAGAAAATCATCTTATGAATCTGAACCCTAATAAAAAGGTTGATTTGCTTATTTAGTGGGTTGTGAAAAAATAGTTCAACCATATATCAAAAATGGAAAGAAATGAAATATTTTTATTTTGAGTTTTTGTTATAGTCATGACAGATCTTGAAAGGTAGCATCAAATATATACATACAAATATATTCAAAATAGTGAAACATAAAATGATAAAATTCGATCTTCTCTTTCGTTTGATTTGATTTACAAGATGTTAGAAAACTGCATTATGAATGTATGTGCAGTATGTTTTTTTTTTGTATAATAAATAAATATAAAAAAAAAATTGTATTTTAAAAATTAATACGTAAATTATTTATATATAAATATTAAAAACTTTTTGTTTTTTAAAGCAATATCTATATTTTTTTCTTCCTTTTATTTACACATATAAATAATATCTTTATATTTTCTGTCATATCATCAAAATGCATTTAATTTTTAAAATCAATTTTGACAATATTATGTATATATAATTATTATTTTTTAAATATATATAAACATTTAAAAAAACAACAACAAATAATTGTGAAATATTAAGTAAAAACTTGGATTTCTGCACAAAATTTAATAGGTCCTACATAGCTTATTTAATTTATCTTTTTAAATATAATCTTCACTTTAAAGACGGTCTCTGTATCTACAGTTTAAAGATATTGGGACAAATTAATCGTTTTTAGTGTATGCTGAAAATATGAAATGTATAAATACATTAAGAATGACAAAATAATCATCCGTTTGTCTTACAATACAAGAGCGTGCGTGCACAAATGAAATAAACTTTAACCAATATATAATCCTTTATATAAATATTTGCCATTTCATAATTAATTTTTTCTTATTAATAACCTTTTAAATTATGTAATTTATCATATAGGATGTAATTATTACGTCATATGTTTCAGTTAAGTTATTAATATTGATAATTTCAAATATAATAATTTATATAGAAGTTAGAATTGCAATATTATAAGCATTTAAGTTCTCAATTATGATTTAATCTTAATAAATGACATTATATTATTACAATATTAATGTTAACAATGATAATTTGAGTTAGGGTTTATTTAGTCTTTGTGTAATCCGAAGTATGTATATATATATGGTAAAATATATCCTATTAAGTACACATTTTATAAAATGGCTAATGTTTTGCCAGCCAAAGGTGGTTCTAGTTCCCTAAATCAATATTAAGTACATAATTTACAAGAAAGTTTGGTCTAATATTGAAGATGAAATCATTATTTTCCAAAAATTAATAGACATTGTTAACTAAAATTGCCCCCCCCCCTCCACCCCCAATTGTTTATTTTGTGAATTTCTATGAAGATGCAAAAGCTTTAATCACATGATTTATAATTGCTTAATAAAATAATTGAATGATTTCATAATGGAAGTGACAGGATTAGCTATGCCTTATGAATCTTTAAGTCTTAAGTTTATCAAGTAACCATCACTGCACCAAAATACACAGGGCAATTAATTAATTATGTGAAGTCACGATGAATAAAAATGGAATAATTAGTCCTCCTTCCCACATATTTTTGACTTAAAATGAATAGAACTTATTTTAAACATGAAAAGGTTATTTTGCTATTTTTTTTTTCCACATTTTAGATTTACTATTCCTCTTTTCCCCCTAAATACACCTTTACCCTAATCAGCAAGGACAACTGGTGCCCTAAAATGCATTATAAATCAAAGACCTGGCATAACATATAAGCAATTATAAAATAATAATAATTTGTTACTTTAAATTCAAAACCATACAAAAATTTAATTAAAAAAATAAAGCTCAAATTGAAAAAATGAGTATTAATTAATTAATAAATAAATATTTTACTAAGCATATTATTTAAAAAAATTAAATTTTTTTTACTGACAGTCCACAATTTTGCTTCTGTGGCAAGATATATATATATATAGAGAGAGAAAAGAACATTTTAAGGATATGTGTGTGGAAAAATTGATGTATATTTAAAAATTTAATTTTGATGCGTTTTATTTTCTATTACCAAAGTTTATTATTTTTGTAATATCTGATGTATAAAACAAAACTTTTTATACACTGCCGCTAATTTTTTTCATATGTCATAGCATCGACCGGGAGGCGAACCCACAACCGTCCGCAACCAACTACTTGCTTGCAAGGGGTTGTGATGACCTCTCAGCTATCATTGCTTGACTTTTTTTTTTTAAGAAAGAAAATGACAAATTTGTTTAAACACAGTGAAATTAAAGATAAATTGGTAGTTATTTTTTTTTGATCATACAAGTCCCTTGATGGTGCTTTATACTGTTTAATACACATAAATATTTCATTCCCTGGCCTATTCCATGTTATTAAATTACAATTTTCCATGTTATTAAATTTAAATATTTCACATTATTAATATGGTTTTGGCTAGAGACAATGCCATCAAGCAGCTTGTATGTTCAAAAAAAAAAAATACCTAAAAGTTTGATAAATGTAATCACTTTTAATTATGTAAATGATTAAATCTTTTTTTTTTGCCACTACTACAAAGATATATATATGTAATATTCAAATATAAGTATACTGTCTATACTAAATTTAATGTAATTATAAGGGACTTGAATTCAGACTTTTAAGCTTCCTACAGCTATAAATTCCATCTTATACAATTAATCACATGACCACATACATGTAAAAAAAACAAATGATCTCCAATGTATGTATTTCATGCTGAACCAGAACTCATCAGTTAGTCCAGATCACCATCTCCCACACATATATACAACCAGTGCTCAGTTTATATTAAGATAGCAAATCTTCAAACTTTAATGGACAAGCGTCAATCTTCTCCACACTACAACTCTTCAGCCCATCCATATCATTGAAAATCTGATGATGGAACACTCAAGGCCCTTGGTGATGCCAATATTAATTCAACATGGGTATGACAACAGAATTTTATCCAAAAACCACTATGAATGAGATTTATTACACTGATATCAATTCATATCTCATTTGTAAATATTCAGGATAAAACTTCGCTTTTAATCTGAAATCATCTTATTTTAAAATGGTGGATTGTTGATTATATATCTCACTATTTCTTTTTTTTAAATGTCAATTTAATGTTATTTAATAATCATTTTTTATTTAATTTTACAACATTTTATATTGAATGTATTTTGACCAAAGATATCACTGTCTTTATAAGTCCAACTGTCTTAGATAGTTTGTGCAGTTGGTAGAGCAGCTGACTTGGGAGCAGAGATCCCAGGAACAATTATCATTTTCACAAATCTGGCAGTCAAATTTATGAACTCTCGAGCAATAAAGCTAAATGCCTTTTTTAATAAGTCCAACTAAAGAAAGGGCTGAATCATATAATTGGAAAGAAAAAAAGTTTTAATAAACTTATTATTCAAACAAAAACTATGAAAAATATTTTGTGAATTAAAAAAATTATATAATATATATATATTTGTGCATGCTTAATATACTTACGTCAACAAGCTTGTCAAAAAGTTCAATGTCAAAGCCTTCAACTACTCCTACAGGAGCACGAATTTTCCATAAATGTTCCAATTCCACAGCAATCCCTTTTAGTATCAACAAAGAAGGACAAATTTTACAGTTCTGTGATAATAATGATGCATATTTTTCTTTAGTATACCAAAATATTAAATTATTCCAAGGAAGAGTACTTGAAATAAAATATGGTTCACTAAAAAATAAATTAATCTGCAAAGAAAAAAAAAGGACATACAATTGAGTATATAGGAACATAAATAGTTTGGCTGAAATTATTACCTAAAAGCATAACTTTTTAGACAATTATTTTTGCCATTAGTCATTCTTCTTTTTAAATCATTTTCCTAAAATTGTGTGAGATATCTCTAAAATGATTATCAATTTTTCAAAGTAATAGAAATTATCACATGATCACCATCTCTTATGCTAGCATATAATTGTTATTCAACAGGCATTGAACTTAGATTGAAAATATTATTATGTTTTCAATTTTATTCTCATAGTTTTGTAGTAAAGTAGAGATAAAAGGTGGCTGCTGGAGGGTTGCATTAGATCCTAGGATCTAGATGGAGTGCTCTCAGGTCCAAGGCTCTTCACTGATGAAGGCCACAAGCCAGAAACTAGTCTGGGGATATTGGATAAGTAGGCACTAGATGGTGATTTTATGCACAAGCCTTCTGGCATCCATTGATTACTCTGGTTGGCACAGGGTGGCACTACTGTATGGAGAGTTTTGCCAGTTTAATAGAAATTATAAAAAAATACCTAGAGAAAAAATATTTTTAAACAGATGTGGAATAAATATTCAAGTATATCAGATATTTATTTATTTATTTTGAATCATTTCAGTAATGTGTTTGCATGAAGATTTGCAATAATGTCATTTTTAGTTGCAATTATATGTTAGACTATTTCCATCATCTACTATTAAACATTGAATGTCTTTAGAAAAAATTAAAACTTTATTTAAATTTTCCAATTACTTTCAACTATTAATAGAATTTCACAATACCAATCAACTATGTGCTATTGTTAACAGTTGGAGGTATTAGAAAATGAAAATAAAGTTTAATATTTTTCTAAAGACATTCAATATTTAGTGCTACATGATGGGAATAGTCTAACATATAATCAATTTCAGTAATGCAATTTCAAAAATCAATCTTTAAGTTTAATATTTCTACGATACACTTTAGAAAGAATTACATTCACAGTGAAAAGATCTAAGCAAATTAACTCAGTAAACACATTACTTATGGATGATGCCACCCATGATTAAGACAACTGGAAAAAAACATTATTGAGATAATCCAAAACAACTGTTGCATAGTGGTGCAAAGCTATATCCTGCTAAAACTCTACTGTGCTTTCAAGAATATCAGCTTGATAAAGCTGAAGTCCTAGGAATTGTTTAGACACGAAAAAATACATAATTTCTGTAATCAGGATCTCGGTCCATAAATCTTTAATTTAGCTATGTCAAGCCACACCTTCACTTTTGTCATATTTAATTTCCATTCCATTGATTAACCTGCCTACACACGTGAAAGGTCATTTCATCATTGAACAAAATTTATTAATTCGATTTTGTACTTCATTTAATAAACCGAGCACACATTGATTTTTGCCATAAATACTTTTTTTTTATTTTAAAAAAAATCGTATTGTAAAATTCTGTAACGTGTTATTAAGAAATAACTAATATGTGAAATGCTCTCTGAATTAACAATTGTGAATAATCGTCCAATACTTTTTGAATAGATATGATGATTCTACTATAAGATCTTCTAGAACATAGTTATTCTTTTATCACACATAGGCCCAGTCCTCGTAAATTTATTTACTAATCCCTTAAGCACCAACTTTTGAAACACACTCATAAACCTTTTTGCCTCTTAATTTTTTCATACTTTTTCTTCAGTTGTATATCAACTTTTCATATATATATAAAGAAAGTAATGTAGCATTAATAAAGTTATTTATATATAAAAATCTCATGACAAATGTTTAGCCTAAAAAATGAATTTTACAAAAAAAAAAAAAAAAAAATTCATTATCAAATTTTTATGTCTGAGTAAATTTTATTAAAAGCAAACATTCAAATAAAAAAAGGAACCTTAGATATAAACAATTTTCCAATAAAAAATAATAATACTAGGAACTTCTGTGCATTATTTTTGATTGTTGTAGGCTTACATTCTTTTAAAACTGGTAAAACTCTCTGTACAGTAGTGCCACTCAGTGAAAGCCAGAGTAATCAATGGATGCAAAAGGTTTGTGCATAAAATCCCTATCTAGTGGCTTTTGTCAGTGAGGAGTTGGATCTGAGAGCACTGTACTTAGATCTCGTAATCTAATGTAACCTTCCAGGAGCCACCTTTTATCTCTATATATCTACAAAACTATGAGTCTGTGAAAGCATAATAATATTTTCAATCCAAGCTCATTATCTTATATAGTCATATAGATCTGAACTCAGTTCAGTACCCATACATTTTTGGTTCTTTAATAACAATAGCCACCTTTATCCTATTAGGCAGGATTGGTACTAAACCACTAAACTTTATATGATCACCATTTCTTATATTTGCTCAAGCTGTTAAAACAGGCAAAACTTTGTACTCTGGCTTGCACTGAGTGGCACTACTGTATAAAGACTTTTGCCTGTTTTAATAGCTTGAACAAGCATAGGAAATGATGATCATGTGATGTTTAGTGGCAAAATTCTTTTACTTAGCTATAATATTTATGAGAAGGAAACATCTTTAAATTTTAAATGTAATTTAAAATGATAAAAATTAACCAATGTGGAATTCATAAAAAAATTTCATGGTACATGATGTTGTATGTAATAGACTATTAATGGTTAATTTACCTTGGGAGGTAGAATTTTCACTTGAATTGTGAAAAAAAATGAATAAATAATTCTGGAACATTTCATATAAAACTGTCCACGCAAAAAGCAAAATTTTCTAGGTATAGGTAGGAAGCAGACAAAAATGTTAGATTCAAATTCCAGCATTTTTAATTGATGTAGGTTCACAAATATCTAAATTCCTTTACTCAGCTTTAAAAATAATTAATATTTATGAGAAGAAAAATGTACTACGTAAATAACACCATTAGCTTTAAAAATATTATAATGTGGAATTTATAAAAAAAAAAAAAAAATTGACACATGATGTTGCCTTGGCACATTCATCATAATAAAGTTTATCTTGTGTGGTATTTTAAAAATACTGAATTAATAAATCTGGAACATAGTATGAAAAGCACGGTTCTGCTCAACAAAGCCAACAGTAGGTGAATAGTGCTAGCATTTTCATTACAGTATTTTTAGTAGTTGCAGGCTTATAAAAAGCTAAATTTCCTTACTCAGCTCCAAAAAGTTAAATTATTCAATATTTGTGAGAGGAAAAGTTGTTGCAGTAGATAAATAACATTAACATTTTCACATCAATTTCATGGACTCTTGCAAAATTATGAAGTAGTATCACCTCTAAAAGTCAAAACATACTAGTTCTTTATATATCTTTGATTTTACACTTCATATTTATTTATATATCTTTGATTTTACACTTCATATTTATTTTGGAGCATCATGCCTAGAGTTGATATTCAGAGTGTGTGCCTAAACATTGAGATTTATAATAAAAATATTTGTAAAATAGATATTTTACCAATAAAAAACATTTCTTGGCTGATGTCATAAATTTTCAGAAGGCTACATTTTTCTCTCCCAAACAAAATATATTAAATAAAAGCTATACACAAGTATTAATTAATTTTAAAAAAAGGTAAATAAATTTCTATCAAAATCAATATGAAACGAGCCAATGTTGTGCACGAACAAAAATGTACTTTTTCCTGAATAAAGAATTTTTATCTTTTCCTTGGTTACTGATTTCTACTGACATCTAGGTACAATAATTACAACTAAAAACTTAATCTGTCAAATGGTTGAACAGGTTCTGAATAAAATCATACATTGTGACTGGAACAACAACAAATGTTTTTCACAAAAATCACTTTAAGGACTAATTCATGATTAGCCATGTAAGAAGAAATCGTTTATGATAGCTACCAAATTTCTCCCTTAACATCTTTTATTTTACATTTTAATAGACAGGGTATGAGCACAGACTTTCACATGACTCACCACTCTCCACACCATCTCATAACACTGATACACCTGAACACACATATGTCGAAAAGATAAATAATAACCAATATATGTATTTCATGCTAAAACAGCAATCATCAGTTGGTCCAGATTACCATCTCTACACATATATGCTACAAGTGCTCAGATATATATTAAGATAGCAAATTCTCCTACTTTAATGGACAGGCTTCAATTTACTCCACACTCCAACTCTTCAACTGTCCATCCAATTGAAAATCTGATGATGGAATGCTCAAAGGCCACCCTTGGTCTGATGTTGACCTAAAGGTCAATCTAACCCCTCATGTACAGGACATAATCCATTAAATACATATACAAGGGATAGGCAGACATCTCTAATATGTAATAAATGAAATACACAGGCTTATATATACCTGTGTCTATATATGCAATAGACAGGGTATGAGCACAGACTTTCACATGACCCCCCACTCTCCACACCATCTCATAATAATGATACACCTGAACACACATATGTCGAAAAGATAAATAATCACCAATATATGTATTTCATGCTAAACCAGCAATCATCAGTTGGTCCAGATTACCATCTCTACACATATATGCTACAAGTGCTCAGATATATATTAAGATAGCAAATTCTCCTACTTTAATGGACAGGCTTCAATGTACTCCACACTCCAACTCTTCAACTGTCCATCCAATTGAAAATCTGATGATGGAATGCTCAAAGGCCACTCTTAGGCCGAGATTGTTGTCACACCCATGTTGACCTAAAGGTCAATCTAACCCCTCATGTACAGGACATAATCCATTAAATACACAGGCTTATATATACCTGTCTATATATGTAATAGACAGAGTATGAGCACAGACTTTCACATGACCCACCACTCTCCACACCATCTCATTACACTGATACACCTGAACACACATATGTCGAAAAGATAAATAATCACCAATATACATATTTCATGCTAAACCAGCAATCATCAGTTGGTCCAGATTACCATCTCTACACATATATGCTACAAGTGCTCAGATATATATTAAGATAGCAAATTCTCCTACTTTAATGGACAGGCTTCAATGTACTCCACACTCCAACTCTTCAACTGTCCATCCAATTGAAAATCTGATGATGGAATGCTCAAAGGCCACCCTTAGGCTGAGATTGTTGTCACACCCATGTTGACCTAAAGGTCCATCTAACCCCTCATGTACAGGACATAATCCATTAAATACATATACAAGGGATAGGCAGACATCTCTAATATGTAATAGATGAAATACACAGGCTTATATATACCTGTGTCTATATGTGTATTAGACAGGGTATGAGCACAGACTTTCACATGACCCACCACTCTCAACACCATCTCAAACCACTGATATACCTGAACACACATATGTCGAAAAGATAAATAATCACCAATATACGTATTTCATGCTAATCCAGCAATCATCAGTTGGTCCAGATTACCATCTCTACACATATATGCTACAAGTGCTCAGATATATATTAAGATAGCAAATTCTCCTACTTTAATGGACAGGCTTCAATGTACTCCACACTTCAACTGTCCATCCAATTGAAAATCTGATGATGGAATGCTCAAAGGCCACCCTTAGGCCGAGATTGTTGTCACACCCATGTTGACCTAAAGGTCCATCTAACCCCTCATGTACAGGACATAATCCATTAAATACATATACAAGGGATAGGCAGACATCTCTATATGTAATAGATGAAATACACAGGCTTATATATACCTGTGTCTATATATGTAATAGACAGGGTATGAGCACAGACTTTCACATGACCCACCACTCTCCACACCCTCTCATAACACTGATACACCTGAACACACATCTAGTCACTAAAATAAAAAGATAATTATCTAAATAGATAGATAGATATAAGTATATAGCTACTATGAAGATATATATCTAAGCAAATATCCACTATTCTTTTTTTATAACTAATTATCAAGATACTTATACAGATAATTTTCTTCATCTCTTTCTCAAGCTATACTTGTCCCTAATTGTACTTCAATACATACAGAAATAATCAGACAGCCTAGAAGATATAGATGGAATACTTTTTACCCAGTTCATTAGATTTTTACTTAAAGTCTAGACCAGGGGTCGGCAACCTATGGCACCCGTGCCATGTTTGGCACATCAATGATTATCAACGGCACTCGGAATAAATTGAAATAGGAATAATGTATATTTTAATTACAGCGTCTTTTGTTTGTTTGTTTTTACATTCAACATTGGATTTACGATTAAATCATTATTTATCAGAAAATAATACAATTGACTTCATTTAAAAGATATTTTGTTTGCAAGCGAAATAAATTCTACATATTCACATTTTATTTCAGATAATATTAAAAAATGAGATTGTAATCCAAGTAAAAACCTTATTATGTTATCAATTCTAGAAAACTACTTTCGGTAGTTGAATGGTAAATAATCGACGCTCATTGGTTGTGCTTCTTTCAAAAAAGAGATTCTAGTGGTATATTGACTGAGAGATTCTCAAAATGTCCCACAAAAGACAAAAACGTGACATTCGCTTTTTTCAAGACTCTTGGACAAATGAATATGGATTTGTACAGCAAAAGGATCATGCTGTGTGTACATTGTGCTGTGAAAGTATCGAGTGTCATACCTCAAGTGTACAAAGACATTATCAAACTAAACATGTGTTCATGTTTAAAAACTCAGATGAGAAAAGTGAAGCTATAAAAAGAGCTATTTCTGCCTTTAAAAAAACAAACTACTTATTTTAGTCAAATAATTGGAACCTAAAATAAAGCCACCAAATGTAGTTATACATTTGCTCATTGTGTGGCTTCAAAAGGCAAACCTTTTACAGATGGGCAATTAATCAAAGAAACGTTTTTGAAAAGTGCTGAAATCTTATTCAGTGATCTACCAAATAAACAAATGATAATGTCTCCAATTCAAGAAATACCAGCTTCTGCAAGGTCAATTCAAAGAAATATAACTGACATGGCCAAAGATGTAACAACAAAACAGAAAACCAGTTTGCAACAAACTGTTGCATTCAGTGTTGCTGTTGATGAAAGCACTGATGTAAATGATGTGGCATGCCTAGCAATAGTTGCACAATATTGTGACAACAAACATATTTATGAACAACTGTGTTGCTTGATTCCTCTTACTAGTACAACAAAGGGATATATTTTCAGGATATATTTTCACTGCATTTTTCAATTATTTTGAATCAGAAAATTAACATAAATAAAATATTTAGTGTTACTTCTGATACCAGACATGCAATGGTCGCAATGGTCAGAAAGAAAAAGGGATTTATTAAACTTCTTGAAAATCATATTAAACATCAAATATTGAGTTTCCACTGCATTATACACCAGGAAAATTTAGTTGCAAAAATCTCATCACAATGCATGCATTCTGTAATGGACACTGTCATCAAAATAATTAGTTTCATAATTTCTCATTCTTCATTAACACATAAGCAATTGAAATCCCTTTTGCAAGAAATGAACAGTGCACGTATAGACCTCCCTCTATACAGCAATGTTTGTTGGATCAGTCAAGGTAATGTTTTGAACAGGTTTATATCATGTCTGAAAGAAATCAAGATGTTTCTCGATGAAAAAGAACATTATCTGAAAATAAATGATGAAGAGTGGTTATGCAAATTGATGTTTCTGACTGATATAACTCAACACCTGAATGAGTTAAACTTGCATTTGCAAGAGAAGGGTCAAACAATACCAGAAATTTTTGAATATTGGAAAGAATTTGCATCAAAAGTAGATATATTTTGGCATGATATTACCACTAACACTTGCAAGTACTTTCCAAATGTAAAGGCCAATGCAAATCAATTTAACATTAACAAAGATGAACTTCAAAAATACATTGAAGCTCTCAGAGAAGAATTTTCCTAACGATGTAAAGACTTCCAAATACACACACCTATATCTTCTTTCCTCATCAAACCTGACTTAATTGATTTAAAGATGACTTCATTTGATTTATCTCTTTTTGAGTGGATGAATATTGATAGTTTTGAAATGGAATTAATTGAATTAATGTCATCAGAATTGTGGAAAACTAAATTTGTAGTATTGCAGAAAACTCTTGAAAGGAACTGCCTAGAAAAGTCGGCTGTCATTCTCAATTGTTGGATATCATTACCTGAAAGGTTTAATTCTTTGAAAAAACTGCTTGTGCTCTGCTTTCGGCATTTGGTTCAACTTACTTATGTGAACAAATTTTCTCACATATGAAAAATATTTTAAGTTGCCTAACACCTGAACATTCAAAAGCATGCGTGAATCTAAAAGTGACCCATTACATGTCTGACATTGAGCAAAGAGGTAAAAGGGCAAGGTTCACATTGATTTATTTTTATAATAAAAAATGGCTAATCACATTCTAATTTATGACATTTTTTAAAATTTAAATTATATATTTTGTATAGGTAAAAAGTTGTAATTTATAATTTGTAATATAATTTTTAATAAGCATATTAAAAATTACAAATTAAAAAAAAAGTACTTTTCACATGATTCTAAGTATTTTAAAATATTGAATGACCAATAATATAAGATCCAGTTATAATGGACATCAAAAATATATACTATAGTAGTATATATTATATCCTATAATATTATATAACCTTGAAGTGCATTATAACTGAAACAATTTTGATAATATAATATAATAAGATTGGTAAAATCATGTCGGCACGCAGAATAACATTGTAACATAGGTTCGGCACCACAGTAATAAAAGGTTGCTGACCCCTGGTCTAGACCATTACAATGTCTCCTTTTCCATTGAAATCAGATAATGAAAATATGAGTACCCATTTCCATTTCTCATTGCCACATTTTCTATATGTATATTTACTAATCAAATTTGACATGTTGTACACATTATTACATAGTGTTTCTGATTTTCTTCCTATACATGACTTACAAAAAAATCATATATAGCTACTCAAACTTTTCTGGAAAATGAGATTAGTACTTGACCATAAAAAGAATATATATGAGTACCCACCACTGGTCCTAATAAAAAATGCAGACATAAACATCAGGCTAGCTACCTCAATATTAACACACTGAGCAACAACCCTAATTACAAAAAGAAATAAAAAATACACAGATCAATATAATATCTGACTCATAATTAATCTCAGAGACTTGAGAGAATGATTTAAATAGGGAACAAAACTGAAGATTTATCACACACTTGAGCCATGCCGTATTAAGTCTTTATTTTTGAAATATTAGAATCTGATTAGACTTAGAGATAAACAAATAACAATAAAAAAGCATAAAGTTATATAAGCAGTTTCATGCAGTGTCAAACATAAAAATCATGACAACAGTGAGACCTCAAGTCAATGTTAAACTCCTCATCACATCATTAGAAAAGAAAGTCCAACTAAACAAATTCTCATAGTTTATAAGGCTGTGTTCTCTCCTAAAAAAAATAACAACGCAAAAACAAACAATAATAAGTATTTCTACTAATAATAATAATTAAAAAAAAAAAAGCAATAATAAATAACAAAAAACAAACTTTTATTTCTCATAAAACCATTAGTTCTTTTAAGAAATCCTGGATAATCACTGAGAGTTGTCCATTCTTATCATGCACACTAAGACAAATCTTCCTTTTCTTCAGGTATTTCTTTATTGGTCTAATAGTAATAATAACAAGTCAGATGTCACATGACTTATATATAGCTTGCACTTACAAATATGTAAAATTAAGAGCGTGCTAATAGCTCTAAACAAGCTTTTTTTTTTTTAATTTATGATAAATGCTACTACAAGAGAAGACATTCAAATCATTTTTATCTTGGATTGTCCCCATCCCCAGACCGGTTTTGACCTATGGGTCTCTTCAGTGAGGAGTTTCTTCTAACAATTAACTTTTAGATAAATGCTTTGCTTGAGTTGGTTTTTTAAATCTAATGTCCCAACTCCTCACTGAAGAGACCCATAGGTCGAAACCGGTCTGGGGATGGGGACAATCCAAGATAAAAAATGATTTGAATGTCTTCTCTTGTAGTAGCATTTATCATAAAAAATAAAAATAAAATCTTGTTTAGAGCTATTAGCACGCTCTTAATTTTACATATTTATTGGTCTAAGTAACCTCATCTGTATCTTAGTGTTTTGCACAGATGTGGATTACTAAAGCTTCTGTATTAAACAGTAAATTCCACCAAACTCGAGCACTACCTTTTAAGTGTCTGCAAGAGAACTTATTCTCTTCTGCTATCAGGTTTAAATCAAAATATTATTCTAAACGGTCTAAACATCCTACAGGCAGTTCACCAGTACAGGCCTTTAAATATTCATAGTTTTAAAAATTTATTCACACTATGCACCACTTCAACACTAGACTTTGGAGATTAATTCCTCATTGATTTTACTATGCCCAGCCCTTTTGACTTTTCTTCTGTATAATTTACTTTGTTGGTATTTTCTTGTAAATCTCTGTGCTGCTTCAATTTTGTCTAGCCAGTGTATCACAACTGAAAGTCTTTATTTTCTATTCAGTAGTCTATTGTTGCTTTCTTATTAATACATTCCATCACAAGAGTAAATAATTTAAAAGTAAATGTTGACATTTACTTTTAAATTATTCACTCCTGTTGTTAGTTCTTTTATACTTTTTCTAATCTCTACTATATTTTTACTATTTCCCCTATTATATACTTCTACTTAGATATTCCATCTTTCCCAATCTTCCTCTTGCTTGTCTTGTTTTTTGATCAACACCCTCAAATCCTCTTTCTGGTCATGGCATATATTTTCTATCATACTCTGATTCTTTACTTTTAACTCCTCTCTGATCATTCAATCTCATCATCATCATCATCTGTTGGTTTCTTTTCTTTCATAGCAGTCATCATTTCTCTTAATCCTTACACTCATTTCTGTTGGTTTTCTTATATATCTTGGAATTTTAAATCCATTTCCTATTGGTATCCATTATCTGATGCCGCTCCTGGAATTTTGTTTCTGATTTTAGTTGCCCTTTCCGGATTAAATTATACAGCATTTCTGTATCTACTGCTAGTGATGTGTTCTTATAGATTTGTCTATTATGCTTTCAGGTTTCCACTCTGATGGTTATTTTACCTCTTGCATTGCTGATTTCTTCATGTTTAATCTCTCCCCTCCCCATTTTCTTTAATTTAAATTGCATTATCATTAAATTATATAGAACTCTATTTTATTTGATCTTATCTTTTACTTTTATTTATAAAAAGTATATTAGTTTGTATCATTACTATACAGAACTCCCTACCTGTAGTTTAGAGCTGATTATCTACCCCTATGTCTAGCTATTCTATTCTTGCCGGCTACTATCTTAACATCTAACAATCTTTTCACTCAAGTTACTAGTGCTGAACATCTTTTACTCCATTAAATATGCTCAAATTACTATTTCTCTTAAATAAATAAATTGATAATAATTATTTTTTATTGAAATTGTTTCTGTTAATAATTATATGTGAAATATTAAGTGAAAACTATTATTTTGTACCACATGCTCATGTTAACTCACATAGAGTAAAAAAAAAATATTGATAAAACTATAATATAGTATATGCATTACAGAATATGCCATTATTTAAAATTTATTAAAAATTTAAAATATTTTTATACTTTTTTAAAAATTCCACATCAACATCATCATCATCAACTATTATCAATCCACTGCAGGATAAAGTCTCTCCAAGTTCAATCCATCTTCTCCGATCTTTAGCTTCTCTTCTCCACATCATCCCTGCACACTTTCTTATTTCATCCATCCATCTCACATATAATCTCTTTCTGAGTCTTTTACAATCTCTTTGAATCCACATAAGCAGCATTATTTCTATAGTAAACCGTTACTTATTTCTGTGATCAAGAAACTGGAATTATATAAAAATTAATTCTTAAAAAAAATAGTAGTTATTTCTAGTCACAATTGACACTTTACTAAATTATAACATTAAAAGACAAATTGTATTTCCTAATACATATGACACATATGTCTGCACATACACACACACATATATATATATACACACATAAACTTTACATTATACACAGCTAAAAGTATATGTATATAAAGGAGGTAAATCACTCTCTTACCAGATTATGAATTAAAAGCACTCTAAATATTGATTAAAGATCGAGAATAGAACAAATCCCTTTGTTTTCACTTATATATATATATATATATATTTTAAATACAAGTATAATTTATATACCTGGAGTTTAGATGTTATATAAGGGATTTGAATACAGACTTTCAAGTTTCCTTCAGCTATCAACTCTATCTCATACAACTGATACACAAGACCACACACATGTGAAAATGATAAATGATCAGTATATATATTTCATGCGGAACCAGCATTCATCAGTTGGTTCAGATCATCAACTTCCACACATATGAATGTGGAATTGATAGCTGAAGAGAGCTTAAAAAATCTGTGTTCAAATCCCCTACATTATATATATTTGATTATTAATTCAAAAGTTTTAAAATGATTAGAAATTAACTCTACCTTATGAAGTTTAATGATTAGCTATATTATATGATGCTATGTTCACAAAAGTTTGCTTAGATTACTATCATTTGTAAGATATGGCACCCTCATAAAGGCTGGTAAAGCAAATGAAAATGCATTTTATATTTGCAAGACAAGACTGATAAAAAAAGGACACTGCATTGATGTAAACAAGACTTGGAAAGTTTATTATTCCCTTATATAAATATATACATAAAGGTAATTGTCTTTTTATATTGGACTATTTCCATCATCTAATATGTGTATTGAATGTCTTTTAGAAAAACTTAACTTTATTTAAATATTCCAAATACATTCGACTTTTAGTAATAGCACATCAAACAGGTTAGTATAGCATAACCCTTTGAGAGATATTATTTGGCCTTCTTCTTCAAGTGTAGCTGGCCTGACCAGTGACAATACTAATATGGGATTCAAACCGGGTTCTTTAGATTCTTGAATTTTAAGGTAACACTCTAACCAATTGAGCCATCATGCAAAGGCTCAGTTCATTAGAGTGTTATCGTAAAATTCAATAATCAAGAATCTAAGGATCCAGATTCGAATCTCATGCTAGTACTGTCACTGGTCAGACCAGCAACACCTGAAGAAAAGGGGATAATAATACCCTCGAAACGTTGTGCTTATACTAACCTGTTTGATGTGCTATTACTAATAGTTGAATGTATTTGGAATATTTAAATAAAGTTAAATTTTTCTAAAGACACTCAATACATGTATTAGATGATGGAAATAGTTCAATATATAATTAAAACACCATCATCACAACCCTTTAGGAAAACATAAAGATAACTATTGCTTAGCACTTGCAGAAGTATAAATGGTCTCATTAGTACTAAATACTAAATTTATAATAATTGTATACATATATTTTATAGTCAACATTATATATATATATAATCATTGGCATCCATCTGATTAATTCAGATAAATTACTATTTTCTTTTAAAGTAATAAATAGGTAATTTTTATTGTTGTATAGGTAAGTATATATAGTTGGAGGAGGGGAGGATATTCTTTTTTAAAACAAAATAGTTAATAGGTAATTTCTAAAATATTAAAGCAATCAAACGTAAAATAAAACTTATTAGCATAACCCATAAACTACAGAAAACACTCATTTCCTGAAAATAATTATTTGAATATTGTTGTTGAAGCAAATTCTTAATAAACCCATATCATAATTCAACAAATTTCAGAGTTAAATGCAGAGGGAAAAAATCCACCCTTTTATGTTATTCTAAGAGTAAATCAACTTTAAAATATCCAATAATGTATTTTTATTGATTTATTAAAATTAAATTTGATAAAAATAAATAAATATACATTTTGTTTATCTGAAAGTTTGTGATAGCGACAACGTTTAACTTGTATTATACTTCAGTTAGAACACTAACTAACCAATGTGATATTATTGCTAATAGTTAAATGCATTTAAAATTTCAATTAGATAGTAGAAATAATTCAACATATAATTACAAATATATATTTTATAGTTGTATTTTTTTCTTGCCAAAATAAATGCCTCTTTTGGCCATTAATTCTAAAAATTATATTACTATGCCACAACAGACACAATTAGATTACATTATTTTCAAGATGCTTTAGGGAAACAACTTTATTAGTATTAAATTAAAAAAATAAATCCTAATTTTATAACTGCAATATTTATACATATAACAAATTATTTATTTATATAACGCTGTATTTTTAATATGCAATAATAATTAGGGATCATTTCACTACGTGTATGCGCTGGATAATTGTAAACACTCTCCTTTCCAAACACAAGATAAATTACACATATAACAAATTATTTATTTATATAACGCTGTATTTTTAATCTGCAACAATAATTAGGGATCACTTGACTACATATGCACTGGATAAATTTAAACATGTAATAAATACTCTCCTTTCCAAACACAAGATAAATTCTTTTAAAAAGATAGAATGAATCCGTGAAGATATGCTCTCATTTCAAAATGCTTAAGATTTGCTTATACAAATACGTTTAGATTAAAACGATAGAGTGGATTCATTCTATCTTTTCAAAAGACTTTATCTTGTGTTTGGAAAAGAGAGTATTCCTTAAATGTTTAAATTTATCCAACGCATGTTTAGTGGAGTGACACCTAATTATTAACTACAGTATTTAGTAAATACTAAATGACTGTATTGTCCCCATTGGAAAGCAATGATTACATGCAAAGCAATACAGAGAACATATTTATTTATCACTTACTCATTGCATCTCTAATTTTTGTTCCATTAGGTAATAAATATCTGCATTTATTACACATTTTCATCCAGGAAAGAAAATACATTTTTATACTTTATTTCTTAAAAAAAAAATATTGTAACAAAATGAGTCAGACTAATTTTCTTTTTTTAAAAAAAGAAAACATTTTAATAATTTTGCTCTAATTTTATCGCTTACCTTTTACTTTATAAATATAACTATATAAGATTACACAAGAAGTAAACATTAGAAACTTACCTTCTAATATCCTTTAACATTTAGTCATTAGGGATACACAAACATGCAATGTGGAAGAAAATCAACGTGTATTATTACATATTTTAAAAGTCATTTTAATTTTTCGGATTTATCTTGAAGCTTTTCACGTCAAACAATTATTCAAGAATTTCAAATCTCTTTTTAACATTTAAACTATTTTTCTAATTTTCATTAATTAAAAACTTATCTAGTTTCAGAAGCTGTTCAAACAGCAATAAATTTAATTTAGGTATATACATATTTATTTAAATTATACACACTTTCAAATATAAAAAAAATACACTCATATAAATAAATAAGGATAAAGGTTCTATATATTCGCGATATTAAGATACAACTAGGTGAAAATTGATCCTGAAATTAAGTGATTGTTAGATTAGATTTTTTTTTCAGAGTAATATTAATATAGTAGTTAATGTTATTCTTTACAATAATGCATATTAACACATACTGTTGAAACTGACTAAAAGGAAATATGCTCTTATAATGAGTAATAACAAATATAATTAAATAAATTAGTGTTTTCTTCTTTATTTTCGATTTTTTTTTCTAGTTAAAAGGAAATAATAAAGAATGACATTATTCAAAGAATAATCGGTGCTGAAATGAAAAAAAAAAAAAATATATATATATATATATAGAGAGAGAGAGAGAGAGAGAGAGAGAGAAAGAGGGGAAAGAGAGATAGAAGAAGAAGAGAAAAAGATAGAGAATTCAATACTATTAGAAAAAAACATTAATAAAAACAGAAAAAAAATTATATGCAAAGAAGAGTTTTAATATCAATAGGCATTAAAATGAATGTTATAAGCATATTGAAAACAGCAAGTTTGATATATGTCTTTCATTGGCAGTATTCTTTTTTCTAATACATTTAGTAATGATCTTAGATATTATACTAAAACCAAGATGTCACAAGATTCTCCTATTATAACCACCCTATGTATATTTTCATTTTTAACACAAGTCACTTCCAGTTTATTTGTTAGACCCCACAATAGAGTGCAGTATTTTTTAATGGTATCTGTTGAATTATGTATTCATTTTCTGAATGTCAAATGGCTAATTGTAATCCTAGTTTATGTACATGACAACCAAAATTACAGAAAATCAAGTGTATGAAACTTAGAATGAAATTACATTAATCTGCTGGGGTTTTTTTTTGGTATTGAACTTTCTTTGAGGAAAGACATATTCTTAATGATTTTTTTTTCTAACTACATATTTAAATAAATTTGAAATATTTATTTTTTACGGTACAGTAGAATTATAAAGGTAAATTATTATTATTTATAATGCATAAAACTCAATCATCTCAATATAACAGGTTTCATCAAAAGATGTGAAGAATTTAACATTATATATATTTCATACACATATATTTTATGCTTTTTGGTTTAATTGTATGTAATTTATACAAATATTCAAAACTTTATACTTTATTTTTGGTAGATTAAATATTTGTTTTTAAATGCGTGAAAAGTATTTCGTACATTTTTTATAAGTTAGATTAGATATTAGTTATATATGCCAAACATAAAGTTTTATAATACTATTTCATTATCCATATGTTAAAGAATTTAATTTTTCTATTTTATAAATATTAGACTGTGCACATGCTATATCTTTTTTATTTCATCAGATATAAATTATACATTATTATAAACTACTTATATTTGGATTACGATATAGAAGATTAGGCTAAATTATCTCAGTCTACTTCAATAAATGGTGGGTCACTGTTGTAAGCTGAACTATAACTATTATTGAATTTTTTAATATTGGTATATTGTAGAGGTTATTCAAGAGTATATATATATGTAAGCAAAAATAATCAATAGATATCCGATAGTAGTGTCAAATTCTTTTTTAGCTTTTCTCTACTGGTGAACTGGATTACACATATCCACCAAGAAGTAACATTTACTTCTATTATACTATTCGATTGATTGGTTTGAAAGGTTTGATGAGCCATACTTTGCACAATAAAAGATTTTCTGATCATAATCTCAAAAGTTTTACAAAATTTTAGAACGTATAAAAATTGATACTGATTTTAAAATGCCAAAATAATTAGAGAGATCATAATTTCTTGATAACAAGATCATTATGTTTCTATAAGAAAAAAAAAGTTACTTAAAAAATAAGAATATCACTCAGAGTATACTTTAATAGCAACAAAAGTTCCACATTTTGCTATTTACTTTATTTTAAAAATAAGAATAGTTAGTATTTTTTTCTTATTCGTATTGCTTGGATGAACACACACTTAGTAAAATCTATGTAAATGTGTCTCCTCAATTCATTGTTAATATATATTTAAATTTAATTTATTATAACCTTGATTTAAATACATACTATACATATAAACAAGCACTCATGTTATATATATATATCATTAAAAACCAATCAACACTTAGATAATCCCAATATCAATAACAATTAACAATTTCAAACTGTTGTCAAGGCAACCTCCTTTTAACTCATATATAAGTACCATATACTTGCATTTCAATAAACAATAAATAATATATTCTAATAAATGTTTATCAATAAAAGATGAGCTATTATATGCTATATATTTTTGAATGTGAGGGGATCTTGGAGCAAAATGTAGAACCGTTCATATCTCCATTGTATACAAAGTTTTTAAAAGAAAGTTGATCAATTATGTAGTTAAAGCTGTGAGGACATGAGAAATGAATACACAACAATGCCATTAATAAAATGATTACTCAGTCACCATTCACAATAAAAGTAAAAACAATATTAATAAATATGATAAAAGTGACTAAAAATAGAAAAAAAAATTAATAAAATTTTCAAAATATAGTTATAATTTTATTTTTAAGTCAGATTTGTTTCATAGATATTTAAAACAATACAAGAATTTTAGATAAAATTATCAGATATAAAACTTTGATTATTTTACATGTATACCCATATATATATATACACGCACGCAAACACACATATATATAGAGAGAGAGATTAGGTATTGAAACTTGAAGGAAAATACCAAATGCAGATACTTCAAGTTCAACCCTAATAGCTTTTTATTGTAATAAAAGATTTGTAATATAAATATACAAGATGCTTTCGATCATATCGAACAACACTTTGAAATTGTCACTGAGACTTTTTGGAAATGGTTAAAAAGTGAAAGTACTGTGAGTAAATTTGACTATAGTGACTAGAAATGAAAGAGGTCACAGACATGTAAAATTAGCAGGAAAAAAGAAGTAAATTACGAAAAAATGGAAATGGACATGGAAACATTGAAATGAAGAATTGAATTTTATTTTGCTTAATAGAAACTACGTATCTCAAGATTATGGTGTTCTTAACAGATTCAACATGGGGAGCGATCACAGATTATTAAGATGTAAGATAAGTATTAATCCAAAACTATTACAACAGCTGATATTCCTAACTTTAAGAAGCATTCAGATGAACTTAAATTACAACTTGCTAATCCTTTTAAAACAAAGAAGACTTCGAAGATAATTCAAATCAACTGATATCAATAAGAATAAAATTAATATTCTAGCAATTGACTAGTATATTTTCAAGTGAAACAAAACTAAGTATAAAGAAAATAAGAGTAAAATATTGAACAATGATCTATTACGAAGAAGTGAATACCTGGAGTTCTATAAAATGGTATGAAAAAGAGTTGATATAAAAAAATATACATATAAATTAATTGGCAAGAAAAGCTATAAAAGAGAATTAAAGTTTCAAAAGTATTAATTTTCACATTGGTATTATGAAAAAAAAAAACAGTAATAAGAAGA
Organism: Epiperipatus broadwayi; assembly: GCA_028023455.1. Lineage (NCBI taxonomy): Eukaryota > Metazoa > Onychophora > Udeonychophora > Euonychophora > Peripatidae > Epiperipatus > Epiperipatus broadwayi. The sequence goes on from JAQFVV010006842.1 coordinate 200,871, forward strand.
AAAGAAAAAAAATTATTACTAAAAAGAGGGATGAGATAATGAATCATGTGGAAAGAATTATATAGTAATAAAAATGAAAATAAATTAACCATTACAAATACTATTTCTTCTGAAATGTTAATAATTTTAAATGAAAAAATGAGACCTGCAATTAAAGTTATGGAGAAGGAAAAATCTCAAGGAAAAGACAAAATTAAAAGAAGCAGGTGAAGAAATAGAAAAATTGTTGGCAAAACCTATATATCAAATATCTATCACTTTTATATAAAATCTTTATAAAGATAATTACAACTCATTTATAGAAAATTGAGAATTCAGATCACCCAAATTAATAAGTTGGATTTAAAGTATTTTAAGCACTGTAGTCAATAAATATAAGTTGCCATTATGCTTGGATTGTAGATTATGAAAAGGCATTTAATGCTATAAATGTTATATATAGAGCTCACAAATAAGCTCTTAACAAGCTTTGCAGAATATCCCCAACCCCAGACCAATTTCTGCTACTGGCTTCCTCAGTGAGGTGCAAGGATATTCAAGCATTAGATTAAAAATACCAGGACAAGCCCAACACTTTAGCTAATGGATAATTATTAAATAAGAAAATCTGAAATTTTCAGACATTCATATGTCTTCCAATCTAGCTATCTAACATAAATTACATTACTTGTATTACATTTGTATTACAATCTTGGTAAATTAGGTCATGTGACAAATGATTTGATTTCTTTGTAATGATATAAACATTTCCACAGTGAATAAAGCTCTGGACGATGAAGATGTAGACACAGGATAATGTCATAGACTAAAAAATATTCATCAGAATGCAGCAGGAGTATTAACATTACATGGTGGTACTAAAATAAGCATATGACTGAGATTCCACACTCCCAAAACTTTTGACAGGGACTTTTACAGAAAAAAAATTGTAGATTAAAAGTAAAAGCCGTGAAAATAAAATTATATGGAGATTATTAAGTTATCTAGAATAGCAGATGATGTGATTGTTTTTGTAAATGATACTCCAGAGCTTCAGGAAAGGTTGCAAGAATTATCAGAGGAAAACAAAACAAAAAAAAAGGACTGAAGATAAATATGAAAAAGATTAAAATATTGTTATTCAATGGATTTTCTCAGAAAAAAAAAACGATAATCATTAATTAGAAGTTAATAACAGCAAATATGTTGATGAGATTATTAATACAAATGGAAATATAATAGATAAACATTAATAATAAACTTAGATGGAATGTTTTTGGTGGAAATAACTTCATATTAAAAAGAAATAGATGTGTGGATGTGAGACCAAGATATTTAACAAAAACACAATATAGATTTCAAACAACTTAATGAAAATATGGAGAGATGTATATTGGGAGTAACAAGAAGAGATAAAAAATGATATACATGTGTAAAAGAACAAATATTATTAATATCAGTGAAAGAATTAAGAGGTTAAAATAGAGGTGAGCTGGACATACTACTGAAAATGACAAGAAATGGATAGTTGAAGTCTTAAACTGGATCCCAGAAATTGTAAAAAACCTAGAAGGACAGCACATGAATGAAATGGATGAATGAGGAAGTTTGCTGATGCAATGTAGAAAAAAGAGACTACAGATGTTCAAAAAGTGGATTAAATTTGAAAAAACTTTCATTCTGTCATGGCTCAATCATGGTTTAAAATGATAACTACAAATAGTGGCAATCTCTGATAATGAGAAAATGATTATAGTTACAAGTTTGCATTATCTTGAAGAAATATTCATGAAATTCTGAATCTATCTGATGAAAAATATTCTGGATTAAAAAACAAAATGGCAATGGCTATGTTAAAATAATTATAAAAACTACAGAATATCTCTAAGGCATTATATCTTTGCTCATGATCAAATACCATGGCAACACTCTTCACAGTTTTCTGAAAGAGAAAGATTTATAGAATAAAAGCTTACAAAACAATAAAACAAACAAACAAACAAACAAAAAAGGCCTAACAGTACCAAAGTTGGGCACAATCAATTGATCCCGAGTCCTAAAGTTTGGCACTTTACCATAGCAGCAAATTATGCAAATCAAAATGATATAATAATAACTATTTTCTATTAATGTAAATATATCACATGATCACCATCTCTATATTAGCACATAATTTGTTGTAAACAAAGGCAAAACTCCCCATACAGTAGTGCCACCCTGTGCCAAACAGAGCAATCAATGGATGCCAGAAGGCTTGTGCATAAAATCCCTATCTAGTGCCTACTCATCCAATATCCCCAGACTAGTTTCTGGCTTGTGGCCATCATCAGTGAGGAGCCTTGGATCTGAGAGCACTGCACCTAGATCTTAGGATCTAATGCAACCCTCCAGCAGCCACCTTTTAACTCTACTTTACTACAAAACTATGAGAATGAAATTGAAAACATTGTTAATATCTTCAATCTAAGCTCAATAGCTTATATAGTCATATGGGTCTGAACTCAAATCAGCACCCTTACATTTTGGTGTCTTTGGCTCTTAAACAACCATAGCCACCACTATCCTATTAGGCAGGATTGGTGTTAAACCATCAAACATCACATGATCACTATCTCTATACTAGCACATAATTTGTTGTAAACAAAGGCTCTCAGATCCAAGGCTCCTCACTGATGATGGCCACAAGCCAGAAACTAGTCTGGGGATATTGGATGAGTAGGCACTAGATACGGATTTTATGCACAAGCCTTCTGGCATCCATTGATTGCTCTGTTTGGCACAGGGTGGCACTACTGTATGGGGAGTTTTGCCTTTGTTTAATGTAAATATAGGCAGGTATTGTTTTTTCCTCCATAATTACACCATCAACAGCATCTAACCTTTAAAAAAAAATGCTGTGATTATATCTTAAATATGAAATTAGAAATAATCAAACCTGAAAAAAGGTATAAAAATAGCATGCTATTAAAAAAATACAATATAGAACCCTGAGCCTTATTAAAAAATAGATATTAAATAAATGAAAATATTAAAATTTAAAACATAATGCTTCAAATGCAATTGTTTAATACAATTCATTCCAAAATGAGACAAAAAACTTTCTACACATAAATTTGTTCCAGTTTAAAAAAGGTAGTGTAACTTTGAAGTTAAACATATTCCTGAAAAAAAAAAAAAAAACAAAAACCCAACAACAATGGCAGCTGCTATTAATTTACAGAAGCCAAAATATTTGAGTATCGAAAATATCTTCATTATGAATGATTTGATTTAACTAAAAAAAGCCAATTCTAGTTACAGCAAAGAACACTATTTTTCAAGATGCTTTCAAATTTTAAAGGAAAATAGGTATCAGAAAGCTATATATATATATAATTAACTATGAACATCAAAACACTACATTAAAAACATTATGTAACTCTGAAATTTGTTCATCAAGTACTTAGTACATAATTAAATGCAAAGGATTTTCACATATGTACTGTACTAATTTTATATAAGCTCAACGATGCTGTGTTGAGTATAGGAAAACTCTCAAATTCAAACACAACATAGAGACTTTATAAAAATAAGAGCTGTTGTCTTACCTTTAACCTAAATTCTGATTTATATAAGCCAATCTGAAGCATCTTGGTTTGAGAGAGTAAAGATGTTATTCTGTTCACTTTTATATCCATTAGTTTCTTTCATATACTAATATATGTAGAATCTTTCAATTTACTACAATTCAATTTTAAGAATTAATAAAAATTATGTAACAAATGGATATGAGTTGCCATTATGCTTTGGATTTGTAGATTATGAAAAGGCATTTGATTCTATAAACATTTCTTTAGTGATTAAAGCATTGGATCATCAAGGTATAAATCCAGGATATTGTCATATTTTAAAGAATATTTATAAAAATGCAACAGCAACAATTAGATTACATAATGATACCAGGAAAGTCAACATTGAGAAGGGTGTAAGACAGGGTGACTATATATCTCCAAAACATTTTACGCAGTGCTGCAAAAAATATTTTGTGGATTAAAATGGGAAGCTAAATGAGTGAAAGTAAATGGATATTATGTAAGTCATTTAGATTTTGCAGATGATGTAGTTGTTTTTGCAAATAATGCTTTAGAGCTGCAGGAAATGTTGCAGGAGTTATCAGATGAAAGTAGGAATAAAGATAAATGTTAAAAAAACTAAAGTAATGTTTACTGGATTTTATCAAAATATAAAAATAAAGATTGATTACGATGAGTTAGAAGAAGTTAATAGCTACAAATGCCATGGTCAGATTATTAATACAGATGGAAACATAATGGATGAAATTAATCATAGAATTAAACTTGTTTGGAGTGCTTTTGGTAGAAATAACTTGATACTAAAAGGAAATATGCCTATGTATTTGAAAAGGTAGGTTTTTAATAAATGTGTTTTACCAGTTCTTACTTATGGATCTGAGACTTGGACACTTAATAGAAGAGCAATACAGAGACTTCAGACCACTCAAAAAAATATGGAGAGATACATGTTGGGAGTAACAAGAAGAGAATGAAAATGCACTATATGGGTAAGAGAACAAACAGGTGTTGCTGACCTCATTGAAAAAATTAAAAAACTGGGGTTGGGCTGGACATATTGCTAGAAGAGATGAGATAATAGTTGGACAATTTAAATCTTAAACTGAGTTCCAAGAGATTGTAAAAGAGCCAGAAAGAGACCACATGTGAGATGGATGGATGAAATAAGAAAGTGTACAGGGGTGATGTGAAAAATAGAAGCTAAAGATCAAGAAGATGGATTAAACTTGGAGAGACCTTCACCCTACAATGGATTGACAATGGTTGATGATGATGATGTAACACTAAAATTTATTTATCAAGTGCATAGTACCTGTATAATTAAAAAGGATTTTCACCTTTTCATATATGTGCTGAACTAATGTTATATAAGTTCTATGATGCTGTGCTGAATACAGGAAAACTCCCAAACCCTAACACAAGATAAAAACTTTATAAAGATAAGAGTAGCCATCTTATCTTTAACCTAAATTCAGATTTATATAAGCCAATCTGAAGCATCTTGGTTAAAGTGAATAGAGTAACATCTTCATTTTCTCAAAACAAGATGCTTCAGATTGGCTTACATAAAACAGAATTTAGATTAAAAATAATATGCTGTTCTTATCTTTATAAAGTCTCTATCTTGTGTTGGGTTTGAGTTTTCCTGTACTCAACATAGTATTGTTGAGCTATTATAAAATTAGTACAGCACATATGTGAAAAGGCAAAAATCCTTTCTATTTAATTAAAAAAATTAGTAATAAAAAAAAGTTTTATTATTATTATTTTTAAAAAATTGAGTTTAAATTCATAACTTTTGTGTTTAAATCTAAAATCATCCACAAACAGCTTACACAATGCTTTTCAGAAGCAAATTCTATTTTACGCCAGTATTATTATAGTCACACATAATGAGTAGATATTAGATGGTAGTTCCAATTAGATCTATATTTAGTACTATTCACTACATATTCCTAGATTACTTTTTGTCTAATGGTTTTCATCATTGAAGAGTTTGGATCCTATAGCAGACTTGATCTAAAAAACTGAGAAGCACTAGATCCAGGTCTAAGTTCATTGATGAAAGTCATAATCTAAAAAGTAGTCTGGAAATATAAATAGAATAATACTGAATATAAGATTTAATTAAGACTACTATCTAGTATTTAATGATTACTCAAGCTTGAATAGGTGGCAGCACTGAAATGATTTATAGTGAATGATAAGAATAAGTTGGAAGAGTATAAAATACAAGTTGAAGAAATTATGGAAGAGTGGGTTGGGGATGAGTATAAGGACTGGTGTAAAGAAATAGAAAAAGTGGCAAATAGGTTTTTAGGTAAGAATATTCAGAAGAATAAAAGTAATAAAAAAATGAGAACTAGTAAAAGTGTAAAAGAGAGGAAAGAAGCATGTAGAGATTATAAGTGTGCTAATAAAAATAAAGAAAGTGAAAAAGATATTAATGCTAAATGGGAAAAGTATTTAGAAAAAAAGAAGTTAGCTAAAATAGATAATTATAGAGAAAGAATGAAATTGAATAGTAAATTGTTGGAGGATATTAATAAAAGTGGAAGAGATGGGAGTAAAAAATTTTGGAATTACATTAAAAGGAGGAATGTAGGGGAGAGAGAGATAGTATTACTAGATGATGAGGGAATAGAGTGTAGCTCTAGAGAAGATTTAGAGATAATCTTAAATAGATATGTAATGAATATAGAAAAGATGTTAGATGTGAATGATAGAGTGATAGAAAACATGAAAGCATATAGTAATGGGAATATTAGGTTTTCAGAAAATGAACTGAATGAGGTAGAGAAGAAATTGAAAAAAGATGGATGGGCAGCAGAGATGGTAATGAATTTAGGATATAGGGCAAAAGTAAAGTTATTATCTTGTTTTAATAAAATGGCTCAGAATAGAGTTTTCTCAAGTAGTGGGAGTAATACAAGAGTAAGATTATTATTTAAAGGAAAGAGTAAGGATCATAGAAAGTTGAATAATTATAGACCAATAGCGGTAACATCAGTTTTATATAAAGTTTTCTCATATATGGTGGCTAGAAGAGTTGTAAAATGGATGGAAGGGAATAATGTAGTGGTGGAAATGCAAGGAGGTCTTAGATTAGCTAGGCATATAGGAGATAGTTTATTTGTAGTTACAGGTAAACAGTTATATATGAGTTTTATAGATATAGAGAAGGCATATGATAGAGTAAATAGAAATAGATTATGGATAAGTTTAGCAAATTTGGGAATGGATGAATCTTTAATAGATATTATTAAGAAATTATATGAAAATAATTATTATATATATCAATTAGGGAATATAGAACCAGTTAAAGTTAAGAATGGGGTGGGGCTAAGGCAAGGATGCCCTATATCACCTATTTTGTTTGTGCTGCATTTGAGTGAAATGGAAAGAGCAATAGAAAGATTAGGAAGAGGAATAGAGATACCGTTAATAGGTAGTAAGGGAGTATATATTTTGTCAGGTCTTTTTTTGCGGATGATATATTTTTGTGTGCAGAAAGAAGAGAAGATATGGAAGTTATGTTGAGGATATGTGCAAGGGTTGGTAAAGAGATGGGGATTAAATTTAGTGAAGAAAAATCAAATATAATGATGGTTAATACTGGGGAAAGAGAAAAGGTAGAATTTTTATTGGAAGATATTAAGTTAAGTGTGGTGAATAGATATAGTTATTTGGGAATTATTTTAAGTAATCAGAAAAATTATTTGGATGAATGGGAGAAAAAATTGATAAATGAAGCAAAGAAAAGAAAGAGATTGATAAAGAAATTAACAGTGTTTTCATATAATAAATATGATGTAGTTAGAATTATATGGAAAGGAGTTGCAGTAACAGGGTTAACATATGCTAATGATGCATTATATATTAGTAAAGAGGTATTAAATTACTTAGAAAAAGTTCAAAGGGAAGTAGGAAGACATGCATTGGATGCAGATGTATGGACAGCAAAAGAGGCAATTCAAGGAGAAATGGGATGGTCAAGTTTTCATATGAGAGATGCAAAAAGTAAATTGAAAATGTTTGGTAGATTGCAGTTTATGGATAATAAAAGAATAGCTAAAATAGTATTTAATTGGGTTATGAGTAAAGGGCAGGTAACAAGATGGGTGAGAAAGGTAATGCGGTATGCAAAAGATTTGGATAAAGAATTTATATCAGTATATTTGTACAAAAGATGGGATGATTATGTTAAGAGGATTGTTGTAGTAGTAAGGAATGGGATAAAAGAACAGATTTATTAATAAAAAATAGGGAATTAGAGAGATGGAGAAATAGTATGGAGAGTAAAAAGAGTTTAAATATATATAGAAATAAACAGAATATTAGATGTGAGTTAATATATGATAATAGTAAGGAAAGTAGTTTATTATTTAAGGCTCAAACGGGATCTTTAGCTACAAGAGAATATACATGTAAATAGAAAAAAATGGGTGATTTATTTTGTAAATTATGTAAGGAAGGAATAAAAAATATTAGGCATTTGTTAATTGAATGTAAATGCTTGAAAAAAGAAAGGGTACATATAATGAAGTTATGGAAGAATAAATATGAAAAAAGTGATTATACAGAAAGTGAATTATTGGTTTTTATGCTGGGTTTGGGAAAAGATAAAGAGGATTTAGATATAAAGGTTATAGATTTGACAAAGATTATGTTGTGGAAATGGAATGGAGCAGAATATGGGAAAATTTAGAGTGGGGAATGGAAAATAAAGTGGCTAACAGGTTTCTCTGTACATAATTGCTGAGAGATTCTTGACTTCGTTTAAGGAGAAGCTACAGTACATCACATCACAACACATTGCTTCTGTAAAATTGACGTTTATTACGATTCCTTTTGATTGTAGAATTTTAACATTTACATTTGTTTAATCCATATCATTCATTATATTAAACAAGAATATTTATACATTATATTGCAGTACAATATCTACTTAGATATTGCTTAAGTATGTGTATGTTTAAATTAAAAAAATTAGATATATTAATCTGAGGTTTAAAGTTTATATCTGTGCTAGAGATAATCTCTAGTACAGAAAATGATTAGTACTAATCATTACTGTATTTATCTGAGGTAGATGCTGTCAAAGTTGTGAGTGGAGTAAGTTTGACAATGGTTAATAAAAATGTAACAAAAATAGATACTGTGGCTATTTAGTCTTAATTACACATTATTAACATCAGTCATAAGGGTATTTTGACAAACTGTTTTTCTACAGTTAAAGTGAAACATGTTAAAAGAAAATGCATTCTCATAAAGACTCAATCAGCAAAAACCACTTTCCCCATCCATAGTCTATATAAATATAAAAGCTCATGGTTACTGTTTGCATTTTATTTTAATAAAAACTGCTGTAAACAAATATAAATAAGATAATAAATATTATCATAAATAAAAGTATTTTTTAAAAAAAAAAAAACTATTATTAGTAGCAATAACAGTAAATTTACATAATTACAAATGAGTAACTATAATTGAATTAAACACAATTAATATTCCGAAAATAGAAGTCATATTTTACTAATAAAATTCTTCAGATATAAAATAGAAAACATATGCATGATTAACTTCAATAATTAGTATTAATTTAAAGCAAGTAGATATGTTTAGCTTCCCACAACTATTTGACGAATACAAGAGAAACTTTATTTAGGAAAAATTCTTGCCAAGTAATATATATATATATATATGGATTGCTAAGTTAAGAACCATCGTTTTGTTGAATTATTTATTTTCATTTAAATTTAATTAATATTTTAGTTAAACTCAATATTATTATATATATACTTACACGTATATATTTCATTTTCAATGCAGGATGATGGTCTCTCCAAGTTCAATCCATATTCTCCAATCTTTAGCAGCTCTTCTTCACATCACTCACTTCATCATTTCATCCATCCATCTCACATGTGGTCTTTACAACCTTTTGGATTTCAACTGTCCACAACTCCAATCTCTTAATTCTTTGTATGATGTCAGTACCATCTGATTGTTTTCTTGCCCATGTATTTCGTTTTTGATCACTTTTTATTCCTAATATGTAGCTCTCCATACTTTGAGTGGTTTGAAGTCTCTATATTGCTCTTCTGTTAAGTATCCAAGTCTTAGATTCATAAGTAAGAACTGGTAAAATATATTTATTAAGAACCTTCCTTTTGCATATTTCACTTTAATATTAAACTATTTCTACCAAGAGCACTCCAGCCAAGTTTAATTCTATGATTAATTACATCGATTATGTTTACATCTGTAGTAATAATCTCTCCAAGATATTGAAATTGTTAACTGAGACAATAAAGATTGATAATGATGAGTTAGAAGAATTCATATAACATAATAATGTTAGTCAAAAACTAAACTTTACTAAAATTCTTCCACAATCATGGTTTCATCCATAACAAATAGATCTTTTCAAGTGAAATTCAACAAAACATACCACATACACATATGTATATATATCAAACAAAATAGCTCCCCCCCCCAATCATTCACTTCAAAAACCAACTTCCTTTCACACTCAAAGGATGTTCTTCATGAGATTGATGGTCTCAGATTCAAAATATTTTATCATCAAAATTTTACTCTTCTTTTCAATTAACTTTTTCCTTAAAAGATGACCTCCGCATTGTCAAATAATATTTTATGACCTGTATTCAGTTCATAAATATGCAAAGCTGAATTATATTTATTTTTAACTCTACTCTTATGAACAGTTAACCCTTTCCTGAAGATTTAATTTACTCTGACCTACATTACTTGACAATGCAGAGGTTATCTTTTATGAAAAAAGTGAATTGAAAAGAAGAGTAAAAGAAACTTTAATGATAAAATATTTTGAATTTGAGACCACCAATCTCATGAAAACATTCTTTGATATGATAGAAAGTTAGGGTTTTGAAATGAATGATGAGAAGGCTATTTTGTTTGGCATATATATATATATATGGTATGTTTAGTTGAATTTCATTTGAAAAGGTCAATTTGTTAATAGATGAAACTATGGTTGTGGAAGAATTTTAGTATTATAATGTTAGGTAGTATTTAATACATATATTCAACCTAGTGCTTAAGTTGAGTTGTTAGAAAGACTTCAGCAATAGATTTAAAATCAGGAACCTAAACTATAACAGTAATCATCAAATCTAATTTTTATACATGCATTTCATTAAGTTATTAAGACAAATGCAGAGTAATATTATATAAAGTGTTCATCTAGATTATTTCCAATTTCATCTCCTGATTGCCTACTATATTATATAGTTTGCTTACCTCCTAAAAAAATAAAATTATTAACTTAGCATCCAAAGGTATATAAAAATTTCCTAAATATACAATGAAAGTTGTATCAAATTTCAATAGTATTTGATCCTTATAAAAACCTTCATGGCACAGTGATTAACACATCTGTGAGGCATTATATAATCTGAATTTCAAATCTAGTCAAGTAATCCTTGGTAGTTTTTTTCAGGGTATAAACAGACAACTTTTAAGTAGAAATCTCATTTTCAAGCTATTCATTCAGTGATGTAAGATAGATGGGTATCTAGTTATCTTACTAATCTTGTTTGGTCAGATGAGTGATGAGATGTTGAGTAAACTAATAACAGACTCTTGACTCTCTAGTGAAAGATATGTGAATACTAATATGTGACCCCCTAATTGAGTTGACAATGACCCAATAACTAAAAAAAATTATGAGCTTGATTGAGAATTTTTTGTTATTTGATAAAACTATCAGATCTGTGATGGATATTTTGGAACATGGCATGGAAGGCTAATATATTTTAAATATCTTACCTATTTTGCATAGATATGTAAGACAGACTTCCATTCTTTTAAACAGTTGTAATAATGATCTCTTTAAGTTCTACCCAAGATTAGTTCTAATCCATTATTTAAAAAAAAAAACCCACACCAATAAAAAAAATTGCTTGTTCTGTTGCAAAACTATCCATTGAATACTAAAAAACCAGCACATCTGGTTCCAGAGGCTATAAAGAAAGAATTCATCACTACACTTCTTATTACCTTATTATATATCTTTTGTACTTCTTTCTAATAAAAAATAAACTATTTATCTTTTTTTAAATCATCACTTAGTTTTTTTTTGATAGTATTTGATATCAACTTTTCAATAACATTTAAAAAATATTATTATGCTTTATTATTTGTAAGACTTCTATTAGGTTTTTTAAAATCATCATCATCATTATCAACCATTATCAATCCACTCCAGGATGAAGGTCTCTCCAAGTTTGATCCATCTTCTCCAATCTTTAGTTTCTCTTCTCCACATTACCCCTGCACACTTTCTTATTTCATCCATCCATCTCACATGTGGTCTCAGTATACATATATTGCTAAAAGGAAGTGTTGTTAGCCGAGAGGTTATCGCAGCCGCCTTGCAAGCAAGTAGTTGGTTGCAGACGGTTGTGGGTTTGCATCCCGGCCGGTGCTATGGCATATGAGAAAAGAAAAAGGAGGTAACCTTGACAATAGATTGAGATTGTTAGTTGTTATTGATATCACTTAAGTATTGACTGCTTTCCTGTATTTACATTTATAAACCTATTAGCCTTGAGCATTATAAGCTTTATTATCTAAGAATACATAGTTGGAATGCAATTTGAAAGTTATAATTGACTATTTGTTAGTCTGCTTTCAGAACAGGTTATATTTATCATTTTAATGATGTTTATCAAATCTCTTGGAATTAATAATTTCAATCTTTGTAGTCAAGTTGCAATCTTTAGTGTCTATATAAACTTATTAGATCATAGATAAAGATGGGTTTTTGTAAAAGGAGATTGCCTTGACAACAGATTGAGATTGTTATTGATATTGCTTAAGTGTTGACAGCTTTTGCTGTTTTCCAATTAAAAATCATGAATTTGTAAAGTGATCATTTCAATTAGAGAAGCATTTATTTTTTTAAAATGTGAGTGCATAATTATTTTATTCAAGGTTATATAAAAAATATTATTGAAATAAATCTTAGCTCAAATCAAATAAAAAAGTACTCCTCATGATTTTCTTTGGATTAAAAAAAAAGATGGCAAATTATGAACCATAAGACAAAAGTAACTTCTTGTTTAAATAAATAACAAAAAGATAAAATGCTGAAATATTTCACCATATTTTTACTATATTCCACATAAAATTTACACCAGCAATTTTTAACAATTCATCTTATTAGCATTGTTACTTTTCTGATTAAATATTTTATTTAATAACATAATCTCATTAAACAGCTTGTTAATATTCTTTAATGATGCATACTAGTTGAAAGAACTGTCCATGATTTGGGCAATTATATCATGATATCCTCATGGATATATCACTGCTGCAAACTATTTGAATAGTTTGGATTTTCAGGTTTATCTCATCACAAACATTGTTTCCAAAAAAAAAAATAAACCCCCAATTTATATATTTAATCTAAACAAATATTGATTTTAGGATCATAATGTTGACATTACATATCTCTCAAGAATATCTGTGGTCCATATTGAACAGTGAGTCTCTGAGAAAATATTCCTTATAGTATTTCCTATCCTAGAAATATTTCTCAAAGAATGAACTAATAATATTAGTGTAAATGCTGTTCAAAAGGTTAATTCCATCCTGCATTATATGTGTCAGATATGAAGTTCAAAGTTCAGAAAAAGTTTATATATTTTTTTTCAAGTTCCAAACAAGCTTAGAGGTTTTTTTTCAGCCTATAACCAAACAATTTAACTATTGGTTGGCAAATGGGCATTCAAATACTAAGATAAAACGTTTAAGGTAAATTTGGGGTGGTCAAATGAGTATCCAAAAACTGTCTGTGATAAAGCTTTGGTCATTTGGGGAAGAGGCATTATATTCCCAAATGTTCCGAGCCCATAATTTGTCTTTATCTTTATAAAATATGCTCCATGATTCTGATTAAGCTCTGTATCTCTTTACTAGAATTGAGAACAAATGCTGAAATATAAGTAAATGAGGGAAATTAGTTTTTAATCAAATTATTATAAAACTAGGATTCATTGCTGACATTATATATATATAATATTGACGTCATATATGATATCACAGTATTATAGTATTGAATCTTTAAAAAAATGAAATTCTATTTACACACACACATATATAAAATACCTTTTTCTACGGTCGATTGAAATTATATATTTTTCCCTTTAAATGAAAATAATCTATTTAATACAATTATTTTTACTAAAAAATTAAAATTTATTTCCATCTTAATTAGTTATTTTTCCTAGATTTTTTTAAAAAAAAATTTAAACTGCGACTTTCTGCTGACACGCACGCACAACTATACAGATATAAATCCTCTGAATTGGTTTAAAAGAATGATATACTAACATGCAGATATATCCATACATATTTATGTGCTTGAAATTAACTTTGAACTGGAATTAATTGTTGAATTATTAATATCAAATATCTACATTAAAATGAGTAATGCATTATACACAATAACAATTACCTTTTTTTAAAAAAACAAAAAAAAAATGTCTTGACTGATTTCTTAGTTAAAATTATCATATCTTTAAAATCTCATTAAAAAAAAAAAAATTAGCATTCAGTTTCTACTTGATATAAATTTTTTGACGAAATATAGACAAGTCACATGTTTTCTGAAATAAAAAATATAGATCCATCTTTTACATAGTGTTTTTTTTTATTTTTATTTTTTTAAAAAAAAGTCTTTGTAATCATCATCATTAGAAGTAAATTGTAAACTAATGTATTTCATTCCAGATGAAGAGAAAGACAAAAAAAAAAAAAAAAAACAACAAAAAAGTCTGGAGTCAAAAATGCTGTGAATACAATTGAAGAATAGAAACAAAAACAATCCCATATTACAGTAAGTAAAGAAAGATGACAGATATCACAAGAATATTCTAATGAAGTAAGATAGAACAAAATGGAGAAAAAATAATAATAATTAATTAAAAATATTATTAATGAATTAAATTACGATGATTAGTATCAAATATATATTCATATAATCTTATTCTAATTCGTTTGATTCCAGTTAATGCTTAAAATAAATCAGATTTAAGAAAATTTAAATCACATTTGAAATATACGATTGTGGCATTTTATCTGAAATTATATGTTGGAATATTTCTTCATATAGAATTTTTAAATATCTTTAGAAACATTCAAACTTTAAACTTTTCAAATGCATTCAACTGTTAGTAAGAGCATATAGAGATTGTTGACCTTGCCAGCGACATTATTAAAATGGAATCGAACGTGGGACCTTCAGATTCATGAATACTGAAGTTAAGCCAATGCTCTATCCAACTAGACTATTCTGTCAAAAGCAAATTAGCAGAAATTTGATATACTTATCTATAGATAAGGATCTTCCTGATTTCTTTACTCTTTTTAAGGGTAAGGTTAATGAGTTGTTTTCAAATATTATGAATTATCAGATTAGATTAACTTAAGGATTATTTGCTATTATCAGATGAGCAGTTTCTTTAAATTTTCCCCTGTCTATTTTTATAACTATTTACCAATATGCATGTCTATTTCTAATCAAACGTAGATTAATTGATGCTATCTGGTTTGCTACCTTGCATACATCTATTTTTAACTCTTTAATCATTACTTCGAGTTCTTTTAAGTATTTTAAATGGGTTGGCTGGTTTACCATATTCACAGAATATTCTACAGATGCAGTTTTTGTTTTTCAGTATTTCCAGTTTAGGTTTTCTAGAGGTTAGGGTTCATCATATTGTAGCTAAACAATTTTTAATATTACACTGATTGCAGTTTTCTTTACTTTATTATCCCTGATATATATATGGACATGTTACAGAACCTATACATAGTTTTTCTATTTAAGATTTTTTAAAACAATAACTGATGAATACAGGAATACTTTTCAATAATAGCAAAAATGGGATCAATTTTATTGTTATTAAACAAAATCCATTTAATAAATTATTATTATTATTTACTCATTGATGCATATAACAAAAGAGTAGGATAAAAATATTTTATTGAAATATTATTTTATTAGTACAAGTAATTAAATATTTTTTTTTAAAAAAAATTAAAAACAAATATTATGATAAACAGATTATTCCCAAACAAATAATAAAAACTATATTATTAACAATTTTATAATTAATTCTTTTTTAATATGATTAAATTACTATTCTAATTATTTTTCAAAAAATGATATATGTAAATGAGATATTTATTTTATATAGCGCTATGTTTTAATAAACTGTAATAGTAATAATCAGCCATTAAGCTAATCCACAAAGTGCGTATGTGCATTAGTTTAATGGCTGATTATTACTATTACAAAAAATAATATATAAATTAGTTATTTATTTTTATATAGCGCGATGCTTATGAATTGTAACAAACTAATGATCAGCTTTTCAAGCTAATGCACATGTGCTTTATGAATCTTAATAATAAATGAATACTCTCACTTCCAACACAAGATAAAGCCTTTGTGAAAGAATAGAATGAATCCACCTATTCTTTCAATCCAAACGCTTAAGTATGGGCAAATCTTAAGTACTGGAAATGAGAGCGTGAAGATATTAACCAATCACTTTTAATTCTAGTAAATTTCACAGGCATCATTCATTCAGATATAGTAAAAGTAATTTAAAGTGATTGGTTAATATCTTCACACTCTCATTTCCAGTACTTAAGATTTGCCCATACTTAAGCGTTTGGGTTGAAAGAATAGATGGATTCATTCTATTCTTTCACAAAGACTTTATCTTGTGTTGGAAGTGAGAGTATTCATTTATTATTAAGATTCATAAAGCACATGTGCATTAGCTTAAAAAATAATATAAAAAAAGGTTATTCCTTCCCCCGTTTTCTGCTAAATAATAAGACAAAATGTAAAATTAGTAGAATGTTTTACACTGTTTATGAATTTGTATATACACACCATATATATAACTTTTAATACAGTAAATAAAAATAAAAAGATATTAAAATAAGGTAACTAAATTAAAAAAAAATATAGAAGTGAGACGTTTGCAATTATTCCTTTGATCATAAGGACTAGATGCAGATACAAGTAATTCACAAATCAAAAAAATATTATTTATACAAGTTATGGTAGATTTAAAATTTACACATTAAATCTTATTTAATTATTATAACTAAGATATTAAAAGAGAGATACTGTCTCCAGCTTTGTATATATATATTTTCTATATGTCATAGCATTGGCCGGGAGACAAACCCACAACAACCGTCTACAACCAACTGCGTGCTTGCAAGGCAGCTGCGCTGACCTCTCGGCTAACAATGCTTGACAGCTTTGTAATTTGATTATGAGTTTAATAACACTTTAGTGCCATATTCCATCTGGTCGATAAATTAATTTCATTCTGAATTACCAACAATGTTGATAATCAGAGCATAGGTGGAGTCATTTTATTATTGATTCTTCAATATTTAGTTTTAAATTCATAACCCGAGGAAGGGTGATTTACCCCCTTTGTTTGCATATACATTGAGTTATGTTTAATTTAAAGTTTTTATGATACATAATATCTAACTTTATAAAAATTGGGAAATTGCATAAAATATTGTAAAAAGAATGATGCTCAAAAAATAAAATAGCTCAATAAAAATTAACAAAATCGTATGCACACATGTATTTATAACTTTAAAAGCAGTGTACTATAGCAAGCAGAGTTGACAATTTAGTGAAAAAGTTGCCAAATTTGGCAGGTTTTTGCTTTGCCTAGTGTCTTTTTTTTTTTTACATTTAGGTAGGGAGATTTTTCTTAGAGATTTTTTAGTTAATTCAGCTATATTTTAGCGATTTCCCACAAAATGAAACAAATTCATAAAAACATTAAAATTTAATACATTTCTTTAAGGTGCAATAATTATATGCATGACCAAATATTGTAAATGTTTAACTTTTGTAAAGGGGCAGAGTTTAGTGGGTGGGCAGAGCTGCCAATTTAATGAAAAAGTTGGCAATTCTAACAGGGTGAGGCAGATTACAGCCATTACAGGTTATTCAAGCAGTTTGCCAATGCCCATAAAGTTTGATAGTGAATCCTAATAAGTTACCTATCACGCATCATGATTAACTAAAATGTTAATACGGTGTCATTTTGTGACATTATAGCAATTTACTACCTATAATTACTACTCTTATATCAGTGAAAATGCCAAATGAAAATAATACACTTAAAATTTTTGAATAGAATGACTACATGGCGAGAGGTATGAAAACTGAATTGCAAAAAATTGAAGGAGAAAATACACAGTGTTGCTGAAAATATTGTAACTGCATTTTGTCAGAAAAAGCAAGTGATCTAGAAAAGAATAGAAAAAATCAAAAGCATATAAAAACCAATCCATCATTTAGTGTTCAGCAGACTTCAAATATTCTTTCATTTGTGAAAAACCCAAATGATGGTAGAACAAATGGAAATATAACACTTTTTGCAGTAGAAATTTGTCCTATAAATCATGCAGACAAATTAACTAAGTTCTGTATAGCAAATTTCTCAGATAGCAAAAGTTATAGTAAAATGACTCTTGGACAAACAAAATGTTCAGCCATAATTCCAAATGTTTTAGCACCACATTTAAGAGAAAATTTAACAGTTGATATAGGTGATAGTAACTATAGTTTACTAATTGATGAAAGTAATGCTATTTCAGTTTCCAAACATTTAGGTACCATAATTAGATATTATTCTCAATATAAAAAATGCATGATTATGACTTTTTCAGATTTAGTACCACTTAGAGAGGGCGATGCTGATGCAATTTGCGAACAATTAAATTCCCTTTGAAAAAAATGGCTTAGATTTACATACTCCTTGCAATTGGAACAGATAATGCTTTTGTAATGTCAGGAATCAATGATGGCATATATTCTAAACTCAAAGTTGAAGTATCTAGTTTGATTTTGGAATTCTGCTTCTGTCATTCATTATAGTTAGCTATTTACCACATGACAAAAGAAAGCCTTCCAAGAAATATAAATTTTTATATTAAAGAAATATTTAATTGGTTTTCTCATTCTGCAAATCCAAATACAAGAAACTCTATTCTTCGATGAATGACGGAAATGAACCATTGAACTTAATACAATGTAGTGAGATGCATTGGATGTCAATTCAGACCAATATTGATAGAATTTTGAAGCAATGGAATGAACTAAAGGAAAATTTTAATTTAACCAAAACAAATGATGGATGCTACACAAGCCAAATTTTGCAGTCAATGTTTGATAACCAAAGAAATTTTTTATTTCTTTTATTTGTTAAATCTGTACTTGCTGAAGTTCAGAGATTTAATAAAATATTTGAATCTGAGCACAATGGTCTTATGAAGTTGTTGGATGACTTGCTAAATTTAATAAAATATTGTTATCCTAAAATTGTTATTCCAGGAACAAAAATAAATCACAAAAGCCATTTAGCAACAAATCCATATTTGGATTAACAGTTTGAAACTGAAATAAACAATTTTATACTGTTAGATAAAGAAAAGAAAAATATTTGTAGTCACTGCATTGCCTTCCTTTTGTCTCTTATAAAATAGCTTCGCCAAAGGTTACATGATAATAAATCGATTTTGCAACTCATGACATTACTAAATATTGACTAGTTTCAATCCAATTAAAAGGGATATAATTAACCTTGCAAAAATATTTTTCAACAATGATGCCATATTGACTTGCATTTCCCTACACATCTTTGAAGGTGAAAATAATTACAAAAAAAGGGTAGGTCGTTGAAGCATTTCACATAAGTCACATGAAAAGGCATATTTGCGGGAGAATGGCTGCCATCCCTCCATTGTTTTTGAAATCATAATATTGGTTCGCTCAGACTAGAGCATGTATTGGCTGCTCCTTTGGATCAGCAAAACCATTGGTCCCCCCCTGCACATTCCATCTACGAGCTGCCATCTTGGTTCACTCAGACTAATGCATGTATTTATTCTAATTTGCATTAAGAAAATAATACACATTTTCAAACTCTTTGTTATATATATTTTTAAAATGTAAATTCTGTTAAATACCATCAAAAATTTTTTAAAAATATTTTGAAAAATTGGCGGAGAGCAGAAATCAAAAAATTATTGGTCCAGTAACATTACATTTCATTCTTTTTGCAAGCAACAGTGCCATCAAGAGGCCACATGACATGGTTGAAACAACTACCCAAATTATTTATATATTCATAAAGTTTAAATATAGAAGAAAATATTCATCAACACGTAAAATAAATTTACCTCTTTAGCTTTAATTTTAGGAGATGTAATTTTATCCAATAAAGTAATCTTTTCTTGTAAACAGTTGGTCTCAATATATGATTTAATAACTCTTTGTGCAAAATCATTATTTTCTACTGTGTACACCTAAAATAAAAAATAAAAAAATATGTTAATAAAATAAAAATCTTTTCAATATTACATGATATTCTTTAAAATTCATAGTTATTACTGATAAAACAAAAGCATGTAATGCACTTATGCATCTAACATAACTAATTTACTATTCAAGCAAAAAGCCTGAAATTAAAAAAAAAACCCTTAAGTTTTGAACTCAAACCAACTGGCTTGAACAGGTATATATAGATCTGACTCAAAATCAATAATTATAAATTGTAATACTCTCAGTTCTTTAGTAACTGGAATCACTTTTTTTTCCCTGGGTAGAAATATTTATAGATGGCACTGCAGTAGAGAACTGCTTTTGTTTTATGTATTAATTATAAATTTATCGCACATTGATTACGTAAGTAATATTCATTAAGGCTGTAGCCTCAAGCACATGCGTATAAAATGCGATAGTAGGGACCTCTACAGGTCTTAAACCACAAGCTTACTCTTTGGAAGAAAAGAGAGGAACCCCTTCTTTACTTCAACCTACTTTCTATTTAAATAGGTGAAGCTGAAGCGGTTCGATCTGAGAGCGTGAAGCTATTCAATACTTCATTAATTAAGTACAACGAGTCAATGGAAAGATTTTATAGTGAGAAATATATTACGATAATTTAAAGTTGTAATTATAAATTTATTTAAACGCACATTGATTACCTTAAGTAATATTTATTGTAAAGCTAAGCAATTAAATGATTTGTTATCATTTATAATAGGCATTACTATATATATATATTTAAAAATGATCTAAAAGGCTCATTTAAGTGTCTGATATAGTTCTAAATATTGAAATTATAGAATTGTGTTTACAAGTATGGTAGCAGCAAGGTAAATTATTATCACCAATGATTAAGTAATATTGCTTAGTTATAATACCCTACTACTAAATCTGTCGTCTTCAAGCATAGAAAAATTAACATGAATATATAAAAATTTTCAAAATTAGTTCGGCAAACATTTTAATACCATTGGAGAAGGAATAGGGTATTAAATGTAATAGATTTGTAAAACTATGAATTTCAACCTTTTTAAGAAGATGTGAACCTTTTTTTATAAATAAACATAAATCTATGACTACACAAAATAAGATTTCTACTCACTAATCTTCTTAACAGATGTATGGAAACAATTCTATATCTTACTGGGGGAAAAAAAAATACTGAATCCGAATTAAACAATATTAATATGAAAATTATTTCATCATCAACAATAATAATGAACTTTTGACCATTTGTGCCTCAATGTGGTCTTAATAAATTTCAACATTGCTTCTAGAAATTCCTCACGGCAAAAAGGGACTAAAGCTATAGAAGTACAGGCACTAATTTCAGTCAAGACATCTTCGTAGCCAGCATAAAAATGCTTATTTGTTTATTTGGGCATCAACAGATTGAATCACTAAAAAATTGCATAGCAATCGTAGTGTGACTGAATAATCCCTCTGGTAGAAATTTACTATGAGTACATTTATTAATCCAATAAACATCACATGACCACCACTTCTTATGCTTGTGTATAACTGTTTTTCAGTTTAAGACTCATAGTTTTGTAGTTAAGTGGAGATAAAAGGTGACTGCTGGAGGGTTGCATTAGATCTTAAGATCTAGATGCAGTACTCTCAGATCCAAGGCTCCTCACTGATGAAGGCCAAAAGCCCAAAACTAGTCTGGGGATATTGGATGAGTAGGCACTAGATGGGGATTTTATGCAGAAGTCTTCTGGCATCCATTGATTACTCTAGCTTGCTGTGGGCAGCATTACGTATAGTGAGTTTTGCCTGTTTTTACATTTATTAATATTATTTCTATCCAAATTTTTGAAGCATCATTAGAAGTTATTTAATTATTGGACTCTTAATATTATTACGATGAGACATGATTAACTTCATTGCTCATAGATATGTTGATTTACATTTCAACCTTTCATTCTAGAAATAATTGGAAGGTTAACCTGCTCATTACACATGAACAACAGGCATTACTGGTTTGATATTCCACGTCAACAATATTATTATAACGACAGAAAATTAACAAGATTTTCTTCATTAAAGTTAATTTGTTTTTAGTAAAAACAATATGCATAACTATGGAGTTTTCTGGATTTTATTTTTCCAGTTTTAACGGGTTGTAAATAAATTGTTACACACTGTTAGGTTGATGAAGTTTCCTGATGAAGTTTGAAATATGTTTTATTATTTAAGAAAAATATTTTCTATATTATAGACACTGGCAAAGATCATTCTTGAAGATTATCTTCTTTTTTCCCCCTTATATTAATTCATAATCAAATTCTTTACTGCATATATTTAAAAAAAAAAGTAATCAGAAATTAATAAAGCAGTAGCAATCTCCCCATACAGAAATGATGATCATGTGATGTTTTGGTGGTCCAGAAATGAATATATTAAGCAACAATAATACCACTTGAGCATAATAACAAATGCATTAATGTTCCATTTATGAGAGATTAGATGATTTTGGATGATAGGCTTTTGGTAATTGGCTTCAGTGGAGAGTGAAGACAATTTTTGCTATAAAAGTTTCACAGATTTCATAAATAAATAATAAAAAGAAAAAGAAATGTGAGATTTGATAAATTGGATATCTTTTGTTTATAATTACATGTTGGAAACAATATCCTGCATGGTTTAAGGTAGTAGTGGAATATGGACTGTGGAGCATAAAATCCTCAGACCGATTTTGGTTCTGGCACTCACAATTTTTTTAGGAACTCCTGAGTAATAAAGCTATCCGATTATTTGTTTGAAAATAATAATAAAAGATTAAAAATTCCCTTTTAACAGAAAATTGAAGATTATAAAGTTCATTATCATCATCATATACAACCATTATCAATCTACTGCAGGAAGAAAGTCTCTCCAAGTTCAATCCATCTTTAATTTCTATCCTCTCTTCTCCACATCACCCCAGCATATTCCCTTATTTCATTCATCCATCCACCTCACATGCGATCACTTTCCAGCTCTTTTACAATCTCTTCAAATCCAGTTTAAGATTTCAACTATCCATCTATTATTATATTTTCTAGAAATATGCCCAGCCCAAGTCCTTCCATGACTTGAATTAAGTCAACAGAATGTCATACAAAGTATAAGATGAAATCTAAAGTACTTAAATCTATTTTAGTAAATTTAATTAATTTTTTTCCATTGTTACAATATTAACTCTCCAAGTAATGATAATTGAAGTGGCACAATATTTAGAATTAAGGAATTTTGTTTGCATTATAACAAATACACTATCATCATAAGAATCAATTCAGGAATTTCTACATTTTTTTGAACCAATCATTTTTATTAATGTGAAACTAATATATCTATTCTATTTTGTATATTGTACCATTGGGGTTGCATCACCAATTTTAGTCGAAATATACACTATACATTTTTTTTTTTTTTATCTAGACAAGATCCCTAATTAGTGATATATCTAATAGATGTCTCCCCAATTTCCACATTACTTCATCTCCACCTTATTCGGTAATAAGAATATATTTCAAGAGTCATAAAGATAAAAGTAGAAAATAATAAGGACCTAATATAATTGATATCTTCTTAAATGAAAATGCACTATCTGTTTAATAATATTACTTCAAGATATTACTCAAATTTTTGGAGAAATAATTTTTTTTATGTAATAAAATTTAAAGCAACATTTAAAATTTCAACATAAAAGCCATAATTCAAATTTGCCACATAAAACATTTATTTTATACACACAATTCATAAGATAATTAATAAAACAGAAATGGAAATAATTAATTTGCAAACTTAATACATAAAAAAATAATAATAATGGATTTAGAGTTCTTTTAAGTCAGATAAGAGTTCATACTTTAGGTTGCTAATTGAAAGTTAGTTTAAAAGATGAATCCTCCTGATTGTGGCAGGTTTATGGAAGTCCATCCTAAGTCTCCCATTTTGTGTAGATTGTTTTCTTTGGAGATGAAACCACTGCTTGCCAATACTTTCAGGAACTGTCATCAGGAGGTCTCAGCTGGTGCATGCAAAGGAAACTAATTTTATTGCAAGACCCCTACATCACGGAGTCCACAATACAGCTGCAAGATTAATAGTCATATTAAACCCTAATTAATCAATTTTTTCTTTTTATAGTATTAGGCCTCCCTTATCACTAAATTTTACAGATCGATCGAACATGACATCATTAGTTCTTAAGATCCGGATGTTTTCCTTTCTGGCCCGTGCACTTGTTGCTTGCATTGGTCACTCACATTATTTATTTTTTATCTCTTATCTGACCTTACAATCATTTAAGTGCCCCAAGGGCTAATTTGCTCTAGATACAATTATATTTCAATCATTTCCATTCACTAAGATTTAAACATGATTTTTCTTTTATATTAATTAATCTACAGATCTTTACTTTTTTTTACATTTACATACTTTTTTTAAAAAATAGTTTCCCATCTGTGCAATATATATATGTTCAACATAACTCTTTTAATTTTCTTTTAGTTTTTAATAAATCAATTTTACTTAAGATCCCCCCCCCCCATTATTTTAATTTTAAAATAATATAATGGCATATGTATACTGTTACAATATATTACCAGAATTTTAATGAATTTATTTAATATTTGTGCAAATCCTAATGCCTGAGCCATGGTGGAATATATTTTATGGCTATCTTTCAGATATATATATATATATATAATAACAGAGTTAAAGACCTTCCAAAGAAATGTAGGTAGTTTAGATGGTTCATATATCTCTATATCTATTGCTAAAGACAAGTTATACAATATTGGATTATAGAAAGCTAACTAATATGGATTAAATAAGACTGATAACAACAAAATCACCTAAGGATTTGTTAAGGAAAAATTGTGAACAGTTTTGGATTTTTAAATCTCATGAACCCAGTATAAATTAATATATGCACTGGATTCTTTAAAATGTTTAGTTACATATAGACATTATGTGATTTATCAGTTACCCACCTCCAATTCCTGTCAACGACTTTTATTTATATAATTAATGGTTAATATATATACATGTTATAGTTATGGACGTTTTAGATATGCTTATAAATTGAAGAAAAAATTTGACGATTGATTGGTTGAATTATCATTAAATAAAAAAAAAATTATATTCTACTTAACTTACTTAGATGTAAAAAATTCTAAAAGTTATTTAGATTTCATGTCATTTCAAATCAGAATAAGTCAAAAGATTTTAAAAACTTTATATACTTATTAAATAAGAGTAATTACAGATTTCCCATCGATTTTACATTTGTTGCTTGTCTAACATCTAAATGGTTTTACATATTAAATGGACACCACAAACACATTGTTTTTTAACTTACATTTTGTCAAAAATATTTATGAAATATTATAATTCAACTTGAATAAATTATTATTAATTTAAAGTAATGAATTTTACTTACTTTAATTTAAAATTGAAATAAATTGAGAGACTGCTAAATCTCTCAGTGCTCGTTACAATACTTATCCGACAGCCAATCAGATGTCAATGATAGCTGTCCAAATAACAATCAAACCCAAACATACGACAAAGATTTTACGAGAAAAGGATGGCCACCCTTTTCTCTACTTTTCTTTCTATATATCTAAGCCAGTCATAAGTATTTAGGTCTGAAAGCTTGAAGCTTTAAATATCTTCACAAATAACTCACTGAGTCTAAATCACAAACGTACAACGCAAAATCCTATGATTTACTACGAAGTAGTTTTCAGAATACATAACAAGCAGTAAAATATGTATATAGTATTTTAATTAAAAAAAAATATTAAAATAAAATTAAAATATTATTTACTTTAGTTTAACAATGTATATGAATAAATGATGATTCATAACTGTAGAATTTGGTAATGTTATTTTTTACATTTATTTAGATCAAATAAAAATTAGGATATTATTTTATGAAACCCTTCCATATATATTAGAGTTAGCATTCCTATGATTTTATGTCTTTCAAACTTATAGTGGTATGGCTGGTAAAACTTGAGGAATCAAATTACTATAAATTTGATCAAAGTCATTTACCTTCTCACATAAAAGATAAATCCATAGTATTATTTCCAGAGTTTATGTGTGGTAAAAATACAATAGCTAAAATAGCTCATATTTCACTGTAATAACAAGTACTTTCCTCAGAACTTCTTTCCCAAATCATAAGAATGTGTGTGGTAAGATTTAAAATTGGTATTTTTTATCCCCCCCCCCCCCACAAATTCTATTGGTTGAGAAGTTTTTGGATAAATATTTTTTAAAACTTCTCAACCAATAGAATTTGAGTATGAGGAGAAAATAACAAAGGAAAAAAAATAACAATTTTAAATCTTACCACACACATTATTATGATTTGAGAAAAAAAAAGCTCTGAGGAAAGTACTTGTTATTTTACTGAAACATCAGCTCCTGGAAATAGTACTATCAATTCATATAAATGTATAAGTGGCATATGACTTAATTGCTTGGGAGTTCATAAGAAGATTGTGCGGCAGAATCAATCCTGGAAACTTCTGATCCCACGTCGAATGTTCTATCTATCGCATTAAACCATGCAGCTTTAATAAAGATTTTGCTTTCAGTGTACTCACCCAGGGGTCGGCAATCTTTCAATGATATCATGCTGAATCTATGTTACTCCATGTACTGACATGATTCTACCAATCTTTTGAAGCCCATTATAACCAGATCTTATATCATTGGTCATTCAATATTTTAAATACATAGGATCATATGTGAAAAGTATGTTTTGTTAAATTATATTGCATTCGACATGCTTAAAATTTCCTTTGGCATGGGGAAAATTCAACTGGTTGGTATTTAAAAAATGTGTATTGTTTTAATTAGACAGTTGACATTAAAACACAAACAAACAATTTTTAACTTCTTTGAGATGCGAACGATCATCAAGTGTCACATATTTGCAGAGTTCATTCACGCATTAACCTGACTCACTAATAATGAACTTTTTTTTCCAAAGAAAACACAACAAAACTTACAATGTATTATTATATAATTCCAAATATTAAGTTTTTCAATTGAATTAATTGATATAATATTTTGTCTGAATATAAATTTACTGTAAACATGCAGTTGCATTCAAAAGTATCAAAGATCAATTGACCGTGGAAAAAAAAAAATTCCATCCCACTTAGTGCTTATCCTTATTGAAAATAGCAAAGATCGAATGTACGTTTGTTGTACAAAATAATTAGTAAATGAAATTGAATCATGGTTCCATTTACATAGGAATCGCATATACAAAATGCGTGCGCTGTAATTAAAAAAAAATTTTTTTTTATTATTTTAATTCAATCAGAGAGCCATTTATAATTGTTCTGTGTGCCACCATTGGTGAACGTTTCATAAGTTGTAGAGACTCCCGTACTAATCAATAACCAATAAAGGTTTAAGAAATCTTTTTATTTTGTCATACTTAATATAGTGAGAAATATTGCTTAATCTAATTAAATCAGCGGTCACCAGCCGATGGTCCGGGGACCACTGGTAATCCGCGATGTAATTTTAACGTTCCGCCAAGAAATTCAGATATGATTTAAATTCGTTAAGCTAATTTTGTTTGAGCTGTATTATTATATGTAAAATAGAATAAGAACTTTATATAGCTAATTGATCTGTTATAAAATTACTAATGTGACTTGCAAACATCTATTTCAAAGGCATTCAATTAACCCCTACTTGGTCAGCAGCATAGAAAAAGTAACAAAAATCAAGTGGCTTAGTTGCTAGCATAGCTCAATATCCATCTTGTGCATTTACCATTCATCAATCATGATTAGCATTTTTGCATTTCTTTAATGATTTCCATACATATATTTATATGAAATATTTTATGATTTATATCGATAGTAGTCTCAGTTTTAAAAACAAGATAGAATATTTGATCTGTGACCTACATTAGAACATTACCAAAAAGATTCTACAATGGAACAGTGCATATTTTCCTTTTTTTTTTTTCTCGTTTGCTTTGTTAAAAAACTTTCACCTAATTATTAACCTAAAACGTAAACTTCTTAGATATAATAATTATGTTCTTTTACTTTTTCTTTTTTCCAAAAAAAAAAAAAAGATAGAATATTTGATCAGTTTCCAAATGTTTCTTTTATTAAAGTTAAAGATAAATCACGGCTTAATACTCATTAGTTTGACACTTCCCCCACCCTAAGTGAACATGTTATCATATTACAAACATATTTTGTGTTCACACATTCAGTACATCAAGATTCTTCTCATCAGCCCATAGTGGCTTATGATCTTTACCTGGTAGTTAATGACAGCTAAATATCCATTTACCAACCATTATTGGATGAATATCTGAAGTAGTTTTAAGGGATTATTACATAAAATAAAAAAAAAGACCTCATAAAAACCTACATTATGTAAAAAAAATTCCCAAAGTTCATCTTAATAAACCATAGGCGTGAAAATCATAAACAAAAAAAGAGTAAAAATCTGAACTGTCATGTAACCTAATGAAAATTAAGAATCATTTAAAAGATAAAAAAACATTCTAATTAAAAGACACCTTTATTTTGATATAAGATTTATTTCAAAAATATTTTTTTATCAATTCTTTAAAAAGACCTGTTAACATTTTTTGATATTATAAATCAAAACGAGTAATGCTTTTGATTCTACAATCTACTATTATTAAAATATAAAATCTAGACAATTTCAAATAGAGCATTGGCCCCAATATGTATGTGGTTCAGCAGAGAATTGGGTTCTAATTCAAACATCACATTTATTCATATTGTAACAAAAAAAAATGTCAAGCGTTGGTGGTCGAGAGGTCAGCACGGCTGTCTTACAAAGCAGTTGTCCCGGGATAGCGGGTTCGCTTCCCGGCCGATGCTATGACACATGAGAAAAAAAAAAGTGCCGTGTGATTCTCAAACTGTGATATAATTGATAACATATATACTCAATGTATATGAATTATGCTTATATTTCAAAAATATTATATATATAATACTAAATAATTTCTTAAAAATACTGGTGTGCAAATATGGGTCTATATATGTGCTAATAAAAATATGTAAATATACTCGTTTTATTGAGAAATAAAAATGTAAAAATTATCTATGGCGTGAAATAATGCGGAAGAACGGAAAAACCACAGCAAGCTATATATGTGTAAACTAAACTATCAGTAAACGTAAATGTAGAATAAGCCCACCTACACTTTACCTTTGAGCGTGATTTATATATACTAACGTAATTTAATTTAATGTGAGTAAAAAGTATGCTTATATACAATCAAAGCTAAAGTGTAAGTGAAGGTTTATTCTACATTTATGTTTACTAAAAGTTTAGTTTACATATAAGTGCGGGCGGTTTTCGGACTATTAAAAGTTATATTTACAATTATTATTTTGTAAAAGGGTTTACATCGTTTTTAGTATTACTGTATAACATATCGTAGACTCTTTTACAAAAAGCCACGACAGTGATAAAATATACGTCCTTTGCTGATAGTAAATTACATGTCATCTAAATAGCTTTTCAAAAGCTACATAAAATCATAGTTGAAAAGATTATATGAAGAGAGAAAATGCGATTAAGCAAACATGCAAAGTAATACAGTGACGGGATAATAGAACTTTCATCCCAATTACTTCATTAAATTCTAAATACAAAAAAAAAAAAAAAAGAGAAGAAGAATGCTTTATGTTTGCAATTAAGTGATTTAAATATATACTGAGCAAGAATGCTAATCTTTAACAATTTGTCTTGAAATTCAGTCAACCAAAATAATTGCTAGAAAACAAAACTAATTTAAATCAACATTTAATTTTATATTAAAAAAAAACAAAACAGAACCTTTGATAAGACTTTTTGTATAATACTGTGTGTAGTCAACATGTATATATTATTTTTATATATGTATAAAATTTTGATAACTAATTACACTTCGCGTATTTCCATTACATAAATACCAACTTCTGGAATTTAACTAATAAAAATAAGCGATTATAATGCAAAGTTCTAGTAATTACTGTGTCGGGAGTACAATTAAGTAGGTATATGAAATAAACAGTCTCTTATATCTCAAAAAATATAAAAGAACATCTTAGTATTGGAAGAAAAATTATTTATGCAACAAGAAAAAAAGAGGGAACTATTAGTAAAAAATGAGAACACATCATGAAATGTGTGAAAGAGTTTTGTAAATAATTATATAGCAATAAAGAACATGAAAACGAAATTCCCCTTTCAATTATTACATCTTTTGGATTGCCCAGCATTTTAAATGAAGAAGTGAGATTATTATGATGAAATTATTATTAACATTTTAAAAGAAGCAGGAGAAGAAATAGACAAATTGTTGGCAAAAACTGTATATCAAATGCTAAAATGTAGCTAATGATTGAAAGAATGCAGGAGTAATGCTGATATTTAAGAAAGGTTATAAAAAGGATATACGATCTGTCAGTCTTCTATCAACTTTATACAAAATCTTTACCAACGACAAACTTTCCAAGTGGATCACAGTCAAGTAATGCAAGAAGTTATAGATAGATCCAAAGAATGTAAGTTGTTATTATGCATTGGATTTGTAGATTATTAAAAGGCATTTGATTCTATAAAACATTTCTATTATGATTAACGCTTTGGATCATCTACGATATAAACCCAGGATATTGACATATTCGGAAGAATATTTATCAAAATGGAACAGCAACAACTAGGTTTATATGATGATATTAAAAAAAATATATTGAGAAATATCAATGTTAGATGATTTTATATCTCCAAAACTTTTTACAGCAGCTTTACAAAAAGTATTTGTGGATTAAAATGAAAAATTAAGGGAGTAAAAGTAACTGGTGATTATATAAATCATTTAGATTTTACAGATATGATCATTTTTGCAAATAATATTTTTAAATAAATAATATTAAAGATAAATGCTATAAAGATAATTATGAATTGGAAGTTAATAACTATAACTAACTTGACCAGATTTTTAAAACAGATGAAAATATAAAAGATAAAATTAATCATAGAATTAACTTAGTTGGTATGCTTTTGGCAGAAATAACAATATCATAAAAAAATATGTGTGTTTGAAAAAGGTTTTAATAGATATGTTTTACCAGTTCTTACTTATAGATCTGAGACTTGGACACTTAACAAAAAAGCAATACAAATTTCAGACCACTCAGTGAAGTATGGAAAGATACATGTTAGAAATAACAAGAAATCGAAAATGCAATTCATAGGTGAGAAAACAAAGAGTTATTGCTAACATCACTGAAAGAATTAAGAGACTGAAATGGAGCTAAACTGGATATATTGCTAGAGGAGATGATGGACAGTTGAAGTTTTAAATTAGATCCCCAAGAGATTGTAGAAGACATAGAAAGAGATTATATGAAAAATGGAGGAGAGAAATTAGGGATCAGAATAACTGGATTAAATATAGAGATACCTTCATCTGCAATGAATTGATAAAGGTAAAAAATAATGATGTCATTTCAGTCGTTACATATAACACTAACATTGCAGGAGCAAAATGTAAACAAGATTTCAACTTCATGTAGATTAATCACAGAATATATGAAAAATCTTCCAAGCAATATTTTATTGGTGTGTGCCCAAGCATAGGTGCATACTATTTATAATTTTAAAATAGGGTTTAGTTTTTAGTTTTATTAATATCTTATTATAAAATATTTGTATCTGTTGCAACCATTTAATGTAACAGTCAAATCAAGATCTATGCACGATGCCAATTATATGTTTGGTATTAGCATATTAAGGCAATGTTTAAAATAAAATTTCATATTAAATTCTTTGAATTAGATTTTTCTGATTTGTTTGTAAAAAGATTTATCACATAGAATGGTATTATATCAATGTGTGATATTGCTTTCTTTCACTAAACAAGCCTAAGAATTTTAATCTCCCCCCTCCTTTTGATTAGACATGTAAGAAAAGAATTATTAACTCATAAAAATGTTTTCCATCATCATAGGTATTACTGCAAACAAAAACATTATTCGTATAATTCTTATATAAGAAATTAACTACCTTGATTATAGAATGGTTTTTTTGCTTTTACTGACTTATGCAGGTTTATCATAGTCCCCCTCTTTTCTTCCATAGGGTAAGCTTTCTTCCATAGGGTAAGCTTGTGGTTAAAACACCTGTAGAGGTCCCTACTATCGCATTTTTACACACATATTATCGAGGTTATAGCCTCAGTAAATATTATATAGTGGTAACTGTAGAAAACAAAAAAAAAATCCGTGTTGTTAATTGGATAGAACTATTGTGCATAGTTCATCATTTTGATATTCAAATGACACATGACTTTCAAAACAATAGACTATATGCTATTATTTTTAGTGACTGCTCCTAAAAAACTGCAAACAATACTACTCCGAAGTATAATTGATTTAAAACATTTCAACAGAAATTTAATGGAGAGCCACGTACAAATACATATATAATATGTACATATCACTATATATATATTAATAATCATCTCAATGATGTAAAGATCATTTTTTAATGTAGTTCTAATATTAAAATTTAAGATGCAACCTTAAATATTAATGCTAAACTAGAATATTATAAAATTAATTACGATTAATAAAAATTAAATGTAATTCTGACTTTAAGCTATTAACAGATAAGAAAATATATCATCTACTATTCAATAAATTACCAATCTAGATGAAACAACCATATATGTGTATTCATATTCTGTAAGTAAATATTATTTTGAATTTAATATCATATTAATGATGATAACAATAATTCAATTCAATTTTATATGTAATTAAATAGCTTCTGGAAGCGTCGCAAAGTTGATAAATGGGAGTAAAATAACATTATTATACAACAGTCATATCAAAATAAATAATAATAATCATATTTACATTAGTAAATCATTTATTTTATATAGCGCAATGTTTATAAACTGTAATATTTAAACAGCATTAAACTGTTGCACATGCGCTTTGCAGATTTTAACTATAAATGAATGAATACTAACACTTCAAACACATGATAAAGTCTTTGGAAAAGATGTGTTTGAAGTGTTAGTATTCATTCATTTATAGTTAAAATCTGCAAAGCCATGTGCAACAGTTTAATGTTGTTTAAATATTATATTTACATTAATAACTTTAACATAAAATTGCTTTTATTTTGTCTTTAAACTGTATAAAGTTCAAAGAAAGCATATCAACCTCTATAAACAAGCTACTACACTCCAGATGCACAAAGATGAATTAATAGTCCTACATCATCATGGGAATGTTATGGAAAAAACATCGCACAAAAAAATGGAACTATAAAGATGTCGACCTTTGTAACAGATGCTAATATAAATAAATAATTTTTGAAAATTCTTTTTTAAAATAACTTCTATTTTATCTTCAATATTCAAAATAATAGTAATAATACATTAAGTTATCTATTCAAATTTCTTTCTTTTAAAATTTAAATTAATAAGATGATTTGAATTATTTAATACGAACTTAATTAATAGATTAAATAAGTAAGAAAAACTTAAATTGATGATTGACAATATTTCTAAAATAGGTCAAAATTAAACAGTTAACATTACAACTTTTTTATTATTCTGAATATATAAAATTGTAGTGAAACCTTTACTTGATCTAAAAGATATTTTTAAAAAAGAAAATTTCCATACTGCATGAAAGATAGTGTGTATTAACCCTCTTTTGTACTTGTGAATATGCATGTTTAACAATCTTTTGGATGTAGATTGCAACTTAGTAATTGCAATGTATCATAAATAGCAGAGAAGGATCAAGCCAAATGGGGGCTCCAAGCGGTAAAAATTTTGGGGCCCTCAAACTCAAATTAGAAAAAAAAAATTTCAAAAAAACTCTCATTAAGTTATTAACAAAAAAAGAAAAGTAAATCAAAATTTAAATGAATTTATTAAAAAACACATTTTTTACAGGAATTTCCATTTTGCTTTATTTCTTGCAAAATCATCAATTATTTTTGTAGTGTCAATTCGGCTTAAAATTTCCTGCTCTATATACAGAATGGGCATATTACCATATTATTTAATCTTTCTTCTCCCATAATATTCGTTAAATAATTTTTTGCATGTTTTAAAACAGAAAACAATCTTTCTCTGGACACATTAGATAAGGGAATTGTTAAAAAAAATTTCAATACTAACTATTTCAACATTCGGAAATGTGCTAAGATATATTTGGCTTAAAATTTCCTGCTCTATATACAGAATGGCCATATTATTTAATCTTTCTTCTCCCATAGTACTTCTTAAATAATTTTTTGCATGCTTTAAAACTGAAAAAGATCTTTCTCTGAATGCATTAGATAAAGGAATTGTTAAAAAAAATTTCCATAATATTTCAACATTCGGAAATGTGCAAGATATTTCTTTGCGGCTTGATAGATGTCTGGTGTGGTTTTTATGATGTCCTTGTTTTTTTTTTTAGAAATATTAAAAAATGGTGAAATTCATCTTCAAAATTACAAACATCAATGTAATTTTTGTAAATATTCTTAAACTTTTTTTATCGCTTTCTTTTTTCTTCTATTGATAAATTCCAACCAAAAAATATTCACATTATAGGAGGATTGATTGTATACAAAAAAAAAAAACAACAACATAATTTTCCTCGAATCCTAATGAAAAGACATTTTAAGATCTTGGGCCCCTTAGTATTCCAGGACTCTACGCAGCAGCTTAGTTTGCTTCCCACTTAATCCGCCCCTGATAAATAGATTATAATAAAACAATGGATTATTTTAAGTTACAATTGTTGAACTCAATTTTGTGTCACCTTACATTTTATTATTAATCTATGCATCATTTGATTTACCGATTCTACAAATTGGTTTATTTAGAAATTATTGATTTACATATTCCAAGCTACACATTTACTAGATAATGAATCATTCATTTATTGGCTTTTTTTTATTTACCAAATAAAATATTTATCAATGCATAGACTCATTAGTGCCTCATAAATTCAGGAGTCTATTATAATGTAGGTTTAGATTATTATAAATTCATTTGTGGTATATGAAAATAAGTAGTTCTAATCATTACCTGAATGTATCCTTTCCAATATATATATATATATTGCAACCCTAGTAACAGCAGCGTAAATGATACATACGATTTCAAAAATAACGCTTGTGTGTGTGCATTTATGCACATATATACATGATAGATGAAAAAGGATACACAGTTAATAAATAAAAACAGTATTTTGAGATTTTTAGTTTAATTCATTCCAAATCATTTTGAAAATAAAATCTTAGTGATTTTGATAGAAAAGAGTATGATGATTTCAAATAAAGGAAAAAGAATTATGAATAAAATAAGAAATGTCGGGAAAGAATTTTCTTTTTTTTTTATGAATAAAATAAGAAATGTCGGGAAAGAATTTTCTTTTTGTAATATGTAAACAAAAGAAAACAAACTGCTATTTCTTACTTTTGATAAAGAATACTAGAGAATATTTTTCTCTGGGGTATAAGATGAGTTGTCATTAGGGTAGGTGTTATAGATAACAAAGAAGATAAGCTATATTATTATATGCTGGCAGATAATGGGGCAGACAAAAAAATAGTTAGGCAGTCAACAGTCAGCTTCATTTCAGTGAGGATTTACGCCACAAAATATATGGTAAAGCAGTGGAAATGCGTCATGTAAAAAAGAATTTGCATTACTGCCAATTGGAATTACAAGCTTATAATTATGTTTATATAACATAATTATAAGCTTGTAATTCCAATTGGCAGTAAGGCAAATTCTTTTTTACAGCTTATAACAGAAGCTATAAACATGTTTTACTATATTAGGAAATCTTTTAACACGAGAGGCTAAGCAAAAAACAAGTAGCTTGTCAAGTAAAGCTTATGAGAAATTATAGTATCAACTCTAATAATTTGCTAGAAAAGAAAGAGACTGGAATACGCAATAAAAACTTACATTTATTTGATACTTAATATACTAAAACAAAGCTACTATACTTGTCTAATATTTGTTTCAATTTATCAAAAAATCCAACATAATTGTGAAAAACAGAACATATCTAAAACCCATGAGAGATGATGTTAAAGATTGATGAAGGGTAAGATATTAAAAGATTATGCTATTTCTTTATGTAATATGGAAAAAGACTTCAAATTTATGAAGATTAAAATAAATTCAGTATTATGTAAAAGTATCCTGTATTTTATCTGTAAATTATGATTGTAAACTTAAATTGAAAGTAATTTAAAGGGTAAGTTATGTTTCTATATATATATATATCCACAGATGGCGTTCTTTTTTAACTTGCATTTTTGTTTATCATATATATATACTCACACAAGTAGGTGGAGTTGAAAAGTAAGGACTGAAATCGATGAACTGTTTGTTGAATAAAAATATCTTAATGATTATTATATTTATACATGAAGTTAATCAATGGGATGAAACTAAATATCTGCATTTGTTTATTCGAAGTAGATTCAATATTATTTGACTGACTTTTTTTATATTCATACAAGAAATTACTGAACGGGGAAACCTAAACATATGAATTTGTTGGTTGGAAACTGCTTGAGTATTCTATGATTAATTTTGAAATTACTGAACAGAGAGAGAATGAAATATATGAACTCCTTACTATTATAATCACCTTAATAATTGTATGCAAGATGGAAATTTGCCATTGAAAGCTATATAATATAGCTACAACCAATCTACTTACACTTTGTTGCATTAATACATTGTTATTCGATAATCCATTTTATTTTATATAAAATTAAATGTTATAATCTTAACATACACATACCCTAGTTAAAAAAAATATCCACAGCTTGAGAATATGTGAACCACTGAGTGATATCTGGGGAATCATGATAAAAATTGGTAAACAATGATAGATATTATCTTAAATAATTCCAAGAAACCATTCTCTTTTTGAGGTTTGGTGCCTGGTGTTCCCGCAAATAGAAACCTCAAACAAATAAATACTTGAGAATGATTGTAATAACCGTCATCATCATTCCTATTGTTGAATTAATTTTGTTGAGTTAAATAGGATTTATAAGCTTTACACATCTATGTAGTGAGATATTTCTACATTTATCATTATCGATATATGCCTAAGGAACCTGGAAGATCTTATATTTATTGAACATATTATTGCTTAGAGTTCAAACCTGAATTACTGAAATATTAGGAATACATAAGGTTAATTAAGAGCATAAGAAGATTTAAATATTTACTAATACATAATTGTATAGAGTACTTTTTACTGGTACAATATATATATATATATATATGTGTGTGTGTGTGTGTGAAAAAGATTCCCCAATTTCAATAATCATTATTTAATATCACATAAATCATAATAACTATCATTAAGAAGAATTTTGTACAATTCATATACATCATAATTAAACACAAAATACATAAAATTCAAGTTATAATTTGAGAATATCCATTTACGTCTGATTAGCAACTACATTGGTTTATTATCCTGCTTTTAATTTAATTTCATTCTGTCGTCACATATATTTACTTAAATTGTTTGAATATCAACTTAACGATTAGTTTAAATTTATAAGAATTGCCTAGATGTATGAATAGACAAATATAAATGTCAATATGAACACAGTTAAAAATATCACATGATCACTATTTCTTATGCTAGCACATTACTGTTATTAAAACAGGCAAAACTCTCCATACAGTAGTGCTACTCAGTGCCAACCAGAGTAATCAATGGATGCCAGAAGGCTTGTGCATAAAACCCTTATCTAGTGCCTACTCATTCAATATTCCCAGACTAGTTTCTGGCTGGACGGGTTGCATTAGATCCTAAGATCTAGGTGCAGTGCTCTCAGATCCAAAGCTCCTCACTGACGAAGGCCACAAGCCAGAAACTAGTCTGGGGATATTGGATGAGTAGGCACTAGATAGGGGTTTTATGTACAAGCCTTCTGGCATTCATTGACTACTCTGGTTGGCACTACTGTATGGAGAGTTTTGCCTGTTTTAATAACAGTTAAAAATTGTTGCTTATTATTTCTATTATAGTTAATTCTGTGCATATAAAAATTAATTCATAATTTCTATAATTTTAAATTAAATATATATATATATATTCTTTTAATTTATTCACTAAATAGTTATTATTGTATTATAGATGAACAATAGTCAAATGGGTTTTTGCTCCGGAGTTTATAAGAAGTTTGAGAATCTGAAGTGGTAGTAAGCAGAATCTCAATTTATAGACAACTGCACTATAACTCACAAATTATTATTGCATTATGGCAGGGGTGGGCAAATAGCGGCCCGAGGGCCACATGTGTCCCGCTAAGACTTTTTATGTGACCCTCCAAGACAATCAGAAAAATCCACCTTGGACTGAGATTTCCTTCCTGTTGCATGACCGAATATTCATCTCATATTTTCCACTAGAATGGCCACATCAATATACATGCGCAGTGTAGATACGATGTGCAGTGATTTTCCAGTTGATCTGATTAATTTCAATTTTGTCTTTGCATTAGCAAATATATATATTTCCAACTTTTGTGAAACCATGAATGCTCCAAAAAAATGTAAAATTGGTAATGAATGTCATGTGTTTAATGAAGAATGGACAAACAAATATTTCTTTGGTAATACAGGAAATAAAGCAGTGTGTTTATTGTGTCATGAAAAAAGATGCGGCCCTCCGTTAACCTTCGCTTCCACAAAGTGGCCCCCAATGCGGCCCTCCACCAACCTATGTGGCCCCTGAGCCAAAACAATTGCCCACCCCTGCATTATGGTATAGATGACCAAGCTTTCTTAGAAAAGATTTATTGTTAAATACTCTAGTGTTACATATATTTCGTCATCTATCAAACCTAAAAACTTACAAGCTTAACAATAAGCATGCACTTTTCGTATAGTCACTCTTATGAAAATACTAAATTATCATAATAATAACTAAACATTCATTTATTCAAAACTTTCTACAAAGAACAACTACTAGGGAATATTTTTCAAATTGTTAGGCCTATAGAGAAAGTTGTCAAAAGCATCAAAGATTAAAAAAATATAGCTAGAAATCCATCATCAATTATTATATATTAACATTTTCCTCATTATGCTTTTTTTTTTTTTGTATTCACATTTTTTTTTATCATAAAAGGATAAGTGTATGACTAAATATGCCAATGCTTCTATATTTGATTGGATAAACTCTTTTTTAATTCTAAGACAAATTTTCTTATTCGCCAGATTAATGTCCAATAATCAGAATTGTTTTAATTTAGCTTCTAAAAATGGAATTATTTTACATTCAAATTGTTTAAATGGAACAAAAAATTTAAAATAACATTAATAACTAAATGAGATATTTATTTTATATAACGCGATGTTTATGAATTGTAATAAAGTAATGATCAGCTTTTTAAGCTAATGCACATGCGCTTCATGAATCTTAATAATAAATGAATACTCTCACTTCCAACACAAGATAAAGTCTTTGTGAAAAGCTGATCATTAGTTTAGTACAATTCATAAACATCGCGCTATATAAAATAAATATCTCATTTACATATGTTTAATTTCATTTAAAAATGACGTATCATAAATTCTAGTAAATTTTGCAGGCGTCATTCATTCAGACATAGTAAAAGTAATTTAAAGTGATTGGTTAATATTTTCATGCTCTCATTTCCAGTACTTAAGATTTGCCCGTACTTAAGCGTTTGGGTTTAAAGAATAGTTGG
Organism: Epiperipatus broadwayi; assembly: GCA_028023455.1. Lineage (NCBI taxonomy): Eukaryota > Metazoa > Onychophora > Udeonychophora > Euonychophora > Peripatidae > Epiperipatus > Epiperipatus broadwayi. Next base: position 240,648 of record JAQFVV010006842.1, read on the forward strand.
ATTCATTCTATTCTTTCACAAAGACTTTATCTTGTGTTGGAAGTGAGAGTATTCATTTATTATTAAAATTCATAAAGCGCATGTGCATTAGCTTGAAAAGCTAATCATTAGTTTATTAATAACTAAAGAAAAATAGCGTGCAATAAAACAAAAGAATTATATTTCAACCAATTATAACATGCAATTGTCAACGATTTCTCATGTCTTAGAAGTTACAAATGCCGATTATTCACTTGTGTTGTCTTTTCTTTATCTAAAAATAAATATTTTAAATAAAAATCTAAATCTAGCCACAATATAGAGTAAAAAATAATCATAAAATATGCAAATATTTATGAAAAATAGTTGTATTTTGTTAGTTGTCACCAAATGTCATTGATATGAAAATAACTGGTATTCATTTGTCTTGATTATTTTTCTCGTAAAATTTAAATGGTGGTCGAGAAGTCAGCGATGGCTGCTTTACTAAGCAATTGTCTCGGGATAGCGGGTTCACTTCCTGCCTGATGCTATGACACATGAGAAAAAAAAAGTTTATATTTAGGTAAAGTAATGTAAAAAATTATTGAAAATATATTTATTTATGTTCAAAATCTAACACCAAAGTATAAAACAATTTGGTGTTATTTCTGACTTTGACAATTAGAAACGTCTGATCAATGATGGCCAAAGTTGACAGTCGGTACTTTGCAGCACCATATAAGGTAAATGAGGCAGGATAATTGATACTTTATCCCTTAGATGCCTGAACGGCCATTTTGAATTCCCAGAAAAAATTACAGGACATACAATTTTAAATGAAATGTCTAATTTATTACAATAAATAAAAAAATATATATACATTTTTATAAAGTGCAAATATGAAAGAATGTAATGAAGCTGATAAAGTAGTCATTACCACAAAAAAATAAAAAAAAGGATATTTTTCACATTTTTAAAATTTTTATTTTTATATTGGTTCACAAACTCTCAATTTTGAAATTTATAACCTAAAATTACAATTTCATAGACAGCTTCATCATATTCGTCATAAAATGCAGAAAAAAATAATATATAACATGACCTACCTGAGTTACAGTTTGTTGGTGTAATGTGGCAAAAGGTGACAATTTCAGTTTCGCTTTTTTACTAACCAGCCTATATGTTCAATTTTTGCAAGCAGTTGTTTTTCTAGGCCCTCTATATGGGATATCTATTAGAAATGCAAGGTTTTAGTGTGGATCAAAAAAAAAATAACAGTAATAACTTTAGTAAAGTGTAAGTTATGGGAGAAAGGGCGAGCTAAATTATGCATTATTTCATAGGAGACCATAATAACAAAGTATGCTTCAAAGTAATTAAAAACTTATCTACAATGAAATGAATAAAAACATAGTAAATTCTAAGTTATGAGTGTAAAAAATACTTACTATATTATTGGAATATCATGGGAGAAAGGGCGAGCTAAATTATGCATTATTTCATAGGAGACCATAATAGCAAAGTATGCTTCAAAGTAATTAAAAACTTATCTACAATGAAATGAATAAAAACATAGTAAATTCTAAGTTATGAGTGTAAAAAATACTTACTATATTATTGGAATATCATGGGAGAAAGGGCGAGCTAAATTATGCATTATTTCGTAGGAGACCATAATAGCAAAGTATGCTTCAAAGTAATTAAAAATTTATCTACAATGAAATGAATAAAAACATAGTAAATTCTAAGTTATGAGTGTAAAAAATAATTACTATATTATTGGAATATCATGGGAGAAAGGGCGAGCTAAATTATGCATTATTTCATAGGAGACCATAATAGCAAAGTATGCTTCAAAGTAATTAAAAACTTATCTACAATGAAATGAATAAAACATAGTAAATTCTAAGTTATGAGTGTAAAAAATACTTACTATATTATTGGAATATCATGGGAGAAAGGGCGAGCTAAATTATGCATTATTTCATAGGAGACCATAATAGCAAAGTATACTTCAAAGTAATTAAAAACTTATCTACAATGAAATGAATAAAAACATAGTAAATTCTAAGTTATGAGTGTAAAAAATACTTACTATATTATTGGAATATCATGGGAGAAAGGGCGAGCTAAATTATGCATTATTTCATAGGAGACCATAATAGCAAAGTATGCTTCAAAGTAATTAAAAACTTATCTACAATGAAATGAATAAAACATAGTAAATTCTAAGTTATGAGTGTAAAAAATACTTACTATATTATTGGAATATCATGGGAGAAAGGGCGAGCTAAATTATGCATTATTTCATAGGAGACCATAATGGCAAAGTATGCTTCAAAGTAATTAAAAACTTATCTACAATGAAATGAATAAAAACATAGTAAATTCTAAGTTATGAGTGTAAAAAATACTTACTATATTATTGGAATATCATGGGAGAAAGGGCGAGCTAAATTATGCATTATTTCATAGGAGACCATAATGGCAAAGTATGCTTCAAAGTAATTAAAAACTTATCTACAATGAAATGAATAAAAACATAGTATGTGATGAAATAAATTAAAAATTTGTTTCTAAAATAAAATGAATAAAAACATAGTAAATTCTAAGTTATGGGTGTAAAAAATAATTACTATATTATTGAAATATCATGAGGGTGAGCTAAATTATGCATTATTTCACAGGAGACCATAATAGCAAAGTATGTTTCAAAGTAATTAAAAACTTATCTACAATGAAATGAATAAAAACAGTAAATAAAATAAAATAAATAACCCAAAGGAATTACAAGCAATTATTATATATCAGTAGGAGATGATGATGATGACTGTTGATTCAGCATTGGGAGGCATTGTAAATTATTTAGAATACCAAAAAATCGATCTCGGGTCATAACTCTAGCAAGTTAGTAAGTACCGATTGATGCAAATATTCATTTTTAGACCAAATAAATTTTAGTTTTGGTACGCGTGATATAGTACAAACATGAATAATCATACCAAAAAATGCATTCAACTCAGCGGATGACAGACCAACCTACTTCGGTAATGCCTTCCACTCTGAAACATACCTATTGCTTTCAGTGCAAATATATAATTTTGTATAAAAAATAAATGAAATAGATCAGGAATTGAATACTCATGGCTAATGGTGAAATATGACGAAACCTCAGAATCAAACACAAACAAAAAAGTCTTTGTCAGAATCAATCAAAATTACGTTCAGTGGCGAAAGAAGCCATTTGTGTGGTTATTTTGTTTATACATTGATAAAATCTAGAAAGAAAAAAAATTTATAAAATTTTAATAACATACTTTACAAAAATTGCTATAAAAAATCTAATTTTCATCGCACAGAAAATTTTTTTAGACGTACAAAAAGATAGAAAAATGGCAGAGGGAAAGAAAAAAGATCCGTAACTGTGACGTATATGGTTTGTGCGCTATTGTGGTCGAAATTGCAAACTTTTTTTTTTTGCGGAAAAAAGCGGTTTTCGGTTCTAAAGGGATAATATACATCAAGCAAAATTTGTTTTTTGTTTTTGCAAAAACACTGCCAAATGCAGATTTTTTTGGAATTAAAATTTTAAATATAGGTTAAGCTATGAATTTACTAAGTAAAGAATGTGACCAAGAAAGGGTGCAAAATGTAAAAATAACATTTCTTTTTTGTAATAATAAGGCAACTAGTTAACTATTTATAGTTCATTTTTAAAAATCTTGTATTATTAATTCTATGTGCTTTCTCCCTTCTATAAAAAAGAATTGTTTTAAAATAAAACTGTCCAACCTTAAGCAATCCAAAGGTGGCATCTAAAATAATAAATGTAGTACATATATTAAATTATTGGGGGGTACTACTATTAGTTATGTTTAGCAGGCATTTCAAAAATATCATAAAAAAGAAAAGTTATGGTATTTATAAAAGTTGTTATGGAAACATTGGATAAGATACAATAATTGTTTATAATGTATCATTTTAGTGAGAGTTTTTTGATGCTTTGACTTCATTTATTAAACTACTTATATCAATTTTGATTCTTGTTGTTGTCAATCATAATGTAAAAAAACACTTGATTGGCTGCACAAACCCTCAGTGCAGATTTGGACAACTCTGGTTCTAAAATATAACTTTTATGAAATTTTAAAAAAAAAACAACAAACAAATTATAATTTATAATGCCATTTTAAAAGTACCATTGAAAAGTAGAAAAAATTATCTATTACATAGTATATACATGCATATCGTGGACCATTTTTTACTATACTTTCACAAAGATAATTTTCTTGGATTTTGATTCTGTTGGGTAAAATAATACTTACTTAGTCATAATTATGTGATATTTCATAAGTTAATAAAATAATTTTATACTGTTTTTATATAACTATATAACTAAAAATTACAGATATTCAAATCTAGTGACTGGGTTCTGTCATAGAATCAAAAGTCTACATGATTTAAGGCAGTACTAATACTACAATATTTATGATTGTTCCTCCATTGCTAGTGCAACATCTTTAATTGTGCAGATCTTATACAATAAAACATATACTTCCTCAAATTAGCCGTCGTAGGACAGTTAACAACTAATCTTTGTCTCATCTCTTAATTTCTGACCCATCATAAATATTTAAAAAGCTGCTATTCAGGAAATTCTTGCATAGACAATTACCCAATAAATTAAAAAAATCTTATATTTAAATTTGTCTTTAAAAAAAAAAGAATAAATACAATGAAATTACCCATAGATTACAATAACCTCAAAGAATAATGGCATTGTTTTTGATGAAGTTCCAATTTCAGTTCCAAAATGGCTGATAAATTATTGATATGCTTAATTACATTTTTACTTTATCTCAAATTGAATTATTTCATTATAAAATGACTTTAAATTAAATATTATAAAAATAAAGTTTATTTTACAATATTAACTATATTTTTTATTATTGTTTTGTAAAAGAAATTGATTGTATAATAAGCAATCACTAGAGCATGTGACTTGGGATTAGGAGGTTCCAAGATCGATTCTGGCGCTCGAACATCTTATAAACGCTCGAACAATAAAGCCATTAGCATTTTTTATTTTATATATGTATGTTTTTACATGCAATTCATGCATGTGCCTACCTATGTAATAAAATACTTTCAGTGCTTAATATATATTTAATACTTCAAAATTAAAACCCATGCAACTGTTACAATCGATAACTAAAATGCCCTCTAGCTATAACATAAGAAACATTTTTATGGTAAAAGAATGATAACGGTAGAAGACAAACTGCTCTTTTATTGTAAAAATTGTTGTCTTTATGCTATGGCTAAAGAACATTTCAGTTACCTATTATATATTTAAATAAACCAAATTCAGTTAATATTATATTTTTGTCTTCCATATTTATCAATGTTATTATTAAATACATACTTAAAAACAAATTGTCATATAATTGATGTTTAATTTGTTAAAAAAATATCCCCCTCCCCAATTTTTTTTTTATAATGATTGATAATACTTATATAAGGCTAAAACCTTAGTACATGCATCTTGAGTGCTTAATTTTAACAAGAGACCTCTACAAATCATAACACAAGATTCGACTTTATAAAGATAAGAGGGACCCCTCTTATCTCTGAACCTATTTTCTTAATTATATAGGCAAATCTAAAGCATATTGATTTGGGAGCATGAAGCTAATAAATTCTTCACTGATTAAGTCCACTATTTCTGTTAAACATTAACGTTCGCGAAATCTTTCGATTTACAAGTCAATATTCAAATATTAAATTTAGAAATATTTTGAATCAATTTAAAGTTGTAAATATTAATTTTTATTAAGCATGATGTCAGCACGTAATACTTATATAAGGCTAAAACCTTAGTACATGCACCTTGAGTGCTTAATTATAACAAGAGAGACCTCTACAAATCATAACACAAGATTCGACTTTATAAAGATAAGAGGGTCTCCTCTTATCTCTGAACCTATTTTCTTAATTATATAGGCAAATCTAAGGCATATTGATTTGGGGGCATGAAGCTAATAACCCAAATCAATATACTTTAGATTTGCCTATATAATTAAGAAAATAGGTTCAGAGATAAGAGGGGTCCCTCTTATCTTTATAAAGTCGAATCTTGTTATGTGCTGACATCATGCTTAATAAGAATTAATATTTACAACTTTAAATGATTGATAAGTAAATTTATTCACCTTTTTTTAAAATAATAACATGCATCCTTTTCTCCTATTTCTGGCTTGTGTTTTTGAATTGAGAGTTCAACCTGCAGATATTATTATATCTGATTGGCTGTCACATAAGCATTTTTAAGGCACATCTGTTAAACGTTTTAGCCTTTCACGTTATTACTATATCATCTTCTTGCCCTTAATAAATTTAATATATTTACATTTGTCACCTTTTTTTTTTTTTGTAAATTTTATGCAGAATAATTGAAAAATAATAAAGATGCTTTTATTTTAAATCCTAAAATACCATAATTTACAATTTAGTAATAAATTTAAAACTAACAATTTTTAAAAATGTCTAAATTGTTAATTTTTTAAAAATTTTTGCTAATGATTATATTATTTTAGTTTGTTGTTTTTATAATATTTTCGCTTTATTCAATACTTTATATATTGCTAGCAGTACCTGTGACTTTGCTAATATTTAGTAGACTAATGTTACAAATAAAAGTATAAAAGAATAATAATTAAAATATATTTACTAAATAATAATAAATGAATTATGAGCAGAAGTCTTGAACATATATATCCATGGCTTTGCTCAAGTTAGTAGAGTAAAAAAAAATAATGCAATATATTTACATGAAATAACAATAGGAGATACCAACAACAATAATACAAAAAATATAACTTTTTACAATCAGTTTTGATCAATGTTTTAGGATTTTAGTTTAAATATATTTCTCACGTGATAAACTAATTTTTAATTATGACTATAAAATTTTAACATTGTGGTATTTTGTTCACATTCCACTTGCAAGTGAGAAATTAAATACGTAATACGAATAAAATTTAATTAATTAAAAATATATTCACAAAATCAAATTTTACTTTGCTTTACCAAACGCTATAATTTCTCCCAATTCCATAGTATGTATTTGAATATGCAGGCCAGAACATACTTTGTACCCATTTAAAATTTTTTTCCAATGTAATGTTTTAATCAGTCTTGCTATCTTTGCTGTTTTTATGAAATCATTTGAAAATCATTACAATTTTAACACATATTGCGAATAACTAGTTTTTAAAATAATAAAGTATCATAAAGCAAAAATACATAGTCTATATAGTTCTACAAAAAAAGAGAAAGAAAATCGAGCAAAATTCATCAAGATTGGTGCATATTTGTTGAGTTAAGAAGTAACAAACTAATGAACATTCACATTTATATAGTAATAGTTATTGTGAAAATTGCATTTTCAATAATCAACAAGTTCAAATATTTTACAGTTTCCCAATCATTATTTCTATAAAAGAGACATTTTGAATAAATCAACTAGTAGAGAAACAAAAACATGAAATGGTGCTTTAAGCAAATATTAAATCTCTCTTTAAAAAGTAACAATTTATTTTCAGTTAGGAAAAAATTATTGAGATTTCAATTTTTATCAAATAAGATGTTTGGCTACTAATGACCTTAAAATAATAATGACATCTTAATAAATACTAGAAATTCCTGATCTCTCAATCATAAATACTAACATATTAATTAGTAACCTTGTATAGCTAACAACAGTGAAAATCTTTTGATTTAATAATAAAGTTATATAATAAAATATTCCAATAAAATACAATAAATCACAGCATTTAGAAAAAAATAATTTGTGTTTAGTCTCAGGCCCACTTTCCATTCTAATTATTATGATTACCAATAGCATCAGCAAATGGAGTGATATTTCATTCATACACTATTACTAACATCAGTTATCTAACACTATTTTAAAAGTCTTTCAATCTCTAGTTCTACCTTCAAAAATTCATAATTAAATTTCTCCTTTAAGATCATCAATATTCTTCTACCTCATTTTCTCACATTCTCTTCCAACACATCTTTCATTAAATATATACCCAATCCAATTTCTTTTGCTAATTTTTTCATAAAATGATCTTTTTCTTACTCTCTTCAACATGTCCACATTTCTGATCATATATATTTTACTAATTTTTCAATTCTTCTCTTCCATTTTTTCTCATCATTTTTCCTTGATTGATAATGTTTCTGCTCCAAATAAACTTATGTTCCAAACAAAGTATTCAATAAGTTTTATACTTAGATTCAATTTCAATGATCCACAGATAACTTACTACTCTTATTAAAAGCTTGTTTAGCCTTTGCAATTCTAATTTTTTTTTACTGTTATTTTCATTATCAGCTAAATAACCACCCAAATGTACACAAGCACTAACGTGATCTTTAACTCTATGTTCAACATTTTCTTTTCTATAAACTATTTTCTTTTTTGCTTTAGTTTTATTTGCAGTTATTTTCATCCAAAATTTCTAAAAACTCTGCAATCCTAAAACTTTATTAAAATCATTCTCATTAATATATATATAAACCCAATATGATAAACTCTCCTACCCTTGATATTAATTTAATATTTATATTAAATAAATCTTTTCTTATACAGTATTTGTTTCTTTGATAAAATATTATTTAACCATACAAATCATTTGATTCACATATGGATTTTTCAATAAAAGTCTTTCCTTCAAATCTGAGTCGTTTTTGTCCCCCCCCCCTTCCCCTCAAATCAATTCACTTTATCAAATGCATTTTCAGAATCAATAAAACAAATATTAGATGCTCCCCTCTCTCTCTAAATATGTCTTAACAATAGTTTCTACCATTCCAATTACATCTCTTATTTCTAAATGTTATATATAGAGCCTGCAAAACAAGCTCTTAACAAGCTTTGAGAATATCCTCAACCCCAGACCGGTTTCTGCATCTAGCGTTATCAGTGAGGTGCCAGGATATTCATTAGATTAAAAATACTAGGACAAGCCCAGCACTTTATCTAATGTATAACTATTGAGAAGAAAATCTGAAATTTTCAGACATCCATATGTCTAAAAATCCAGCTATCTAACTCAAATAGCCATATGGGACTGAACTAAGTTCAGATACACTATATATTAATAGCTGTAGCAATATAAAATAGCCAAAGCATTAATAGAAAAAAAAATTGATAAAAAAATCAAGTCAGATGTTACATGACCTAATTTTAATAAATTTGTAAATACAAGCTTTATTAAAATTATGTCATGTGACATCTGACTTGATTTTTTATCAATCTCTTATTTTTCTATCACTTTTAAATCTAAATTGTTCGATTTGAGAACTGCTATTGCACCTTAATCACATTGGAAATTAAGGTTCAAAATGTTCATATTTCATTGGATAAAGTCTTTTTATCTGGAAAAATTATAATCAGTTGAATGAAAAAGCTATTCAAGACTTATCTAAGTCATATGCATCATAAATATCAAACAATTCTTCTTAAATTCTCTTTCCTCAAAGATTTTAATAATTCCAACTGAAGCCTTATTACCTTGAGCTTTTCTAATTGTTATCTCTACGTTTATAACTCAGTTCTTCGTTACTGCAAAATTTATGTCCTGTCTGAATTAATTTTGAAGGTGAATATGTGAGAAATCATACTGGACACAGATTTAAACCCACCAACCCTAGAATAGTGTGCAAAGAGAGTAACAACCATAGGTGCAAAATAAAGGAGGCATATTTCATAAATAATGACACCCAATCAATCAATAGAAAAGACATCTGTTTTGCCATTTCTAAAAGATAGATAAACTAATTCAAACAATATTTTAAATAAAATACCAAAACATCTAATTAACATAAATTTGAATACTCCCCCTCATCACTATCAACCGCATACAGCTATGATTATGAAGCCATAGAGCTTTGAAAGCGCTAAGCTTTAAATAAATTTAATAATATATATAACTTCTTTAACGAGCATTATAAGCGTATATTTACTGATACTAAATCTCTCTCATTGTATTTTATTTGATCAATAATAATTTGACTTCTTATCTCAGAGGAAATCAGTTTTGATGACTATATTAGTTAATTGTGATGAGAAAATCATTTAGCAATGGGACAAATGAATGTAGTGAGTTTTGTTACTATTTCATTTGTACAGTAATTCCAATCATAAAAGTATTATAGAAGTGTATTAGTAAATTGTTTCTTAGAGGTAATTGTATTAAAGGTAAATAAGAGTTGGACTCTAGATAACCAAATATATTCCATATAATTCATTTTTCATTGCAGTCATTATTATAGTACTTTGGTTTTTTTTAGCTATAGTAATAATATTTAACAGTTTCATGTTCTATTAGGATTATTATTGTACTTTCAATGAAGAAAGTTTAAACACTTTTGATATTTTGTCTAATGTAAAATCCTATTCCATGACTTGCAATTATAGAAAAGTGAAAAGAGTTACACGAATTAGTGAGACACTAACCCTTTCTATAACAGTGCCTAAAAACATGTTAGCTAAAAAAACATAAGTTGTTATGATATGTTATCTTTTCGGACACAGTACTTCATGACTGGCTTATCAGTCCCAAGGTTAATATTATTGCCAAAAGTAAATTAAAAAATGGAGAAAATCCATAAAAATAGTTTCTTTAAAATGACTTCCTAAAGGTAAAGATCTCTGGCATTAAGACTATGGTAAAAGTTTGTAGTAGTTGCTAATAGGACACAGGAATCAACTTAAATGATAATTTTTTATGTTGCCAAGAGTTATGGAAATTATTTTGAATAGTAGTCAAAACTTAATTTTCTTAAAAAAACATTAATAGTATTAATCCATTATCTTTAGATTTTTTTTTGGAGATAGTTCTGTTTTAATTATTTTATTAAAAAAATTAATTACAATTATTGAAAATTATTTTTAAGATATAAACTAAGCTAAGGATTGTGGTTGCTTCTCGTGAATTAAAAAAAAGCTCGACTTTCAGTAGCTTACTGAATACATATATAAAAAGAAAAATGGCAAAACTCTCCCACACAGTAGCGCCACTCAGTGCAAGCCAGAGTAATCAATAGATGCAAAAAGATATGTGCATAAAATCCATATCAGTGCAGTGCTCTCAGATCCAAGGTTCCTCAGTGATGAAAGCCACAAGCTAGAAACTAGTCTGGGGATATTGGATGAGTAGGCACTAGATAGGGATTTTATCCACAAACCTTTTTGCATCCATTGATTACTCTGGATTGCACTAAATGTCACTACTGTATGGAGAGTTTTGTCTGTTTTAATAGCTTGAGCAAGCATAAGAAATAGTGATCATGTGATGTTTAGTGGTTTAATACTCGATAAAATTATTTTCAAAATTTTTTTAGTCTTAATATTTCTAAGTCGCTTAATTTTACATTTTAATGGATATGTGATATAAAATAAGTTTTTTTCTAATAAAGTTTTATTTAATTTATAAATGCAGATTTCTTTTCCAAAGATTAGAAATAAAGTTAGAATTTATACGAGTCAAATAATTTAGTAGTAATCCAAAATGAATAAAGCTGATATATTATATATAATAGTATCAATTGCTCTTAAAAGTGTTATTTATAACTTATGTATTCAAATTATCAGTTAATATATTAATTATTCCACATGTATTAAATTAATGACTCAAACATACAAACTATTTTACATAGATGTTTGTTTTGACGTATCGAGGGATTACAAATGAAATTATCAATAATAGTGTGTTAGTTTACAATTAAAGGATTTTTCTTATTGATAAATACAAACAATAAAAATACTGTTTATTTTTTATTTTATTTAAAAAAATTAAATGAGCTTAAAATAGTTTTTATTAAATTTATCAAGACTGTAGGGAAAATGACACTAACATTTTGTAAAAATCTGTCAATTTAATGGATAGCGTTCATCTTACTTGTTATGATGGATTAAAATGCAAAAACCATTTTCAATCTAGCAATGTCAAATTCACCAAGTTATTGACATAATGAATCTTTCAGATGAGTTTATCCATATTTTTATCATTAATTATGCATAGATTTCCTTGCTTATTTGAAGAACATTTTAAATCACATGATTAGATCTTATTTAACACTTGTTGCACTATAAATAAACATTTCCTACATTTGTTAATAAATTCAAACATTGGCAATGTACCAATGAGAAGCTTTGTAGAATCAAAGAGATAAAATCAAATCTTAATTATAGCCATTAACACAAACAATGACTAAGAAGTATACGACTTGAAATCATTTACTGAAATGCTGGAAGATATTAAACTTATTAGAATCAATTATTATAAAATGTTCATACTATTTGATTCACATTGAATATTATAAACTTTATAAGGCTAAGTTACTTACAACGAGATTTAAAATATAGGGATTTGAACACAGACTTTCAAGCACTCCTCAACCATCCACCCTATCTCATACTACTGATACCCATGACCACACACATGTGGAAAAGATAAATAATTACCAATACATGTATTTCATGCTAAACCAGCACTCATCAGTTGGCCTAGATTATCATCTCCCACACAAACAGTATAATACATACATTAAAATATAAAAAAATAAAATATTATTTAATTATTCATACGGTTTCAGTTTATTATCCTATAATTCTTACCTGCCTAGTTTTTTACAGTGATGAAATGATAGATTCTAAAGTTCAAGGTCAATGGGTCAGATGCATCCCTGTCATTTCTGATGCTTGAACTTCATATGAATTCCTGATTAATAAACTATTAGCCTATCTTTACTCAATTCTTATATTGTACATTACAAGTGTCAAACTTGTTCCACCCACAACTTTGACACCATCGACTCCAGGTAAATACAGTACCCATTGTCACTAATCATTTACTAAACTAGAGATTGTCTCTGGTCCAGATATATGCTTTAAACCTCAGTTAAAGATTAATATCTGGTCCAGATATAAGCTTTAAACCTCAGTTAAAGATTAATATCTGATATTTTAAAATTAAACACAACCATATCGGTTGATTTCAATAGAATTTAAACTTTCATCATAAATGGTGACTTCTGGAGAAGATCTATATGATATCAAAAGATAACATGAAACTAATATAATAATGATTATACATTCAAACCTCAAATGCTCCCAAACACCATATTATTTTTAGTAATTATAAGCACCACATTATGATGAAGTTGAAAGTTGTAAATTTAACATTTTTTTGCCTTTAAAAACAAAGAAGTGTTATCAAACATAAGGCCAAATACTTTCCTATTTGAATAAATGTTACATTCAGCAATTTTTCCAAGAGTTTTGTCATATACACATACTAATTACTACGAGGCATATCCAAGAATATCTAGAAACAGGAATAAAGCTTGCCATATTTAAATCTTCCAACCCTAAATGTAATTTTTCCACTTAGTAGTTGCAGAACACCATCCTTCTCCTCTTTTTTAAGTAACTTTATGTTTTTTTTTATATGAAATAAACAAAACTATGGCCGAAGCATATCAAACTCTTCATCATGATTTCAGAAATTTATAATTGTTGGAAATATTTTAACCAAGAACTCAATTCTTGAAAAAGAAATTCCATTAATTCTTGCCAAACTGTTGATTTCAGTATTAGTATGTCCTTCACATTATAATGAAAATATTAAAATCAATTAGTAGCAAACAATTATATATATATATATTATAACGTTTTTCATATTACTAGGCCCTTATACGCCTCAAATTTATATTTGAGCGTGAGTTGATCAAGCTGTATCAAAAGAAAAAAGAAAGTTGTATTTCAATTCTCAACACAGCTATTTTTCCTGATCAACTTCGGCCTAGAATTATTACCGAGTACAATCGTAAGCAGAACCAGTTTTTAATTTCTACTTGAGGGCGCCAGAGTCGTTAGACCCACTGAGACTGCGTCAAATATTGTAGCCCGTAAGGTAATAATTATACGATCTAAGTTAAATAACTAAAGGTAAAACTTAAATAGAATAGCATTAATTTTATACACGTACAATGAAAGTGAAGTTAATAATAAAGATTTATTCTAACTCGTCAAGCATTCAATATTTATGATTAAGACAAAATTACAACGTTGGAAAAGATTGTGCATATGAATTCAATAATTTGATTCAAATATTGGAGTATTAATTATTTAGTCTGATTTTCCGTAGTAACAGTTTGGTTCATTTCTCAGTTCGCAAATCTTCTGATCCGAGAAAAATTTATGGGATAACATTTCCATTCAATTCACTATTCATAAAGCTTTATGTAAAAAAAATTTATGTACATTTACTTACCGGTAAGTTAACATTAAGTAGGTCATCGATCTTCCCGATGTACAATTCAGTTAGTGAGTAGTCCGCAGTAGTTGTTTTCTTTTAGTTTATTTCCGAATCTCCGATCTAATTTAGGTAGCCAGATGACGATCTAGGTGACTTTTCGAGAGAAGTGTCGGCAAACGATATCATTCTACTCACTCATGGTGGCGATTTCAGTTTGTATCTAAGTGAACACATTTTATTAAAAGAATATGAAGCACTTCCAATTGCTCAGCACTATTGGAACAATAAGATAAAAAAGACCCCTTTTCAAATCTGTCGGCTCCTTTTATACTCCTAGATTCTTTTTAGAAGCTCTGCGCACGTTCTTTTTTTTCCTTTGTTCTACTTTATAAACTTCTACATTCTTCTCCTTTCTTATTACAAAGTCTGTTTTCCGCTAAGAATTTCTGCCATTTTTAATTACTATCAGAAAGTTGTTTCTGATAGCAATCTTTCGCCTTTTGAAATTTCCTTTCACTATTTGAATCAATGATTCAATATGCACTTTTCCAACATGGAATTTATTTTAGTTAACTTATTTCTAAAAAAAAAGAAAAATTAAACTTTCACTGTACGTTTTTTTTTTTTTCTTTAAAACATTATGCTACAAAAAAAATAAAGATCGTGTTCGCTTTCTTTTTTTTTTTTTATAATACCTAATATCAAAAAGTAATTTGTACTTTATATATAAATAAATGGTACAATATATATACTGAAATTACAATTTCCCAATGTTGCATTACCATTGCTGTTTGATCGATTTGAAACATAATAATAATTAATCTCAACTACTTATATTATTGATTTAATTATTTGTGATTTTACAAATGTCCCAAAAATATTCATTAAAACATCATCAATTCAATAAAAGCATTCTAAAATTTTAATCAAAGTTGACTTTTTTAGAATGGGAAATTGTGTTAATTGTTGACATCAAAACTTACAAAAAAATAATATCGACAAAATATTTATTTACTTGCTATAATTAATTAATACATTAGCAAACTATGTGTGAAAATCACGTGAGAGAAAATCAATCTTCCAGACACACACTATTGATATTAATCTGCTTTATCAGACTCACAATAGAATCAAGTCCTGAATTAAGCACAGTCCATAGGTGTTGGTTTATATAAAAGTATGCTCCAAGCATAGGTGATTCACCGATGCTTTTAAAATACTTATTGATGGGTGAGTGCAGTCAAATTAATACCAATAACTCATGTCTGAAAGACTGTTTTCCTCTCACATGATTTACTTGTTATAAATAAAAACACATCTTTATTGTCATATAAGAATATCTTATAAAAGACACAGTTAACACAAAACTATTTTTCATAGAGTCTTATTAAACAATATACTTAATGTGCATTTTACAAACTATAGTAATAATGATCAAATAATAATACTTGATCACAGAACTCTACTACTTATCTACTTCACCTGCCTTCATGTATATAACACAATACAGAAATATATAGAACTTACATACATTAAAAATAATATTAATAATAATTTATAGAAATTATAGTTATTTATAAAAATATAAACTTCAATGTTATAAAAGATTAGGAAGAACAATTTTCTCAATTTCAAGTTTGAATTCATGTTTGATTCTTTTTCTTAAAAAAGCTTTTATTAATTAAAACTAAATCTACTTTTTTTAAGTGTAAAAAAATAGGTAATTAATTTCTCTGAATTAATTTAAAATGCACATATTTTGAAGAAGATTATAAGATAGTGTATATAACACAAACCATAAATATGTATATTCAGGATAATATGAACCAAAAGAAAGAGGCACAAATACAGATAAGCATTTTTATATGTTGACTAGTAGCATATTTTATGTGTTTAAGCAATCACAAAAGAATCAGTTTTTTTAAAAAAGTGCAAAGAATATTTTTGCATAATTATAATTATGGAATCTAGTTAAACTCATCTACTGAAAAAGAAGTTGATTATTATTTGCATAATACACTTAAGACAAATTAACTTTGGGGATAAACCAAAAGTATGAACACTATCATCATCATTTTTAACCAGTATCAATCCACTGCAGGATGAAGGTCTCTCCAAGTTCAATCCATAGCCTCTTTTCTCCATATCATCCCAGCACACTTTATTTCATCCATCCATCTCACGTGCGGTCTTTTTCTAGGTCTTCTACAATATAAAATATAAATCCATAGTACTAAAATCAGGTTTAAAAAAAAACAAAACAACCCTATAAAGAAGAATGCAATCCTTAAAACTTACTTTACTAAAGAAAAGTTATGCTATAGTGTATCAAAAGTCTTAAGTTTTTTATAAGAACAGTTTTTAAATAATGAATTTCTCAATAATATTATCAGTAATAGTGATTAAAACTTGATCATTATGACATAAATACATTATTGCTTAAAATACATTCATTTAGTTGTTAGTAAAATATTTTTCTTTCCCAAAACATTAGACAAACAAGGCTGAGAAAGAAACACATTATTTTTTTTTTTTTACTTAAATATCAGAAATAGCAAGTTTTATTTCGAAGATACTGATAATAATAAGATAATCAATCATTTTAATACTAATAATTGTGTCACTTCTAAACGTCATTGCCCCTAAAATGGTGGTCGAGCGGTTAGCAGCCGGCCCGGGGTTCGCTTCCTGGTCAATGCTTTGACATATGAAAAATACAAAACAGTGATCTTATTATCAAAAATACCAGAGTAAAAATACTTATTAATTTCATCCACATTAAAAAAAAAAAAGATCTAGAAGATCTATACTAGCATAGAAATTAGTGATCATTTTGAAAAAAAAAAAAACAAAAACAATTTTTTTTTATTACCCTTTCAATAGTAGAAGAAATTATTTTGTTTGAAAAGAAATTTGCTGAAGATTTAGAGAGGGGACTTTAGTTTATTACACAAACTTGTTTCAATATCGTCAAGAAAACAATGCCCTCATTAATAATTATTTTAAGACAACAATTTTAAACATGAGAATCTTTTCTTCAGCGTTTCAGGAATTTAGAAATGATAAAGCAACTCTAGCTTTTATTACAAATCCTCTTAATGCCAATGTGAAAAAATTAAAATTTTCACTATTTGATACAGATGCAGGTAATTTTGAAGTACAATTGCTGGACTTGACAAGGAAGGATCTACATGGAGCTCCAAATTGTTCATCTTTGTATTGAAATGGAAGAACTGGAAAAAGAAAAATGTAGTCTGCTTTCATAGAACCAGTAGAGTGCTATAAAAAACCTAAAGAAGGCAGACTATGATTTTTACTACTTAAAATACTCTTCCAGGTTCATATCATGAGTTGAAAAAATTTGCATTTGGTATTTTCAGTATCTTTGGATCTACATACTTATGTGAACAATCATTTTCTAACATGAATTTTATTAAATGTAAATTGAGAAACCAAATTACTGATGCCAACTTGGATTCATGCCTTATTAAAACCCACTAATTACCAACCTGACATACAGAAGCTTTCTAAAGAAATGCAAGCTCATTGTTCACACTGATTAAAACCAATGCTAGCAATTTTCCATGTGATTTAATCTACATTTAATAAAGATGTAATTAATATTATAATATGTTATAGTATTTCTTTAAATTTCCTTATTTGTAAAAATATATTCATGGTTCTCGAATAATTTTTAAATTGTTTCGAGTGTCAGATTTAACTCTTCCGTCTCAAAAGTTTGCAGACCCCTGGTATATCTTATATAATCGATACATAAGACCACATACATGCGATGACATACATAGATGACTGCAGAGAGTTTGAAAGTCTGGTTTCAAACCCCTCTAATTACACTTAGTTTAAGTACATATGCTATATTTGTATTTAAATATGAATATAATCCAGAAATTTTTTTACCTTACCCCCCCCCCCCCCCTAATTCGTTTTAATATATCTTGGGAAGCATTTCTTACTGTAATAATATAGCCAAATATTTAACAATCAAAAATGAAGTAATCATATTGTAGAAAAGATAAAATAATCATTGTAACAGTTGAATTCTGTCTTGCATTGGTGGTCGAGAAGTCAGCGCGACTGCCTTGCACTTGCAGGCAGTTGCCCGGGTTGCGTCCCGGCCGATGCTATGACACTTAAAAAAAACAAAAAACAGTTGAATTCTTGATGAGATTCTCCAAAATAAAAATATATATTATAGAAAAACATAATTAGAAAATGAGAACATAGGAAATAAAGAAAAATTAAAACGGATACGAATTCTGAAGGTGTTTTACCTAGCAATGAATTGAGCATGGTTACACGTAGAAATGTATCAAAGAATTTATTAAAATCAATTTATTTTGCAGAAAATACAATTAATTTTTATTCTTCGAAAATTAGCATTGCACTCTGTACAATATGTCCTTTCTTAAAAAAAAATAAACCTCTTATTATCTTTTCAGAAAATCGTTTAATGTATATTTATTAATAACAAAAGTTCGAATTTGTTAATAATATAATTATCTTTCCAACAATAATAAATTTTTAACTAACTTTTTTTATTCTTTAAATTAATTACAAGAGTAAAATATGATTACTTTTGCTAAATAATAACAAGTCAATATCTTTTGTATTTTTTTTCTTCACATTATTAAAAATTCTTTTTTATCATTCAGTCTACTTCTCTGACACCTCTAACATGCTTGACCTAACCAACTGGGTACGGCCCACTGCACCTGAGACAACCACTAATAATTTGACAGCCAGAAGAGACACAGAGGGAGAACCAAAACTAAAGGGAAAAAAAAAGGAATGGATGTGAGTGACAACTACTCATCAAGACAGACTTCAAATTAATCATCTAACCTTTGAATCCGCCTTTTGAAACTAAAGAAAAAACAAGCTTAACCTTCAACAGATAACCTAGTAGAAACAAACAGACTCCACAATTTTAGATGATTTTATACCCCCGACTCATTCTCATAATGAGAAAAATATGGAATAACTTTTTTTTAGTCTGTTTAGGCCAATAAAAAAAAATTAGTACAACCAATCAGTCAAAGCCTTTAGGAAAAAAAAAGAGATAAAATAATATTTAAGTACAAACATATTCCTTCAACATATGAAATCATTTAAATAAAAACAATTATTGTTTTACTTAACAAAATCTAGAAAAATAACACATCTTTTCAAATTCTTTTGAAATTAATACACTATTACACTCATCAATGAAGTCAAATTAAAAATTATTTGAAAATTAAGTGTAAAATTATTATTAACTGAAAATATTCTGAAATTTGTTTCCCTTTTGTAATAAATAAGTGCCGGCATATAAATTTAGTATGTACAATATTTAATAATAACACAGAAAAAAAAATCTGAACAATTATTAAATACATTAACAAGTACGGTACTTGCGTATTGGTCCAGCAATGAAATTTTAGCCTTCATTACTTATGATTGCTAAATATTTGATAGTCCGTTTTATTTAATTAAGTATATTTAACTTTCAAGGATTTAAAGAATCATTTTTAACAGAGTCGTAAACAACAATTCCGTTTTCTGTATTAATGTCAATTTATTTATGTGGCAAAAGATGGCTATATTTAAAACACAGGTAGATCAAAAAATACTCTAGAGATCGTCAATAACTTATCTGTGAAAGTTAAATTTACTAACTTAATTAAATAATTAAATAAAACATACTATCAAATATTTAGCAATCATAAATAATCATAAGTAATGAAGTCTGACATTTCACTGCCGGACTAATATGTAGGTATCCAAATTCTAATTAATAAAAGAAAAAAAAAACACAAAATAAAGTAATAACTGAAGCACAGGTTTATTATATACCTGTGTCTATATATGTAATATAGGGTATATGAGCACAGACTTTCAGATGACCCATCATTCTCCACTCTATCTAATCACACCGATACACTCAAGCACATATATGCTGAAAAGATAAATAATCACCAATATATGTATTTCATGCTAAACCAGCAATCATCAGTTGGCCCAGATTATCATCTCCCACACATATATACTATAAGTGCTCAGATATATATATATATTAAGATAGACAATCCTCATACTTTAATGGACAGGCTCCAATCTACTACACACTCCAACTCTTCAACCGTCCATCCAATTGAAAATCTGATGATGGAATGCTCGAAGGCCACCCTGAAGCCGAGATTCTTATCACACCCATGTTGACCTAAGGTCAATCTGAACCCCACATGTACAGGACATAATCCATTTAATACATATGCAAGGATGGGCAGACATCTCTATAATGTAATAACTGAAACACAGGCTTATTATATACCTGTGTCTATATATGTAATATAGGGTAAATGAGCTGTCTGCCCATCCTTGCATATGTATTAAATGGATTATGTCCTGTACATGTGGGGTTCAGATTGACCTTAGGTCAACATGGGTGTGATAAGAATCTCGGCCTCAGGGTGGCCTTCGAGCATTCCATCATCAGATTTTCAATTGGATGGACGGTTGAAGAGTTGGAGTGTGTAGTAAGATTGGAGCCTGTCCATTAAAGTATGAGGATTGTCTATCTTAATATATATCTGAGCACTTATAGTATATATGTGTGGGAGATGATAATCTGGACCAACTGATGATTGCTGGTTTAGCATGAAATACGTATATTGGTGATTATTTATCTTTTCAGCATATATGTGCTTGAGTGTATCGGTGTGATTAGATAAGAGTGGAGAGTGATGGGTCATCTGAAAGTCTGTGCTCATATACCCTATATTACAAAATAAAGGTAAATTTTAACCAAGAAAACATGTTTGCAAAGAAACAAAACTTGTAAATCTATTAAATTAAAAAAATCATCTTATAAAGTTGAAAGAGAATATGAAATGATTGATGGTTAAAGCTATAGTCGAAGTACTAAAAACGATGAAATGCTTCGATATATATATATATAAGTGAAAAGTAATTACAAAGTAAAAGCGAATGACGAGGAATAAAGTTCATTGTAATATATGACAGCTACAGATTTTCCCATAATAGTGGTTCTTTATAACAGATTATAAATCTTTATTGTTTAATATTTATAGATAAATTTCTAATAAAATGATTGAATTTTGATTTTAAAAAAATAAAAAAGAGAGAAATGACATACGCCATCCATTTTTGAAGATTAAATAAATAGCTGCATGGTTAGGTCACGCGACATTTGAGCACTAAAATGACAAATTAAGTTTTGATCTATGAACATTTACTTTTAGAGTCCATTATGTTACCAGTTCAATAAACTACACACACCATTTTTTAAGATTGAAAACAATGAAAACTTTAAATACCTTGTTTGTTTTACAGAATAAAGAAGTTTAAGGTACATATCGTTAGAAAGAAGAGTATTGTTCACAAAATTTTCCCATTAAGCAAAAAAGAAAAATATTTTAATACTAAAAAAGAATAAATTAAACATGTATGTATGCATATTACATAGGTAGATCTTTCTGAACTACATCTGCCAAAAGACACGTTCTATATATGAAACTATCTCCAAGCAATTTTCTATTTGGCCTCACAACTAAGCCCTCCATTCCGCCTTAAGAGGATCAGTCAATTTCTTTTCCTACTTCTACTGCTTTTTACCATTTTGAGTTGCTGATAATATTTCAAAATATTGATGGTCTGAGTACCCCCTAATCAATAAAGAGACTTTTTAAAATTATTTCTTTCCAATATTTCTACAAGTTTTATCTTTTCAACTTTTCTTTATCATTACTTCTATTATCAGTTCATCAACTTTTTATAATATGTACAATTCCTAATCTGTTCAAAAATCTCCTGCCCCAATACTTATTCTTAAAGATTTCTATCGCTTTAATTTTATGTATATTTATTTTTATTTGAAATATCCATTCTTTTTATATCTCTCAATAATAGTTTCTCACCATACCAACTCTATCTACTACTTCTCCGCCTTTTCTAAATCCACGCTGCTCCTTAGGTAGAAACATATTAAATCTACCAAACACTATCTATTCAAGCCTCTCATTAGCATATTAGTTGTTTGTGAGATTATGCTAATTGTTGACATTTTTCACATGCCATTACATTTAACCTTTCCTTAATGAAACCATAATCATATAACTTGCTGTCTGATATATTGATATTATATTATATATACAAATAATGTGAGTACATATTTATTGCATGATAGAAAAGTATTTCTAATAGAAAAATATGTATAATTAAATGTATGTAGCAGACTTAATTAAAACAGCTTTAAATAAAGAAATTAAAGAGACTAATCAAGAACATAGTTAAGAGGATTAGAAGAAGTAATCAAAAAATATCCATAAGCAAAATTAAATCATGGATGGTTGTGGCAATGCATAAACTAGATAAAGATATTTGCCCCCTCCCCCCAAGTTATGTGCACTCTAAAGAATTGTTTATTACCAGAGTAATATATGTAAATAGAGGGATTTAAACTTAGGATTTTTCAGTCTATTCATCCTTCATTCTATCTCAAGTAACCAATACACATGACCACACACACGTGAAAAAGGTACATGATCCCCACCCAATATAAGTATTTTGTGCAGAACTAGCACTCATCAGTTGGGTCAGATCATAATCTCCCTCACATACAGTCAATGCTCAATTTATATTAAGACAGCAATTCTTCAAACTTCAATGGACTGGCTTCAATTTTCTTATCCTTTCAACTATTTAATCATCAATTTCATTGAAAAACTGCAGATAGAATGTTCAAAGCTTTTGTTGGATTTGATATTATAGTCAAACCCACGTAGACATTATCTCAACCTAACCCATCACATTCTCAGACATTACATATCCATATATATTAATAGGAGAGGGATGGGCCAAACTTATACTAAGATGTAATATATTTCCTAAGCAATATGTAATTCTAAGGCAGTAACATCATCATCAACCATTATCAATCCACTGCAGGATGAAGGTCTCTCCAAGTTTAATCCATCTTCTCCGATCTTTAGCTTCTCTTCTCCACAACATCCCTGCACATTTTCTTATTTCATCCATCCATCTCATATGTGGTCTCTTTCTAGGTCTTTTACAATCTCTTGGAATCCAGTTTAAAATTTCAATTGTCCATCTATTATCATCTCTTCTAGGAATATGTCCAGCCCAACTCCATTTCAATGTTTTAATTTTTTCAATAAGGTCAGTAACACCTGTTTGTTGTCTTACCCATACATTGCGTTTTCAATCTTTTCTTGTTACTCCCAACATACATCTCTCCATACTCCTTTGAGTGGTCTGAAGTCTCTGTATTGCTCTTCTATTAAGTGTCCAAGTCTCAGATCCATAAGTAAGAACTGGTAAAACACATTTGTTAAAAACCATCCTTTTCAAACACATAGGCATATTTCCTTTTAGTATCAAGTTATTTCTACCAAAAGCACTCCAACCAAGTTTAATTCTAGGATTAATTTCCTCCATTATATTTCCATTTGTATTAATAATCTGACCAAGGTATTTGTAACTGTTAACTTCTAATTCTTCATAATCAATCTTTATTTTCATATTTTGAGCAAATCGATTAAACATTACTTTAGTCTTTTTAACATTTATCTTTAGTCCTACTTTCCTACTTTCATCTGATAACTCCTGCAACATTTCCCGCAGCTCTGAAGCATTATTTGCAAAAACAACTACATCATCTGCGAAATCTAAATGGCTTAAATACTCTCCATTTACTTTCACGCCTTTAGTTTCCCATTTTAATCCACAAAATACTTTTTGCAGCACTGCTGTAAAGAGTTTTGGAGATATGGAGTCACCTTGTCTTACACCTTTCTCAATGTTGATTTTTCCAGTATCATTATGTAATCTAATTGTTGCTGTTGCATTTTTATAAATATTCTTTAAAATATGACAATATCCTGGATCTATACCTTGATGATCCAATGCTTTAATCACTGAAGAAATGTGTATATAATCGAATGCCTTTTCATAATCTACAAATCCAAAACTTAATGACAACTCATATTCATTTGTCCTTTCTATGACTTCTCTCAATACCTGGATATGATCTATTGTACTAAAACCACTTTTAAATCCAGCTTGTTCTCTTGGTTGGTGGAAATCCAAAGTTCTTTGTAGACGAGTTGTAATTATCTTGGTAAAAATTTTATATAAAACTGATAAAAGGCTAATAGGTCTGTAATTTCTAATATCTTCTTTATCACCTTTTTTAAATATTAATATTATTACTGCATTCTTCCAATCTTCCGGTACATCTTTATCATTTAGACATTTGGTATATAACTTTGCTAAAATTGTTTCTATTTCTTCACCTGCTTCTTTTAATATATCAATTATAATTCCATCATTTCCTGGAGCCTTTCCTTTCTTCATACACTTAAATGCATGTCTCACTTCTTCATTTAAAATTCTGGGCAATTCGGAAGATGTAATAGATATAGTAGGTACTTGTTCTTTATTACTATATAATTCTTGATAAAAATCTTCTACCAATTTCATGATGTCATCTCTCTTTTTAGTAATAATTCCATCTTTTTTTCTTATTGCAGATATAAATTTCCTACCAATACCAAAATGTTGTTTAACATTTTTGAGACTTTTATTTTCTTCTACAGCTTTCCTTGCTATTTCACAGTTATACTTTCTTATATCATTTTCAACTCTTTTCCGTACCATTTTACAAAATTCGAGATATTCAATTCTTTTTAATACATCATTTTTGTATATCTTCATATTCCTTCTTTTCTTCATAAATTCTCTAGTCTCAGTAGAAATTTTATTAGTCAATTGCTGCTTTTTTCTACCAGCTATGTTTGTTGCAGTTTTTAAAAGTGTATCAGTTATTTTCATAATTTCAGATTTGAATCATGTTCAAAATCTCCTAACACTTGAAACCTATTTGTAAGTTCTAATTTAAATTCATTAGAATGTTTCTGAAGATTAGGAATATCAACTGTAAATATTGTTTTTCTTAATAATTTTTGTCTCTCTAGTTTTACATTAACATGTAACTTACACCTTACTAATCGATGATCACTTCCTGTGTTAAATTTATTAAGAACATTACAATCTTGAAATATGTATTTTCTGTTAGTCAAAATATAATCCAATTCTGCTGTACCTTCATTTGGATGCTTCCATGTCCATTTCCTTTTAACATTTTTCTCAAAAAATGAATTCATAATATAAAGTTTTTCTTTTTCTGCAAACTCCACAAGTCTATGTCCACTCTCATTTCTATTACCATAACCAAAATTACCTACAGCAATTTCATCTTTCATTTGTCTACCAATTCTAGCATTAAAGTCTCCCATAACAATTTTAAAATGTTGTTTACTCTGATCAAAAGCCTTTTGTACATCCATATAAAAATCTTCTACTACTTCATCACTATGAGAGCTTGTTGGGGCATAAACCTGAATTATCTGCATTTGGTATCTGCTATTAAGTTGTATAACTAATCTTGCCACTCTGTCCGATACACCATCAATCTCCACAATATTGTTCTTCCACTTTTTATTTATAATGAATCCTACTCCACTTGTATTTCCAATATTTGTGCCTTTATAATAGAGCATATGTCCACTTTTTAAATCAATTGTCTCTTCACCTTTTCTTCTAACTTCACAAAGTCCAATAATGTCCCATTTAATATAAGACAGTTCTTCTTCTAATTCTTGCAATCTTCCTTCACTTGAAATTGATCTGCAGTTGTAAGTACCTAAATAAAAAGTCATCATCAAATGACAGCCTGGGTCCGCAATCAGGGCATTCTTAGCACCCTCCGCCTTCGGCCACCAACCGCTGCCTTGGTTGATGACTTTACAGCCTCCTGGGAATAAGGGCCATGCTTTATTTTTGTCTGTCATAATTGTATATATATATTGGAAAAATATTTATCATTTACACAAACATTCATTCTGCCTTATCAGGCACTGAGAAGAAAGACCACGGTGTTTCTTGATCTTAAACTCAGAGGTAAAAAGCCAATAAACTCACCACGCTGGCTAATGCGTGTTGGTGAGCAGCCCATCCATGTTCGTATACTATATGAATAATCACATAGTAATAACAGCTGCAACGACAAGAACGTATGGAGTGGACATTAGGAATTTGCCCCGCTCGATTCCTTTAAGGCCTCCAAGAGGAATCAAAGGGTCTCCTTTCAGTTAATAGCAAAATCCTTTCTGCAGCCAAGGCAGTATATAATTTGCTATATTGAATGTTTCTTGTATACGTAAATAAGCAAGCACATATAATAGAAAAAACATATAACATTATAATACTAGCCCCCCCGCCCCCAATTTTTTAAAGTAAAATTCTTACATGATCATGGTTTCATCGATTAACAAATAGACCGTTTCAAGAAAAATTCAATAAGCTACAAACAACATATATATGCAAAAAAAAAAATAGCCTTCCCATAATTCATTTCAAAAACCAACTTTCTTTTCCATCACTTGAAAAGATCTATTTGTTAATAGAGAGTTAGGCATATAAATACAAACATATTAAGCATATAAAAATATAAACTCACCAGACACTCTCCGATAAATAAAATTGAAAGCAAACTTGGAATTTTAAAACTAAGATTCCAAGACACATTATTAATACAATGAAAAGCAAACACATATATGAAATCATAGTCGAGGAAGAATTTTAGTAAAATTTTGTTTCTAGTTAATATTGTAATGTTATATGATTTTCTATTTTACTTATCATTACTATTACAGCGGGGTAGGCAGTATTTAAATAAACATATGTATAGTTAAAATTTTTAATTGTCCCAAATGAATTCTTTAAAAATATAAAATTTAAAATATTTCAAAATTTCATTTGTCTCAAATGACATCTTTAATAACTAGTTATAAATTTCAATGATATAATGTTTTTTTAAATTTTTATTGTTGACTATATATTAAAATCCAATATACTTTATAATATTTTCTTTTTAAAATCCATATCTTTGATAAACAATTATTGTACGAAATACAAACAAAGTGATTATCTTAATCTGAAGAAACTGTTGATTCATGATGTCATAAATTATTAAGTCAAAAATCCTTCAACTAAATTATAAGTGAAAAATCAGATTTTCATCCAAAATTACTCATCTTGAAATCATGCACACCTTAAAATGCAAATGTCGGGAATGTAATCAAATCCACACCTGCAGAGACAGGTGGTTAAATAATCAATGACAAATGACATCAACAAAAATATTTAATAAAATAATGTTGCAAAATATTGTGATATAAATAATAAATTAATAACAAAACATCAACAATCATAGAAAATGTTTAGTGGATGGCGAGTGAAGTTGTTAAGAATTCATTACTGGATATAATCTGTCACTTCAATCAATATTTCAACTTTCTTTTTTTCTTTCTCTCTCTTTTTTGCTCAAATGAGTAAATAAAATATTTAACAATCTTGATATCTTTTTGATGATCAATATCTTAATACTAATA
Source organism: Epiperipatus broadwayi (assembly GCA_028023455.1). NCBI lineage: Eukaryota > Metazoa > Onychophora > Udeonychophora > Euonychophora > Peripatidae > Epiperipatus > Epiperipatus broadwayi. The sequence continues at coordinate 268,435 of JAQFVV010006842.1, forward strand.
ACATATGTCAGGTTAGTTTTCAAGATATAAAATTTCAATAAAAAGTAAACATAACGCTTTGAATAAAATAAGATGAGATAGAACTTAAATATTTAAAAAGAAATATACACATATGTTTGAGTTAATAATATAAAAAATAAAAATTATAACAAAAAAAAAAAAAATTTAATACGACAACTAAAATTCTTTAATTTACATTATGTATCTGTTTTAAATAAATGATTTTAAAATGAATGCAGAACTAGAATAATTTGTTCGATATTTTTTTATTCAAATAAACAATAGGTTTCATCATCGTCATTTTTAAACCATTATTATTCCACTGCAGGAAAATAGTCCCTCCAAGTTTAATCCCGTTTTTTTAATCCAGTCTATACATCGCACTAATAAACTCGCTTATTTAATCCATCTATCTCATATGTGGTCTCCTGCCACATATTTTACAATCTTATGGGGCCTACTTTAAGATTTCAATTGTCCATCTATTACATTTTCTAACAATATGGCTAGTTGGATGCCCAAAAGGAAATGACATTTCCCTTAAATTATATTAAAGTTTTTCTTCCATGGTTAGTGGGCCAGTATCAATTCAACCAAACTGGTTACATAATGAGCATGCCAATAGCTCTTAACAAGCTTCTCAGAATCTTCCTATCCTCAGACCAGTTTCTAGCTCTGGCTTCCATCAGTGAGGTGCTAGGATATTCAAGCATTAGATATAAAATACCAAGTCAAGCCCAGCAGTTTATCTAATAGTTAACTATTAAGTTAACATTTGTAATACAAGCTTATTAAATTAAATCATGTGATATATGACTTAATTTCCTTGCAATCAACCTGTTTATTCTAATACTTTATGTTTCACGTAAAACCAGTCAGACCTGTCTTATTAACTACTATTCAATGACAGATTTAAACTAGTTACTTATACAACTCTTGAATTTCTTGGAAAATTCTCTGAAGCCTGAAAAAAATCCATATAAATTTAAATTCAAGGTTACATAAGCCTATAATTATTAAAAAATTTGTCATAAATTACAACTATACATAATCAATTTTCTGCATTTATAAAATGCAAAAATATTGAAAAGTGTGATGTCAGAGTAAACAAAGTCTTCATTTCTTGTGTGAAACATGCTGGAAGTAATAATTATTTTGATATGATAACAAATATTTCAATATTTTGCAGTTTTGCTATTAATAAATGTACACTTAAAGGGGAAATGTAGCTAAAATAAAATTCAACTTGTGCAAACATCATGTAACAAGTTACTTTTGTAAGTAAAGGATTGCCTGCATATGTACAACATATTCTATAATATGATCCTTTTAGTTTCACAGCATTTTCAGAGAAACCAAATTTACAAAGGTTCTGCACTGCATAAATTAACCCTTAAAATGCTAATTATTTTATTGGGCGAGTGAGGTAAAAATCCAAACTTTTAATTGGTCAATTCACAACTCAATTGCCAATTGACAAACTGAAGCATCAAAATATATTCTTTTAATATTATATTCACTTTAGTTTGATTTGTAAAAAGTATATTAATAATTTGTCAGGTTATGGAAGTGAATGAAAGTTTTTTCAAAAATAAATTTCTATTTATAATTTTAAAAAAGTTTCTTTGCAGAAAACGTAAAAAGAAAATTACTCACCAACGAAAAAGCTTTCGTGATGTCAGTAATTTTTTCCAAATGTTACATTGTGAAAAGCAAATAATTTTTGATAAAGTTTTAACTATTTTTCTAAAATAATTTTATTTTTAGCATATTTTATCAAAGTAATTTATAATTTGTCAAAAAATACGTTTAAAATGGTCTAAAGCATTCATTTATCATTTTAGAAATGAAAGAAAAGACATCGTAACTCTTTAGTTTTTGACAGCCATTTTCTTTGTTGACAAAATTTAAAACAGCCAATCAAATTTAAGAAGGGGCATTATTTTACCTTTGTTAAACCTATACTGCCAGTTTTATTGATTTTTTTACTTGTAAAATAATTCAAGAGAAGGCAGCATCTTACAGAACTTTTTTTAACCTTTCAAAAGAGCGTAAAATGTCAACGGTAGTGTAAAAATGATGGAAATTCGAGCGACTTGAACCGGCTTCAAGTTTAAACGAATTCAACACACAATAAATGCACTTGTAAAGGTATCAGATTCTGTAGTATAAAATCCTTAGATCAATTACAATCTAGTCTTTCCGATGCTCACATTTCTTATGAACTCCCAAACAATAAAGTCATTTGATTACTTATTTATATGAATGTTCTGAATGGCAAATGCTACCATACTAATGGCATAGTCTACTTTAATGTTAAATGAAGATGTACTTTTAAAAAAATCAATGGATGGCATTTGATAACACTAATAAAATAGTTGATAAAGAAAGTACGGTCATTGCTTAAGTACACAAGACCATTTGCAATTTTGGATATAATATATCAGGTCCAAAAGAATTTCCTTCCGTTGGGTTGTAATAAATAATACTAGAAAGTTGCTCAAAGCTAAATTTTAGCATGCAATGATTAATTTTTCTATAACATATTTAGTATAAAGTTTATAAAATATATATTATGTTCAGATAATTAATGATTTCTTTAGAGATGATTAATCTCAAGATTAATTTATACTGACAATATTATAAACTGAAAAATTTATCAGATTCTTGTTATTAAAGTATATCATCATATATAAACCCCATGTGAATGTTTGTCTGTAATGCTGTCATGTGTCAAATTCATAATCAATTTAAAAAAACTATTACATTTGTTCATATCACTGTCAAATTCACAATTGAAAAAAAAACCCTTTAAATTTGTTTTTATAAATAACTAAATCTAATTAAAACTTAATTTATATCATGAACATTTTATGCAAAGGATGTAATGCCACCCTTTATATTTAATAATAGGTAATTTTTATTATGAAGCATATTTTATGCAAAGGAAGTAATTTTGCCATTAATACCCATAAATTTTTTTACAAAGCAGTTGTCTGTAATGGTGTCAAATTCATATATCAAATACAACTGGTATATTAAAAAATTTTAATTTAGCTTTATTAATACTTTGCCAAGTACGTTTCTGAAGTGTACCAAATAAGCCGGGTTGTTCTAAACATTTTTTTCTTCAATTTTTCAACTGTGAATGTTACATTTATTTATATAATATTAAAATCTTTCCTTTAATTTACATTAAATCTTAAAAAAGAATTTGTTAAAGGAACCAATTAAAAAAATATATTACAAAATGATGGCCTTTCAGGGTGAGTACATTTCTCATATTTATTTATATATTAAAATCTTTTGTTTAATTTACAATCTTAAAAAAAAAAAATTGTTAAAACAACCAGTTAGAAAAACAATAGCCTTTTCATAGACGGGATACAGTCTTATTGTCTTATAATATCTCAGTTTGGGGTGGTTGCAGTGTTTAACTTATTATCCTCATTATGTTCTTGAAAAATTATACATTTATTATTTTTTTGATAGACTTAGATTGGCTTCTATGCATGATATTTAGGATAATTCATGTGCATTATGTGTTTTTAAGTTTTATAAGTATAGCAAGATTATTGATATATAATGTCAACCTTCCTTTTTATATCATAAAGTGTTCCTTGTAAATACTTGTTTATCTAAAAACTGTCCATTAGCATTGCTGTCAGACCACTTAATTATTTTCTAGCTTTCTATTCAATAGCTATTCTCCATATATTATTTGTATATTTTAAAATGTTTGAAACTTTGGTTACTATATTATATGTAACAATTTTTTATTTGTTATGTTATTATATGTATTACACATGATGGAATGTATATATATAATCTTTTTTTTTTTTTTGTGTAATTAATTTTGACAGCTATTTCCTATTATTGGTTTTTATTTTATTATTGTTTTGTTTTGTATTAATCTTTGTAAATATATTCACTGTGTGTTTTGCACATGATTAATGTGTATGTATTCTTAGCTCCTTTTTTTTATAATTATTTTAGAACTTAATGCCTCTTATAAATAACTCCTTGCACAAGTCTCTTCTTGTTTGGAATTATTTTGATCTGTTTTATTTTATATATATTGCAAAGAAAAGTGATTACTTATATAAAAAAAAAAGGTTTATAAATATATAAGTGAATAATAAGTTGAAAATATTAGACAAGGTTCCTATGAAAGAAACATTAGATTTTCTGGAAATAATAGAAACACTCATTTTAAAAGTGAAGAAGCATTATAGTTTTAGAAATGTGAATAATAGAGATAAATAGATATGTCAATGAAAAAAGAAGAGGGAGGGAGTATAGAGATTATTATTAAAAATATTTTAAAAATAAATTGTAAAAACATTTATGGATAATATTGATATTGGATCAAAACAAAATGGATGCATGAAATAGTAAAATTTAGCTACGAGAAATGGAGAGGATGTGGAAGAGTAAAATGAAAATACTTGGTAAACTAACTTAGGAAACGAAATAAATTTAGAAGGATTATTATAAATACATTACAAACAAATATTAAGAAAATGTAAAATAATTTCAATTTAAAATTTATATTGTGTTAAGGATGCTTTTGGCTGAACATTTCGAGAATCATATCGCTGTCTTATTTCACAGTTGAAAAGTTACACCCTTAAATAAATGTAATTCGTTAGATAAATGAGACATTTAAATATTTCATTTTATTTGGTAAAATATTGATAATAATATGAATATTCATAATAATACAACTGATACAGTGAAAAATATGACTTGGGCATTATTAAAAAGAATGGTACTAGTATGATAGCTGGTACAGGCTGCTTGATGGTGCCGTTTGTAGACCCAACAACTTAAATATGCCATTTATGGGCCCATGATGTCTTCAAGTGTGTTATGCTAATTCCTCACAATTCACACTTGGGTAATGTATTATCGCATATAATCATGCATACCTGTTTTTACTCTGCAAGTGATCACTATTGACATTGTGTAGTTGTATCATTTGCGGGGGTGTAAATTTTAAGTTCACACAATTATTGAACTATTGCGTGAGTATTACCTATTATTACTTGTCAAATCATCACTGCACTTCACAGTATGCTTTGTAATAGAAGCAAATTAGGGAAAGGGCACAGCTCAGCTTGCTTTGGACACGACTATGTGCACTTTGCGGACACCCTTCTGCAGGCCATACATGACATCAAATCAGGGTCCAGCATCTACTTGAATTGCTGGAAGGAGTACAATAAGTTGTTCATTTTTAAGTTATTATTATCTACTCCCCCCCCCCCACAAAAAACTTTGTTGCTTAAGTTCATTTACTTATTAATGTGTATTTTGGAATTTAAAAAGCTTAAAATAAAAGCGTGAGTTTATAAGCTTTGGCAAAAAACAAAAAAAAAATCCCATAAAAAAAAACTAATTAGGCCCAGTACAGTTATATTTATGTCTTTTGTTCTAGTAACAATGCCATCAAGTGGTCTGTACTGGCTATCATACTAGTACCAAAAGAATTTATAAAAAAATAGGATAAAATTTGGAAAACCATGTAAAATATTTAGAGTACACTTAGTTGAGGCAAAAGATAAGTATACTGTTGGTTAGGTTGTTGGTAGAGAAAGAGAAACAACAAAATATAAAAATTGAAAAGAAAGAAAATGAATATAGTAATAATTATAATTTTTATGCTGATAAGTTAAGGATGATATTTGAAAGATTAAATATAAAATTTTTATAAAAGAACCAGTAGGGGGCAATAAAATTGAATCTATATTGAGCAAGTCTGCTACTGCCTTGGAAAGAATTATGATAGTGAATTTAAAATTTATAGAAAGCAGAAGGTAATGATAAAGACAATTGCAAATGAGTGTTTATTTAGAAGAAATATATAAAAAAAAAACACAAAATATATAAAAAAGATAAAGACAATGCAGGGAATATGAAAAGACTATTAAGATGAAAATGAGGTTTTATTTATAAGGTAACTGAAAAATTAATAATATTGAAAGGGAATGTTATGAACATTTTTTGAAATATATTAAAAGAAATAAAAAAATTGCAGCAACATTGTAGAATAGGATTGATTAAAACTGGCATATTTCTCATATAATGAATATAAGTTATATAAATAATTTAAAGAGATGATGATACCAGCTTCAAACTTTGAAAATCAAACTTTTTCCAGAGCAATTAGATTTTTGTTTTAGATAAAATTTTAAAAAAAGTAGATAGATATGTATTAGGTAGTGATTTGAAGATAGCAAACGAGGCTATTCCAAAAAAAAAAAAAAAAAAAGAAGAGAGAAATAAACTTTTTTAAAAAGAAAAATTAAAAGTAAATTAGAAAAGTTTAGAAAATTACAATATAGGAATAAAAATAGAAGAGTAATAAATAGAGGTATTTGAACTTAGGATTTTCAGTCTATATTCATCCTCCACTTTACCTCAAACAACTGATACACATGACCACACACGTGAAAAAAATAAATGATCATCAATACATGTATTTTAAAACAGGCAAAAACTGACTATACATATTGCCACACACAGCAAGCTAGAGTAATCAATGGATGCCAGAAGGCTTGTTGTGTGTGGCAATATATATAGTGAGTCTTGACTGTTTTAACAACAGTTATACACAAACATAAGAGGTGGTAGTTATGTGATGTTCATTGAATACATGTATTTTATGTAGAACCAGTACTCATCAATTAGGCCAGATCATAATCTCCTACACATATATAGAATCAAAGCTCAGCTTATATTAAAATAGCAATTCCTTATACTTCCATGGACAGATTTCAATCTTCTCACCCTTTCAACAATTCAACCATTCACTTCATTGAAAAATCACCGATGGAATGACCAAATCCCTTGGTGAATTAAATCGTTAATTATTATTATTATAAAAAGAGAACAACAAACATGGTTGGCTGAAAAGTTTTATCAATTCAATAGATAGAAAATTAATTGTACATGATTATAGAAGATATAACATATATATTCTCTATTAAATTACAGGCATATAATTAAAATGGGTGGGGAAAAAAAGAAAAGACATGCTAGTAAAAAAAAAAAAGTTCTATTAAGAAAAATGAATTAAAAAAAGTAGCTTAGAAGTATATAATTAATGAAAAATGTAAAAGCTCTATGATGAAACTTTGAGATATCTTATTGTTCTTTGGCGCAAGAGCAGATGCTTTGAATATTCATAAAAAGGAAAGATGAGATCTTGGGTGGTAGTAAGTGAGATTGATTGAAGAGAAAATGGATAGAGTGATAACCTTAGAAATTAGACAAATTATAAAATAGGAAATAGCAAAAGGAAGATAGTTTGGCAATTGAATTGTAAAAATTATACATGAATTGGTTTATGAGAAAGCATTAACAAAATAGTAACATTCCAGATGAAGGGAAAGATGAGAATTAGCTATTATATAAAGAAAAGTTAAATTTTTTTAGAATGTTAACTAGCTATAGATAGTAGAACCTCTTAAACAGTATATGAAATATTTCTTTGTATAGCCAATGGATATGGTTAGAACTTTTGTGAAAGAATATAAAATCTTGGAGAAGATTCAAAATGAAATTCTTCCAAGGAGATGGATAAAAATAATTTATTCATCATTATTAAGCTCCATAATCATAGTTCTCATGTTTCACAGTGTTGCTGCTTTATAATCCATCTTGATCATTCATATTATATAAAGCAATTGATTTAAATATTCAATTTGCGTGACAACTGCATACTGTTTCTCTTTTATTTATCATGTTTTTATGGCTGGCTATGAACCAAACTTCTTTTACTTTCCTTTTTTTTGGTCATTGTGTTCTATGTTTACCAAGTTGAAAGATCATAGATCAAAGCTATGACTGTGTTGTCTTTTATGATCATAAAACAAGGATGTATATTTGAGGTCATCTTTAGCACGCTTATATAAATATGAAATCGAGTTTGATGGCCCAAGATGCTTACCCATATATTATGGCAAATCAAAAACCAACTTTTTAAACAGAATAACATAACACAAATATTTATAAAAGCAAGAAAACTGATCCAAAATATAAGTCCACATTATGGAACCATGAAGAATAACACAATCATAGCTTGGTAGGAATAGAACATGATAATAAAAAAAAAAAGGAAAATAAAAGAAATTTGGTTCATAGCTAACTACAAAAATATAACATCATTCGATTATCACACAGATGGAATATTTAAATCAATGGATTTACATAATATGAATAATCAAAATAGATTATAAATAAAGCAGCAATACTATGAAACATAAGAACTATGATTATGGTGCTCTTCAGCAAAAGTGCATCCAGCTAAATAAAAAAAGGAAAGAAATAAAACCCGCTTTGTAAACTACACATACATATATACACAAAAGAATTATATATATAAGGATTGAAAGTTAAAAAGATTTTTAAAAATAAGAATTATTAAACTAACTTCATTTTAAAATAAATGATTAAATTAGTTTACATATATATTCTATATTATTTTAAATATAAGATACCCTCAAATTTAAGCTGCAGTAGGATTTTAAGCTTAGAAAATTGGTAAAAAGTCTAGAAGTTAATTCAATTTTTGCTTCAAATTTAAGATGCACCAAGCTACATAAGTCTCATTCTCAAATCAGGATTATGTTGGTCTTTGAAAGCATTCACTATTTCATTACTGCTAAAAGGGTCAACCAATGACTTATGTACTAACTTGGCTATAGGGTCTACACATTTAAGTCATCTTTCAGCTTTATAAAATGCATTAATAGCTCAAAGTTCGAACTACAATATAAAATTGCTTCATTAGATATCATGAATTTACATGGCTCTATTAATTGAAAACTTTCTATTAATATTATTGAAACCAAACTTTCAAAAAGCAATTATTCTCAGACAAGAATCAACTTCATTTCTGATTTTCTTACCTGACTGGATGAGAACATCATCACCACATTTAATGGCCAATACTATCACATGTGATGACTGGCTCATGGGGTTACTTCTCAGTGGAATCCTGTCCAGAATATATTTAAATCCTTTTGAGAATAAGCTCCTTCTTAGATACTTTAGTATTATCCGCAACCTCATCTACACCTGGTATTTCAAAATTTTTTTTATCACTGGACCCAAATCAGCTGTCCCTTCAAGCACACTCTGCATTACTGTTGACTATTGTTTGGGAAGATTTACAAAACAAATGGAAATATTTAAATACCTGTGTATAAAGAGATATGTATCATTTAAGCCTCTTGAAATTCAAGGTGCTACACATCTCAAATACTACTCACCATGTTTCCATAAATTTGCAGATCTATCTTCATTTCTCTTCTGAAACTATCACTTATATAAATGTGACGCCTCTCACAAAACTAATATTGAATAATACTTAAAAGACCTTACTAGCATAGGATTTAAATATAGCCACCACATTAAAAAGGTAAACAATTCTACCATAAATTAAATATCTATCCATCCAAAAATAACAGACCCTGGCTTCCCTCCTACACATCCCTTTGCTAATTAAAAATTTTGGTAAAATCTTTTCTCCATCATTCAGGCTAAGCTTTCATATCTCCCTATTTCAACCAATAGATTAATTAATAACTCCAAAGATTGACTAGATTCTGATCACACTCCTGACACAGTATCCAAAATCCTATATCCTCAAGCCAGTTACTAAGCATTATACTAAGGTCAATCTCCTGCATCCCTCTCTACATGCCTAGATAAGCCCAAACATATTTCCATTTTGCTAGAGCACCACAAGTCCACTGGTTATACTTTTGGACCTTCCTCTGCTTCTAGTGCATGTATAGAAAGACATGACACCAAATGTAAGATCAAATAAGGCCTAGTATATAGGTAATAACACCCATGCTATAAATCAAAAGGAATCATCTTTTCCTCTCTCCAAGAAATGGACTCTTTAATTCATAATTTACATATTTTTAAATATCTGTTGCCTATATATATTTCCATCTTTTCTCAGATAATCCTTTAACTAGGATTATGATGATTAGAAACTTCTTGAAACTGCTAAGCCACTTTAGTATTGTAATTCACACTTTAGCTTCATTCACTGTTAACTGCATTTCAGTGCATTTAAATATATTACTGTTCATTTAAGGGAAGTTTATGCTTCCATTAATTATTATGCAAAGAGATATAAGACTTTGATGAGTATCATAAAAGAAATCCATTTTACATAAATTTAGTTGTATATCCGGGTTTTGCACATTTCAATATTACCATTACAGAGATTATCAGATAAACTTCATTTGCAAAACTTACTAAAAAATTTCAAAATTTTAATATTTAAAATTATAGACAATAATTAGATGCTGAATTTTCTTGCATTTTAAGTAATGTGGGTGACATGCATAATAAACATGGCATGTATTGCTACGATTGCAAAGTAATGACAAAAAATATGGGTTTGATCTTTGAGAAAAATCCGCTAGAGCACCTGGATGATGTGCCAGAACTTTAACCAGTTAAAGGAAATAGAAAAAGTTGCATTCTTTTACAATAATCTATATACATTAAATATCAGCCTTTTACAGCTATTGTACATGCGCTTGCTTTTACGAGTGTTAAATAATAAATGAATACTTTCACTCTATATAGAATAGCCAAAAATTGCTTAAAAATACACTTCAAAAATATAAAAAACAGTTAAGGATAAGTACAGCTTCTTCTATATATAAGATTCTTTAGTTTTTTTTTTTAAACTTCAGTTTAGTATATACTAATCCTTAATATCTTTTGTTTGTCAATGAAGGATTTGTAGATATTTTTTTAGTACAAAGTTTGAAAGATTTATATACTATGTTAAAATAAATAATTTATAAAATGTTTTTTAAAATATATATTTATAGATAAAATCTTTATAATCAATCATATATTGTTCTTCGTCCTATTTGCAATAATTAATATTACCCAAATTCACAATTCAACCAGACTCGCCAACAAAATAAACTCTAAAACACTACCACACTGTTTCATTGCCACAAGGAGACTTCTCAAGTTTAAAAAACAATAAACTAACAGCATATTTAAATTAAACATTAAGTCACAATTCCACTTACCACCCATACATCCTTAATATTAAAAGAACTTTTAAATAAGTTAATTGCTTCAGAATCATAAATTTTTAATAAAAAAGATTCTTTAATTTTTCTTTTTATTTCATTTCTCTCAAAGAAAATAATCTTAGCTTCAGCAAATTAATAATGTGACCTTTTAATATTAAGGCTGTATGGGAGGTAAGTGGAATTGTGGGTAATGTTTAGTTTAAATATGTTGTTAGTTTGTAGTTCTTTACATTTGAAAAGTCTTCTCTAGCAGTGAAATCATTGATAGTGTTTTAGAGTTTATTTTCTTGGGTAGTTTGGTTGAGTTGTGAATTTGGGATATTTTTGATTATTTATTGACTAGTTGACTTTATGCTGTTAATGTTTACATTTGCAATAAGTATCAATAATCTATATAACTTCCATAAAACTATTAACATTATATTTCTTTGAAAACAAAACTTTAATAGTCTAAACATAGATATGCAAAACAAATTTAAGTTTAAACTATTAAACGAATTTGAAAAATAACATTTTATTACGATCAGACATAAAAAACAAACAAAATAAATAAAATACTTTTAAAAAAAAATCATAGATAGTAGTTAACAAAATGTTAAAACAAAAGCAGCTCTCTATTCTATTACTATACTTAAGTATTGTCTTTATCAAGTAGAGTTTGTGATTCAAATTTGGAAGCAATGCAATAAAACATCTAGAAACCATCTTTAACTCTATCTTACTATTCAAGCTAAAAACTGCAGTTCAAATCAGTCTATGGGTTTGAATGCAAGTCAAAATGTTTGATTAGTTGTATAGAGTCGATTCCACTTCAGTATCTGTATATTAGAACTCTCAGATGATTATTACCAGTAGGCTGCTTATTTCACCAATTAAGAATGCTAATAATAACAACAAATCCTTTATTTTTCCAGTTGCTGTCAACTATTTATAAGCATGAGCCATCAGTGGTCTACCAGATGTTGCTTTTATCAACAAGAGTATTCACTGTTATTTGAACAAGTAAGTGATTTGTTGTTGTTGTTGTTGTTATTATTATTATTATTATTATTATTATTATTATTATTATTATTATTATTATTATTATTATTATTATTATTATTATTATTATTATTATTATTATTATTATGTTTCAAAGAAAAGAACTTTATTGATGACCATAGGGTTACATTTGCTATAAGACACTTCGTATACATATATTTACATTGCTAGTGAGTAAACCAAGTCTAAGTTTGTATCTATGATATTATTATTATTATTATTAAACATTGCCTCACCAAAGTAATAAGGTGACGATAAATAAAAAAAAAATGTATATAACTGTTTAAGTAGGTTGACCTGGGTTCTAAACTTTAAACTGATTTGAATTTCAGCTTTTTAGCTTGAACACTAAAATGAATTTAAAGATGGTTTGTTGGATGCTTGGTAACAATGCTTTCAACTTTGAATTTTAAAGCCTCCCTAATAAAGGCAACAGCCCCAAAACAGTCTGAGGATTGGGGATTTAAAGCTAAGAAACTGTCTGATAATCATTGATAAAAAAAAAGCAAATGGCTTTATTACTTGGGAGTTTATAGGAAATTCTAGTGTCAGAATCCATCCTGGTACCTTCCAATCCCAAAATTGGATGTTCTACCAACTGCAGCAAACTGCACAGGGTATAATCATTGACTATTTAAACTTATGGTAAATGTTATTGCAGAATTGTTTTATTATAATGTATAAGATAGAGAATCATGATTTGCTGTTATTAATACTCCTACACAAGCGAATAAAGAATCTATAGGTAATAAAGAACTGAGGATACTGAAATGTGTAGATACTGGAATCAGATCTATATAATGGTTCACAAAGGGTTGGTATGAGTTCAAAACCTTAAACTGATTTAAATTTTGGATTTTTAGCTTGAATAATAAAATGGAGTTAATGGTGGTTGCCAGATGCTTGATTACACTGCTTCCGACTTTGAATCCCAAGGTCTCACTGATAAAGACGCAAGCCAGAAACCAATCAAAGGATGGAATTTAAATGCAATAAATTGTCTGGTAATCTGATTACTGAAGTTTATAATAGAAGACATTATGTAGAGACCTGACATGATCATACTAGATGAACTGAGAAAACAAGTGATTTGCCTTTTATTATTACAAGATGATAAAACATTCATTCATTTTTGATTCAAAGAAGTTATTAAATACATTCCTTGTTTAATGTTTTAAAATATTAAGTAACCAAAACTTTTCATTTTATGTTTACTTTCAATACAAACAGATGTTTATTTACAATCTCTGTATTAATATACACTGTATATGTATGACTTTTATAATTATACAATATTATAAATGAGCAGTTTAGTACATTCAGTTTCCTTCCACTCTTGGTAACTTTATTTTTAAGTTAATTAAAATCTATTTCATCTAAGTGAACTGAGAAGATTATTCACGAGTGTAATTACTAAACCTGTATTGTCTATTTGGGTGTTATTACAAACAAGTTATTTGAATATGGAAAGTTTAAATAAAGTTTAAAATTTTCTATACATTCAATGCTTAATGACAGATGATAGAAATAGTTCCAACATATTATGACATCTAATATAACATCAACACAAACCTTCAGACAAAAATAGCTAATTATTGCCTGAATTTCAAAAGAGAGTAGAATTTTAAAGTCAACAGTGCAATAATTTTCTTTTTTTTACATGATTAACACTAACTGTTATATTTCAGATATCGGATTTTCTCAGAAGAAAATAAAGATTAATAATCATGAATTAGAAGTTATCGACTATAAATATCTTACATATTATTAATAGAGGACACATGTGGATGAAATTAATCACAAAATTAAACTTGGATGGAACACTTTTAAGTTAATATTAAAATAAATATGCTAAGGTGTAAGAAAACCTATTGATTGGTGTTTTTTATCATTCATAACTTATGAATTTGAGACTTGAACATTTAATGGAGGGAAAATGCAGAGATTTCAACCCACTCAATGAAGTATGGAAAAAAAAAACCATCTTATGGATTTAAAACAGGCAAAGCTCTCTATCCATATTGCCACTCAGTGCAATTACTCTGGCTTGCACTGAGTGGCAATAAGTAGAGAGTTTTACCTGTCATAATAACAGCCATAAGCAAGCATAGGAAATGGTGATCATGTGATGTTTATTGGCTTAAAAGCAATCCTGCCTAATAGGATAGTGGTGGCTACAGGCTGACCAAAGTCACCAAAATGTATAGGTACTGAACTGAGTTCAGACCTATATGACTATATAAGCTAATGAGCTTGGATTGTAATTCAATTTAAGACTCATAGTTTTGTAGTTAAGTAGTGATAAAAGGTGATGCTGGAGGGTTGCATTAGATCCTACAATCTAGATGCAGTGCTGTCAGATCCAAGGCGCCTCACTGACGAAAGCCACAAGCCAGAAACTAGTCTGGGGATATTGGATGATTAGGCACTAGAAGAGGATTTTATGCACAAGCCTTCTGGCATCCATTGATTACTCTGGCTTGCACTGAGTGGCAATATGTATAGAGAGTTTTGCCTGTTTTAATAACTGTTATAAGCAAGCATAGGAAATCATCATCATGTGATGTTTATCTTATGGATTTGAGACTTGAACATTTAACAGAGGGGCAATACCGAAATTTCAGTCCACTCAATGAAGTATGGAAAAATATACAATGGGAATAACAACGTGAGAGTATAAACAGAAGTCATTGATAGAATTAAGAAAGCAAAATGAAAATTGTAAAAACCTGGAAAGAGACCATATATGATAAGGATAGAAGAAATAAGAAAGTCTAATACTTTGATGTGGAGAAGAGAGGATTACACTTGCAGATATTTTTATGCAGCAGATGATTATTAATAGATAAACATAATGATCATGTAATCTAATCTAAATTTACATATTTGCATAAAAAGACACCAATTTGAAAAACAACTACAAAATGAAACTTTTTTCCCCCTCTATAACATTGCACATGGTTAGCAATTTTTTTATTATACAAACATGCTGTTTTTTTTTTTTTTTTATGTGTGTCAAAAAGTCGGCCGGGAAACGAACCCCGGGACAACTGCTTGTAAGACAGCTGCGTTAACCACTCGGCCACCAACGCTTGACAAAACACTTTTTTTTTAAAAAAAAAAAGTAAAATAAAAAATACTAATAAATGCTAATTACACATAAAAATACTGAAGGTTTTTCTTCTTTCATTTTTTTTCTTCTAAAATAAGTCGCAATCATTTTGTTAACCGAATTTCAATAAATATTATACATTATGTTCCTCTTATACTTTTTTACACAGAGTCAAACCAAAAAATAAATTAAAATATAAAGTAATAAAAATGTCACTTTCGTTTAAAAATAACAGAAATTTAAACAATGATGCTCTAATACAACAGCTGGTAGAATGACATTTAAACTTCTTCGGAAGCAAAAAAAATATTATACATTTAACATTATATATATATTTAAAGAAATAAATAGATATGTACTGATAAGGAGTAACTAAACTTGATCATAATCTTACTAACACTTTAGTATCTAGTTATAGCAATTAAAATAAAGAACTTGCTCCAAATACGTAATTGGCATATCAAGCTATTTAATAACAGGTATGAAGAAAAAGGGCAAGGTGAACAGGTAGCTGTTGTTTTGAGGGTCTGACAAAGCAATGGAACAGTGATGTTACTGTAGGTAGAATTTGTGCCAAAAAAGTTAATGCCTTTTTTAAGTTCATACCTTATTGTTTTACTACTTACATCCATTTATAATCTATTGATAGACCTTCTCTAGTGGATAAATGGAACACTAGGCCAATACTGAACAAAATTTGTAAGTTTTAGTTTTTAATACATAGTCATCAACAATTATATTTTCAAAAGATTGTATATTTCATTTTGCTATATATATATATATATTGTAATGGCTCAAGAACGGGTAACTTGATACAATTAAGTAGATAAATAAAGACAGACTAAATAAACAGATAAATTCTATTCTAACCAAAACGGTATTGGAATTAAAATCTGAGATGCATATGATTGATTTCTTTCCAAACAATTCAATAAACTACAGATTAAATACATGTTGATAATCGTTGTGTTCACTAAGAGATCTTAATTATAGTTTCATATGCCTAAATGACAATACATCAATCTCTAGTTGTACATCTTGGAAAAGCTAAATTATTTAAGCATTTTTTTTACTGATTGACCTTTGGGTCATGCAATGATAGTTTGCAATTACAATTGATATCATAACCTACATTACCGATCTGTCTAATTCAAATTGCTATTTACCATAATGCTAGTTTTATATATAATAGTAACTAATTACCATATGTCAAATTGAAACTCAAAACTTAATATCTGAATCTCACACACACCAAATAACATTGTATAACTCATACAATGAACAGAGTTCAAAATAAAGAAAAACAAAAGCTTCAAACATTAACAATTCTTTATTATATCCATTATTTCTACTACAACAGGCATCAGACTAAAATATACATTAAACTTTTTTTATTTGGTAAAAAAGATAAGTGTATATAAACAAAAATGAAATAAATTATGCATACATGCAAATCAAATTTTCTCCTATCTTGAAATTTGGATTTCTAATGCTACTAAACACAAATATATATAAAACAAACAAACTATTACATTTTAAGTATTAATAAAATATTAAACGTTAAACAATGAAATTGGTCAGAGAATAAATGACAAACTTTCTCCTGTGATATAATAACAAAATTTGTACAATTCAGTTGTCAATTAAAATATCAGGCACAGAATAGGATGTAAGCCCTAAATGAAGCACAGTCAGTAAGAATTGGTTTTATATAAGAATAAGCTTTAAGCACAAGTGATTAATTTGGGTTTTACTCAAGGGTGAGTGTGCATAGATTTATACATTAAAATAATGTAAGTTGGAAGGTAAATTTCCTTCTACTTAATTACATATATATTCAGGTCTAAACTATTAATTTATATACAGGATATATAATAATAAAACCACTTTTAAACAATTAAAATTAGTAATAAACTGGATTAAACAAATACAAATGGTTTCACCAGTTGAGCACAAATTTGCATACAATTTATTTGAATTTTGTAGGCTAGTTTGAACACCTAATGGGCACACTGTAGGCTTTTCAAATTCCCTTCTAGTATGTCTCTTCCAATAAAGTACCCCTATGTTTACAATTTCTTCTTCAAAGCTACTTCTCTTGGCAACAATTACATTTTTACCTTTAAATGTGAAGATTTGGCAATTAAGTCTTTTTTTTTACCTCAGTTGGTCATGCCATAAGAGTCAGGCATGTTCAACAAGTGGACACAACCTTTAGAAGACCCAGCAAGTTACATCCCAATATGACACTCATACCAGTGGCTACAGTAAAGTAGAGAAGCATTTCCATGATGCTGTGCTACAACTTCAGCTTTTACACAGACTACCAAGATCTTGTTTAACAGCAACCATCCATTAAACTGCCAGATAGAACTTTTCTTGCCATTAAGCTTATTAGTGAAATTAGTCTAAGTAAATCTAGTATCACATACGAAATTCTGAAATATTGAATCTTCCAATATTTCCCACCCAGTCTATAAATACTTTCTCAACTAATGGCGCAACTAAAATTAAATACTGAAACCACCATTTCAAAATTCTACATTGTTTTCTGACTTAAAAATCTTTAACAAAATGCATACATACTAAGTGCATAGGTACTTATTAACTAAATGTATGTTTTCTATTTATGACTAAACAAACATTATATTTACTTCGCTTTTATTGGCTAAGCTGTTTTATCAGTCTAGCCAAATTCCAAATCAACTTATTTCAATTTTAGTCAAAACACTCACAAAAGTAAGAATTTAAGTTAAACATAAAAACAATTTATTTTTTAAGCATAATAAATTTCTGAGCCTCCTCACATTTTCATTTCAAGTCAAATCTAAAAACTCCATTTGTGGTTCGAGAAATAATTATTTTTTTTTGCTAATTTTAGTGCATGATAAATAAAAGCATTTAATATAAAAAAAAAATTTAATCTCTATTTTAATTTGCAAATGAAATAAATATTTGTATTCCAAAAGCATTTAAAACTCTTATTTATTCTATATTCTCTGCATGAAATCAGCTAAAATAATTAGACAATATACATATCTCTAGACAGTAGTAACATTTTTAAGTATAATTGCAAGGAAATCAGTCATATATACAAGACTTAATTTAATAAGCTTTTATTACAAATGTTATACAAGGAGCATGCCAATAGCTCTTAACAAGCTTTTCAGAACATCCCTATCCCCACACCAGTTTTTAACTCTGGCTTTCATCAGTGATGCGCTAGGATATTCAAGCATTAGATTTAAAATACCAGATCAAGCCAGCACTGTATCTAATGTTTAATCATTAAGTAGAAAATCTGAACTTTTCAGATATCCATATGACTTCATATATTGTATTTGAATAGTTCAGTTCCATATGGTTATTTAAGTTAGATAGTTGGATTTGAAGACATGGATGTCTGAAAATTTCAGATTTCTACTTAATAGTTAAACATTAGATAAAGTGCTGGGCTTTACCTGGTATTTTAAATCTAATGCTTGAATATTCTAGCACTTCACTGAAGAAAGCCAGAGCTAGAAACTGGTCTGGGGATAGAGATGTTTTGAAAAGCTTGTTAAGAGCTATTGGCACACTCATTATATAAAGTAAGTACAAACATTTAAATTAGATAAAAGAAGAGTGTCTGATAAATCTTTATAATAATTTGGGCATTGAAAATTTTTTTCAATGTGGGCCAAATTAGCTGACAGTTTTATTTATTACTGTATGTTTTACATTATGAAAATGATCAAATTTTGGGGTACAGCTGTTATTAATAGCTATAACGGTATCATATTGACCTATAATTTTGGCTGTGAAATCAAGTTACATTGCATAGACATAAAAATGTTTCATTATTAAGGTTGAAAAAATTCAGAATGTATTTTCAAACAAAAAATTCAAGCTACCTTGGATATAGCCTATTTTGAAGCACTACCAAAAATGCAGGTCATATTTGTATCTTCTTAAAAACAAGATAAAATCTATGATTCACACTCAAAAAATTGTTCAAATCAAAATATTCTATTTGTATTTTTAAGATTCTTCCACATTGAAAATAAAGCCATATTCCCTTTCATTCCAAGAAATTTCCATATATTTGATTTTAATGCTTTTGTTAAATGAGTATAATGAGTTTTTAATATTCTACTAATAGTTATAAAGCTATGACAAAATGTTTATGAACCAACTTTAATGTTTACTCAACAGCATAAACTACAATTACATTAAAATAAGCTTTTCAAGCAGTTTCTGTCTTCCATTCATATGATGTATAGTTGATTTTAAATAAATTTTAATTATAACAACTATAAGTATACTGCTATTTATTAGCCCAGCACCTAAAATTACTGAGTTTTTCTAAATTACTTATATTTTTTGAATTAAGTGAACATGAAATAAATGCTTTCCATATATATATACTTACTTTTGACATATAACATATAAACTAGTTACAAAATAAGTATATTTTTACATTTGTAGAGAATCTCTTTTTAAGTAATACGAAAATCAAACTTTTATGGTTGTTTTTTTTCTCCACTTTATTAAATGTAAATATTAAAAAATAACAAGACCATAAGGATTAATTTCAATACTTTGTAAAACATTTCTGTATTACTATTATTATTTTTCTTTCTATTATTTGTTAAAAATGCAATCTAACATTTTACTTTTTTCTCCCTCCACTTGATTCTATAAAGTTCTGTATAATATAGTAATTAGCTTTAATGCTTTTTTAAAGATCACTTGTCTTTTTTGCTTAAACAAATTTTACATCCAAGTCATTAATTTGTTGCTTATTAAGAATAGGGAGGGGGTCATGAATTAAATAGAGTTCATAAACTAAAATACAAAAATAAAACAGACATCTCAGCAATTAGGTCTATTATTTTACAGGTATTTATTGAACTGTGTTTGTGAACAAGGCTGCTGCATGTGGATATGCAGAGCACAAAGGCACTTCATCAATTGGATTGCCAAAACACAGCGATAATTAATAAAATTTATATGTAAATGAAAATACTTAGATTTACATATCATTCCAGTGTTAGAAACATTCTGATTCATAAATACTTAGATTTACGAATCATTCTATTAGTAAAAACGTATTTTGATTATAAATACTTTTTACTTAAATCTAAACGAATTATTATTTTTTATTTAAATTGTTTGAATATATTAAATATTATATAGTCTATCCTTGAACTACATCAAAAAGTTGAGCACTATTTTGCCACAATAAGTAATAAAATTTTTATGTAAATGAAAAGATTTAGATTTCAAATCACTTCTAAGCCGAGAGGTCATCGCACCCGCCTTGCAAGCAAGTAGTTGGTTGCAGACGGGTGTGGGTTCGCGTCCCGGCCGATACTATGACATATGGAAAAAAATCACTTCATTGTTAAAAATACTTTCTGATTGCAAATATTTTCTATTTAAATATAAGATTACTTTTTTACTCAGACTTCTATAATTGTTTGAAATATATTAAATATTATATTGTCTATGGCTGCACTAAACTGAACAGCCTTGACAGCATATTGTGGTGATAATTAATAAAATTAGATTTCCGAATTACCTTTATTTCAACATCCTGACTTATATAAAGAATAATTATGTATAGTAGTTAATTTACTTTATTAGAGTGATATTTTATAAACTTTTCTATCATGTTTGTGTAGTCATAGGGTTAGAGTAGATTATCATGAAGTCTAAACATATGGGGTTCAGGAGTCGAATCTGATAATGTCCTGTTTTTTTTAACAACAATATTTTCTTTTTAATACTATTACTTTTTTAATACTGATATGTTTTTATAAATTTTACTAATCTGCTTTTGAAGGATTTGTATTGTAAAGGAGTTTATTATTTAGATGAATTCCATACACCCTCACATTGTATGGTAACAATCTGTGAAGTATATGCTATTTCCATAATGACACCAAGCACATTAGTGGGCCATAATATTTGTGTGCAATGCCATTTAGGCCTGCTAATGGCTAATATGAACAGAATTGTTCTACAGGCTGTAACTTAGGCCACATAAATGACATATTTCTGTGCTTTGCACAGAAACGCCATCGAGCGGCCACATTGGACAAAGTGCACAACTACCTTTTATTGTATATTATCTGCCGTATTTCAAAATTTCTTGTAGTGATATGTTTGCAACTGCCGGTTACTCATTCATGATACCAAATAATCTAAGTAGTAGTATGCGGTAGAAATTTAATTCCTAATTGTCTAATTGTATGCATATAATTTATACATGTACAGGTTCTTGTTTAGAAACTATTGTAATATAGATGTTATTTCCTGTATTTTACAATTATTTTATTATTTTAATGACTTGCTAATATAATAACCTGAAGTTTATCACAGTAATCAGTTAGTTAACCCTTTTGCTACTGATGTTGAAGCTTATCTGTAACTATCCTCCGTGACAGGTCAATCCTTGTCATCTGGCATACTAGTCCATTCATCTGATATTAAAAAATATTGCAGCTTCTGATGATTCAATGTCCAATTGTTATATTATGATATGATCACAAAAAGACAGTCAATCTAGTTCAATGGTTTCCAACATGAGACACATGCCCCACAGGGAAGCAATTTCAGAATAAGTTATTAAAAGTGAATTTTTGGAGTTATTAACAATGAATTTGAAAGCCTGCAAATTGTTCTTGTATCTTATTATTCATAAATTAAGCTAAGAATGTTTTTTAAATTTCCCACTTTCCATACCATCTTTTTAGTGTCTTATCTGTTTAGGTAACCATTACACCTTATTTTTCATTGTTTCTTGGAACAAGTTAAGTGGCCTGAAACCCCATTGTACTTCATCTGTCTTTTTGTTAATGGCCTTTTAGGCTTTCCATGTAAATAGGGGTTCACTTCTTGAATAACAAGAATAATATGTCATAGGGGAGTGTGCATCAGAATATTAGAGATGTTTAGTTTGGGCATGACCAAAAAATGGTTGGAACTACTATTCTAGTTATTCATTGCCTTCAAATTATTAAGAAATTTGTTGGTAATGAAATTTCACAATTACATAAAGTTATGGATGCCCAGTCTATCATGGAACTTGATTTGATTTTGGCTAAAATTATAAAAAAAAAACATCTATTGAATGTTTTTGATGAAAAAAGAAAAAGAAAGGAAGAAGCAATAGATTATGGATAATCCAAATTTTAAATTTTCAGTAGTCTACATATGTAAATAAAATTTTTGTTAAATGTCATAATTAAAATTTTTTCATTAAATATAAAATAATTTAATATTGATGGAATTAAATCTTAGAAGCATTTATACATTTATAAATGAAATAATATATGTATATTTTTATTAATTCATTAATTATATATTTCACTTTTATGTAAATGACTTTCTGCCTCATTGTGAGAAATCATAACCTTTGCAAAATTTAAATGCCGAGAAACAAGGATTGCATTTATGGAATAATATGTAAATGTTGAAGGACATATATGAGTGAAACTAGTCACCCCAGCAAAAACTGATTCAATACTCTGAAAAAACTTGAGCTGAGATCAATCCACAATGAAAAAGTATTAACTATATTGTACCTATATTGATATAGGCACATATAATTTAATCTAAAATTATATTATTAAAATAATTGTTCATAAAAGAAAAACATAAAATTAAACGTTGAAGAGTTTATTACAGTTTGTTTTAGAAAAGGATAAAAATCAAATAGTTTTCTAGCGTTAGTTTTGAAATAAAAAGCTACAATTAATTAATCAAAAGGGGGGAGGGGGAGTCTTGGTTTGAGAAATGAAACTAAGGGTTATAAAAGGAAGTAAATAGTTTTATTAGTATTCGTAAAAATATAATTTAAAAAGTTAAAACATACAAATCTCTTTTCATTCAAGTTTAATTAAAGAAAAAATAATGTTAAAACTAATATTTGTGCGTATATATGTGCGATTGTCAACAATAGAATAAATGTTATTATAAAGTTAAAGAAGATTATTATTAAAAAACACGGCAATGGTTATTAATTAAAATATAAAACAATATCTCTGCATGGCTATTACTAATTAAGCAATCTTCCAAAACACGTTTATCAAATGATTATCAATTCGACAACAGATCTTTGCCGGGAATATTTCGACAACACGTTGCAGATATAAATATACTCTTTTTATCGGACAGTAATCAGTTCACAAAGTTATTGGGAGAGTGCAGTTCGGAAATTAATTGAGTCAGTTAAGAAACAAAATGCAGTGTTGAGAAGATCTTGGGAACGCACGTTTATCTCCAGCCCAGATGTCCGAGAAAACAGAAGATCTGCCCGTGAAATAATGTCAGCTTAACATCTTAGAAAATCTCCGTCAGTATCTATTTGTCTCCGATAGTAATAATTGTAAAAATCAGGAAACTCAGCAAGGAAACGTCCCAGCCGGCTGGAAGCATTTTTACTGGAACCATTCATACTGGAAGAAACAACAAACAAGAAGAAAACAAAGTGTTAAATCTACGTTCAAAATCCTAGGTAAAACATTTGCTTATTTTCATTTATACTGTAATAGCCATTGCATTTCATTAATTCGTGCGAATCCTCCAAGAGTCTAATTATATGAACTCGATATCATACATAAATGAACTATTGATATGTGTGTGATTAAATTTCAAATGCTATGTAGTCCTTTATCATCATTATTATGTGTGTGCATGAGTTAATATGTGCGTGATCATTATATCAATATTTATTAGTTAAATTAGAGTGTTCTGTTATTGAAGCTATAGGAATATTTAGACTATTTAGAAATGTTAATTTAAAATATGCGTGTGTTTTATTAGAAGTATAAAATGTTTAAATTTAGTAAATAAATGTTAGTTAATAAATTATCTTTCAAATTAAACTTTATTTGTCGGTCAACTCTTTTACAATTCTTTTTATCAATTCCCTTTTATCAAGTCTTTTAACCACTAATTAAGTATAATCTATTAGTGATTACAAACAACTGAGCTAGTCGTGGATTTAGGCATTGAGTTAGTGGCCACTCTTCAAAGTGCGTTGTCTATTCTTTTAATATTCTTTTAGAATAAGCAGCTGGCGCCCGTGTTTATACACAAACAAAAAAAAAGTGCTTTGAACTTGGTGTTGAACTCAACAGCCTAGAAGAAGCTATGTCCTGGAAATGTAACGCTAGTTATATACTTTATAGCTATCGTTTGGGCATACATACTCTCCGAGTATGTTCTTCTCTGCCTAAGAGACCGGTGATTCGAATCTACATATTCGAACTCGGTTCAATATATATATTCACTTAATAGTACTGAGTTAATTTTCAGTGAATTCTCACCAGAATCATTGTCCAAAATTAATTAACTGTGCCAAGAGTAGGATGCATACATAGTTTATAAAATATGCAAATTATTGCAAGAAATGTAAATGATAAGTTAGATGTTCCATTTTATTGACAAAGGGGTGAAAGACTCCTGCCTATTGGTCTCTTGCAATAACCCATGCCTCCTTAAACTTTCTCTTACAATCATCCCCCTCTATGCATGTAGTTGTAATGTTGGAAGGGGAAAACATGTGTCCTGTACCAAGCTTGTGATCCAGGAAAATTGACTTATGTAGCCAGTCTTATTTAGTCGGTTATAAAGATAGGAGTGCTGGGCAACTCTCAAGCTCGACATTAAAAAAATATAAAATAATACTCAGAGGAAAAACTATGCCTCTAAAGAAGCAGACCTTGCATGTATTAATGAACATATATATGACTGGGAAAAGACAGATTGGGCAGAGAAAAAAAGGAAAAATAAAATTTTAGGTTAGAGAACTAAAATATTAAATTAAAAATCTTAAATAGTTATGGAAACTGAATTTAATATAAAATAATGAATTTGTCTATCTGTAATTATGATTATAGTCATAAAATACATAAGAAATATAGTTTTTTGGAAAAAAAGCCATATATTTATATGTAATGATAAATAGTATTTTAATATTGAATAAATATAATGTTATGAGAAATTTACCAAGTCTGTTTTAAATAATAGTTGAAATTCCCTCTAGCTGCCATGTTCAATAACTTTTTGCAGCAAAAAAATGAATCAATGAAACTCTAAATTAAAAATACCTAAAATACAGTAAGAATGTCTATTTTCATGTCGTAAAAAGTTAATGAACATGGCAGCTAGAGGGCAGTTCAATTATTATTTAAAATAGTCTTGTTAAGTTTCACATGACATTATATATATTCAACATATATGTAAAGAGAAAGAATAACTTTCCTGATTATTTCTTAAATATGTAAGTTAGCTTTCATGCAGATAGATGAAGATAATTAAATATTAGACTACTACTACTAACCAAAATGTTTAATCACTGTCTACAGAAGTTTGTTAGTTGCTACTTGACACAATTTTTTATCTCATTGATCAAAGAAATGATTCAATTGCTATGTAAGTGATTATCGTTCCCCAATATTGGTGGCGATTTTCTATTATAGTGTATGTGTATATATATGGCAAATATTTTCTATTGCTTACTATTATTTTTAACACAATTTAATATCTGCAATATTTAGATTTGAAATACAGGCATTCTTCATATACCTGGAGTTTAATTGTAAACATAGGGTATTTGAACACAGATTTTCAAGCACCAACTATCCACACTAGCTCAAACCACTGATACACATGGCCACACACATGTAGAAAACATAATCACCAATGTCCATATTTCATGCTGAACCAGCATCATCAGTTGATCCCGATTAACACCTCCACCACAGTTGGTCCAGATTAACACCCCCCCCCACATACATAATCAGTGCTCAGTTTATATTAAAATAGCAAATCTTCATATTAATGGACAAACTTCAATCTACTCCAACTCTTCAGCCATCCATATCATTAAAAATCTGACGATGGATAATGTCCTATACATGAGGGATCAGAGTGACTTAAAATCAACATAGGCATGGCAATAATATTGGCATCAGCATGGGATTTGGGCTTTCCATCATCAGATTTTCAATGGTATGAATGGCTGAAGAGTTGGAGTGGATTGAAGCTGTCCATCAAAGTATGAAGATTTGCTATCTTAGTACAAACTGAGCACTGATTATATATATATATGTGTGTGTGTGTGGAAGATGCTAATCTAGAACAACTGATGAGTGCTGGCTCAGCACGAAATACATATATTGGTGGTTATTTATCTTTTCTACATGTGTGTGATTATGTGTATCAATGGCATGAGATAGTGTGGATAATTGAAGGGTGCTTGAAAATCTGTGTTCAAATCCCCTATATTTATCTGTAATATTATAAACTTCAATTATCTTTTTAAACCTTTAAAGTGCGCCCAAAATCAGGACAAATAATTAATCTTTTTATTTGTTAAAATATACCATAACGTAAAAATTAATCTTAATTTTTGCCGATGTGATTGTTATTTAAATTTATAGCTTAAATACATGTATATTGTCTATGCTAAACATAACGTAATTAGAAGGGACTTTCAAGTTCCCTACAGCTATCCACTCTATCTTATACAACTGATACACATGACCACATACATGTGAAAAAGATAAACGATCACTATAGGTATTTTGTGCTAAACCAGTACTCATCAGTTTGTCTAGATCACCATCTCATGCACATGTATACAATCAGTGCTCAGTTTATATTAAGATGGTTCAGCACAAAATTCGTATATTGATCATTTATCGTTTTTACATGTATGTGGTCATGTGTATCAGTTGTATAAGATAGAGTGGATAGCTATATGAAGCTTGAAAGTCTGAGTTCCCTTCTAATTTATAGCATAAAAGGGGGGTTGGGTAGACTTTTAGGGTAACTGTGAACTCATTTTGATAAAAAAGAGAAGATATATAGGACTCTGGGTCGGAATGTGATATTGTATGGTGTAGAGGTGGGGGGGGGAGTGTAAATATGAGAATGATAATTTATTCAACTAGGGCAATTTTTTAAGGGAAAATACAAAGAAAATTGGATTCAATAAAACGGAGAAATAATTTGAAAAGAAATGAGAGAGATATAATGGCTGTTGATGTCACAAAAGATAGTTTGCATGATTTCAATGTTAGAAAAATGGAGAAAATAAAATAAAATAAGGAATTATATCAAGGAGCAGATAGTAAAGGGTATAAAACTTCAACCAAACCTTTTTATTTTTTACAATAATATTTAACTATTATTAGGATTATTATTAATAAAAATGTTTAGTTCCATGATAAATTTTTATAGAATCAGATGTTTAGGCAATAAAGCTGAATGATACAAAAATGTTATTGCTCGGTAATGAAGTTTTGAACACTAGAAATGACAGAATTTTAGCCATACTTCATCGCCCTTGATCTCCAGTCCACAATTCTATCACTGTGTTGAAATATGGAAAATAATTTAAGTGGTGCCATTTATTATCATTGTTAGCTATTATTGTAAGAGGAGTGAGGGTATTGCTCTTGAATTTATAAAACGTTCGGTCGCCAGAATCGATCCTGGAACCACCCAATCTCAAGTTTGACCTTGTATTTAACCCAAGCTATATAATAATGAAACTCCTTACATCATTAGGATGCATGTAGCTATAATATTATCACTGTATTTTAGAAATTGAAGACTTTATCTTTTAATTACTATGTATTATTTTATGTGCTTGATATACATTGAAAGTCTTTCATATCTCATTCTTTTTAATCAGATTTTTTTTTTTTTTAAAAAAAAGATTAGTAAAAAATTTAAAACCTATTAATACTCTAATACAGGGAAATGTTTAATAAATAAATTTTTTTTTGATGTAATTTTTTTTAATACCATCATTGTGATTCTGAAGTCTTTTATAATTAATTATCTTAAATTAATAAAGAATTCTGAAGATTGCTTGGTAGTTTTGTTTTTCATTTTAAACATTTTATTTTGGAAGTTGTATTGTATCATTATATCAAAAATAAACTTAGTCCATTTCCGGTTCTTAAACAGCAAACAACGTGAACGATAGCTCGCATCAAAATTGAAATCAGCAGGAAAGGGGGTATCAAACCCCATTCCAAACCCCTAAATACAAGGTAAGAGAAGTTTTATATATTTAAAAATGGAATGTGATAATGATATAGATAATATACATAGCAATTCAAGCTTAAATTGTCACACTCAGTCGTTCAACAGAAACGATAGCCGAAATCTTCATAGCTATAATAACAAATCTCAGGCTCCATCTGAGATCAAAAACCTTCCCATTAGCAATGCTAAGCACCAAATAATTACTGACAACATTAAAATGCAAGAAATTATACAAACTTCGTCAGTTATATGCAATAGCGTTGGTTTCCCATCGGGCGAAATAACAGCCAATATTAATAATACATACGAAAACAGTAACAACACTCACCGTATTTCCCAAACTCCTTTAGGAGAAGTAAATAAACACAATTTATTCACAACCGCGAAACACACTCAGAATAATTTGGAACAAAAAATAAAATATCAGCAAAATCTATCTGAAGAAAGGAAAAAAATTTTTTTAAATCACCAGAGGTCACCAAATTCGCTGCTGTATCACCAGAGACTGTCAACAGTATTTCGAGAGAAAAAACGAAATAACAGATAAAAAAAAAATCAACAAAACCCATTCACAAACAAATGAAAATTTCAAACTAGATGAACCTTTAATATCTACATCGTTCGCACATTTCAAAACAGACTCACAAATACAAACCCTCCCAAAAAAATCTATATCCTACGCTAACGCTTTAAGTATCAACAAAGACGTTAAAACCGCGGAGACTAACTCGGTCAGCAATATTAATGAAATGCTTATAGGCATATCGGAATATGAAAGAGAAATCACAACAGAAGACAATCAACACCCCCAATCAATTAAGATATTAAATTATAATAATATTACCGACTGAAATGCATCAAAACATAAACTTTAATTTCAACAAAACTATTCCAAACATGCTCTATAAATCTTTCCAAAATTATTACAATGACAAAACTCTAATCCTAGCAGTAACGAATGAAAACTTATCATTATACAAATTCCCCATGGAGCATTTATATTCCGTAATTAAACAACATGATTCAGAGTTGGGGATTTATCAAATACTAACACATCCTAATGACAGATATGTGGCAATAGAATTTAAGACCTGGGCAGACAGGCTCCAATTTAAAAACAATATTAAAATACTGGGAAATAAAATACTTTGCACTGTAGAAATGAACAGACCTATGATACTACAAGGGAAAATCAAAAACTGCCTAACAAGATTCACTGAACAAGAGCTCCAAAATATCCTCAATCCCTACGGCACTGTATCAAAATTTAAATTCCTTCCAGACCCCATCTTGAACGGAAACATAATATCAAACGCAGCAATCTTCTCACTAGCCATGAAAAAAAATGTTTCTCCCACTGACATCCCTACTGTAGTTAATGCAAGAGGTTCACCAATGGTCTTAACATTCAGGGGGGTGCGGCCTCAGTGCTTTCACTGTTTACAAAGGACACACTTTATAAAAGACTGTTTGGCACGTATCTGCACTACCTGCAATCAAAAGAAAGGCAAGTTCCACCGCTGCAATGGAAAGAATATAGAAACAACAAACTACAGACACCAAACAGTCACCTAAAACAGACAATAATATTGAAAACCACACTGATAAACACAGGGCTTCAACATCAAACTATACCGAATCTATAGACATAACTCCCACAGATGTAACACCAGACCACATAATATCTGGAGATGAAGATCAAGATGAAAATCTTTCCCAACAAACTGAAATGGAATTCCACAACAATACAAACAAAAATAGAAATGATAAACAAACAACTACATCAAGTACACCTCATCTCATTTCAAATCAATACACAGATAATATTCAGTCAATAAACAGTACAACATTGGAAAAAAAGGGCTATGAATCAATGCTTGACAATCCTTCAGACTTGAAATCACTTCCAATAGAAGAAACAGACACCAGAATCAAAATAGACAAAAATAACACCCAATCACCTAGAAAGTCACAAAGTAAACAAAATACAATAACTCCACATCCTCAAAAAGAAAGTAGCAAAACCAATAAACCAAGGAAAAAATTCAATCCAGCACACACCAAAACTCCAAACCTGGGGGAAAAGGATGGTTTATCTGGACATTGGAATCAGGATCTTTCACAAGAAGTAGAGCTAACACGACAAGCTATACCAAATATTAATAAACGGAAATCAGATGTTCCGGATAAATCAAGCTCAGATGACGATATAAATTCTGGGTTTATAACACAACTACCTACATTAAAACCAGATTCACAAGAATCACAAAGTAAACACAAAGTGTCATGGGAAAAAAAGAAAAGAAAAACCTCTGAGCACTCTGATACAGATTCAGCACCAATGGAAGATGATCCCTATTTGGAATTACCAGATTCTATGGAAAATGAGGACCTTCCAGTACTCATGGAATCAAATCTACATCAACTCTCATTGGAAGAAGCATCAGATCAAGAAACCAATTATAGTCATTTACTTCCAAATTCTCCCCGAGACCAGGGGCCGGCTGGAGGGGCAGGGACACTATATTATGAACTATAAAATTGCAGGGATTAATGTCCGTGGCCTCAACTCATTGGCCCGTGCTCACGCAATTAGAAATTGGATAAGCATTAACTCTCCCCACATCCTTCTAATGGGGGAAACCAAATTCCATAATAACACTGACACTAAAATAGAAACATTAATTGCCACTATGGGCTTCACTAAATTTTCAGTTGGACACTCAGCAGCTGGAGGGGTTGGAGTATTAATTAACAAAAAATTTCCTCCAAACAAATTCTGTATTCTCTATTTGGATAACAACTTAATCTTATTAGAAATAGACTATTGGGGCTACAGCATAAATCTAGCTTATATATACACTTCAAACAATCCTACTATCTATCACAAAATAATTCAGATTCTAAATGCTATCCTTAGCAACAAATCAGGCTCTTTACTTATATTGGGAGATTTTAACACCACATATGGTCGCTTTAACCTAAAATTTCTTCCACTGATAAATAGAAACTTGATGTGTGGGGAAGGATTCCTTCCTCCCGGATCCTACTCCTTTTACACCAAATCCCACCAAACCCTAATAGACCTATTATATTATTCACCAGATTTACATTTTCATCTAAATGCAAAACTTTTACCGGTGTCGTTTTCGGACCATATGGCCCTTGTAGTTACTCTTGAAACCATGGCTGGCCTCCCAACCCCAGAGGCTCTTCACAAAACCATGCGGATGGTAACAAAATCAAACATGACAGAGGCCATAGTGTCCGAATCTTATATATATTTTCACAAAATCAACATCCTTTCAAGACCAGCTGAAGAAGCCTGGTTTTCATTTATAGGCATCCTACAGACAATATTAAAACACCACACCATGAAAGTCAAAGGCCCTAATGGCCTCTTCAGAGATCTTCTACAAATAGAGAATCAGCTTCAGATGCTCCAAAGTCAACCTATCAAAACACAAGATATATATAGTCTTAAAAACCTATACCGATCAAGACAAAAATCCCTGGCGGAATACTTATCCATTAGGAGAGCCAAATGTTATTTATCACAACAACATCACTGGACAAAAGGCTACTTGAGATGGGCACTTGGAGGGAAAAATAACAAAACCACTCCCACCTCCATCATTGCAGATGGGAAAACCTTACTGGGAACACCGATGATGAACACAATAAAAGATCACTTCCGGCAAAGAATGCAAACCGCAATCTTCAATGGCACACAACCCTGGTCTGAAGTTGATCCACAGGCACCACATGGGATCACAGAAAACCTACTCCAACAGAAAATATCTTCCCTTCCAGATGGTGTACATCCTGGATTACATGGGATTCCCAGATTCCTAATCCTACACCTCAATCAATTTGCAATTCCCATAATGAAGAAGATGGTGGATTACCTAGCAACTGGTAATAGAGTGATACCTAACCTTTACCCAGTGGCACTAGTTCCATTTATTAAAAAAAAAAACCAGGTTATGGATCTCTCAAACATCAGACCTATTTCCATGACACCCCTGTTAATTAAAATTGTAGAGTCTGTGATCAAAGACCTCATCCAACCAAATGTCTTAAAGCACATATCTAACAACCAATATGCCAAAAAGGGATCCTCTACTGCACATGCAATGGGCAACATAATCTCCATCATTGACTATGTCAGAATCCACCGGAAGTCAGGGCCGATAGCTATTCAACTGGACATTGCTACAGCCTTTGACTCGGTACATATAGACATACTCTTAAATATTTTGGCCGAGTATGATGTTCCTGCAGCTGCTGTCCAGATCATAAGCAACTTACTATGCAACAGGGAAATTTTTATCACTATGGATGGTAATATCACCTCCGGATTTAAACCGACACAAGCTCTCCCTCAGGGTTCCCCTCTCAGTGCCCTATGCTTCATCGCATATATAAATCCTCTCCTGATGGATTTGGAAAAAAATCTACCAGGTCTTTTTATACCCAATTTAAGCAGAGAATTCAACACGTTTGCCTACATGGATGATGTAATGATCATCCTACCATCAAGAAAACATATTCCTTTGCTACAAACAATATTAAGCCGCTATTCTGAGAAATACAGGCTGCAATTCAACCCCAGCAAGTCTGCCTCCTGGCAAATTGTTTCAGGAAAGAAAATTAACACCCTCTTCTCTGCCAAGCCACAGAGATATCTTGGGTTTCCCATATTCAAATCTACCACAGCAATGACCAAAGAGATTCAGGATAACATCCTAGAAACAACAAACAAATTCATCACTTCCTTGTCACAAGTCTACCTTTCCCTCCCTGGCAAGGTAGCACTAATTAACATGAATGTGATGCCAAAAATAGCATACTTTCTTCCATTTATCAAATGCAACAAAAGCTTCATAAATAAAATAAATGGCTTGTGCTCAAGGCTTTTCTGGAAAGGTAAAACGGTCGCGATCAGCCTCAAAGGCACTCAGCGACCAAGGAAGCTAAATGGTCTTGCTCTCCACTCCATTCAGGCATTGATTTACCAAAAAACCCACAATGTCATACACAACTTGGTAGCATCATATGGTTTTAACATCATATTCTCCAAAAACTTACCTTCAAAAGGTAACACCCACTGACCGACCCCCACCAGACAGACAAACATGGATCACTAGAAATACAAGCTTTATCAAACAGCACTGCCCAATAAATGACTCCACATTCAATTCTAAAATATCATTATGGCAAGCATACACAATCCTCCATCCAATCTTACATCCTATAATCAACACATTTTATTACAATAATCAGAAACTGGTATCCAACTTTAAAAGATGGAGTCTAGAGGCCAAATACTTAGACTTCCTCATTAAATACAACATTAATGGACTACCTACTAATCACTTCCTCTTTTACAAACGTGGTCACAACATAGACCCTACTTGCAGCATTTGCATGAACGGCGATGAGACATTGGAACACCTTTTCTCACAATGTATGGGATTCAGAGTGATCCGAGAAATCATACTCTCCAACATCAAGATAGATTTCCAACTGATTTCATCTCTGAAAGATAGTATCAATACTAAAACCTATCCAATAATACGTCTCTCGGTGTTTTTGAACTATGCCATATGGGTTACACGTTGTAAACTAATCATGGAACACCCACAACCTAATATAAAACAGGTTTTTTCCAAAACAATGATTAAAATCCAGAAGAGAGACCAGCTCCTGGCATCGTCGAAAACATTTGAAGACACTTGGACATTATACAATATGCCAAACTAACAACAAGGCAAAAGGGGGGGGGGGGGCTAACAATCAGATAACAAATATGTGAAAGATCTAATGTTCACACCATATTGGGCAACATAGACTCATCAGAATCCAAACGGAAATAACAAGATAGTTTGAACAACAATGTAAACCCCAATTGTATGATTACACATCACTGTATACATTAGAAATAATAAATTATTATTGAAACTAA
>JAQFVV010006843.1:0-302039 GCA_028023455.1 Epiperipatus broadwayi
CAGTCGGATCTGAGTTCGATCCTAGCTTCATGTTATTTACTCTAATACTAACCTTAAATTTCCGATGCAATGGGGCTTTATACGTTCAATCCACGCTAATTTCCAAAATGAATAACTTGTTTCAAATACGTAGTAAAATTAGTTAGTTTAGTTAAATTTGATCAATTCTCTAAATAAATTCATGATAAAATATTCATGAATTTATATATATTAAATTGCGTGGATTGTGCGTATATATATTTGTAAATATTAAATGTATATAATTGTTCGAAAGTTTCATTGCATCGGGAATACTTGTTTTTTTTTTACTTTTAAATAATTTGTAAAGTTTTGCGAATAAAAGCTACATTCCTTCCATGGGCTTTCAAATTCTCAATAAAACAACAGTAAAGTTTTATTAATTAAAAAAAAGATAAGAATTCAATTTTTAATTAAAATCATTTCAGACTTTAAGAATTCATTTTCTAATTAGGAAAGGAATTCACAAATTAGTTTGAAAGCTTATCGAAGGAATGTTTTGGAAAACAACTAATTATAAGAAAAAACCAGATTGATAACAAAATGAGCGCTAGCCGGAGGCATCAGGAAACAGTAGATATATAGCCCTGAAAAGTAAAGAAGGGGCTAGTGAGTTTTTGATTGTAGAGTAGTGCAGTGAACTCTGTGCATATTAATTTGTTTTTCATCATGATAGAGGGCTAGAAAATCAGGGATCTGGCTGCGGTTCCTAAAAGTCCCGAGGAATCTTCACTGGAGCTGCTGAACCGTTTTCCGGATCGATAATTCTGCTAAAATAATGAAAGCTACTAAAATACTACTCCAGTAGTTAACCAATGATGCCTACGTTTTCAACAACTTGGAGGTGTAACTTAAGGACCAGCGGAAGGGGTAATATGAACGTTAAACTTTCTGGCCAGTTCGAACTTTATTTTATACTCCTCCTATTTAAGAGCTCTTTATTATTTAATGTAAATCTTTATAAAATGCTAATATAAATTTATATTGTAATTCTTTCAATCTCTAGTCTTTAAACTTTTTCTTTTCTTACCTGGCGGTTCGTTTAATATATATATGTTGGTGTGCTTTATTAATGTCGTATTTAAAAATTATATGCCAATAATCTTTCGACTCGATGAGCCCTTTGATTCCATTTGCCTCACGCAAATAATATAACATTAATTTCCAATAGTAATTCTCGCCCATTAGAACTAAATTTGAAAGTTCTATTAATCATCGAGTCGAAAGAAAATATTACATGTTTATTATTTGATAATTGGCAAATAATAAACTATTAGCTTCATTTTTCACCTATGTCCCCAGATACTAAGTTACAATTGTTTATATACTCACAAAATGTTATAATATTGATTTCTTGTTCTACTAATATATATTTATTCGAATATAACCTTAAATGTTTTTATTGCCAAAAAGGGTCGATAAAGGGTTAAATGTATTTTAATTCCATTTTTGTTATTTTAAATTGATATTCAGGAAGGGCACGAATATTAAGGCATAATTAAGATAGTTTATAAATATTTTCAAAATAGTTCGATAAAGCTCGTTTGACTTTAATTAATTGGTCAAGTCATCACGTAGAGCATTCTACATGGGTTTTATTTTTCAACGATGACTATCAAGTCATCATCATCAAATGTTGCTGACGTAGGGCCATCTTCCGCTCCGTTAGGCTGGTCGGTGATCATATTTTCGCATTTAAATTTCTCGAGGAAGAAAATACTTCCTTTCCGTTCCATTAGTCAAAGGGCGTAAGACTTGCCACATGCAAGCCGCCATAGGACTTCGACCATCGACTAGCAATCATCTTTCAATTTTACTCACTGCCTTGTAATTCGTCAGTACCATTGCGTCCTTGTTTCAGTAAAACCCGCTCCGTGCTCGTAATTCGTGATGGAGTGATTTAAATTAAAGTCGAACCAATCCTCAAGTATATTTCGTTTAAATCAGTTCTCAAATCAAGATTAAAGTTATGCCTTGAAATACGTTTTGCTCTTCAGGAATAGATTTCCGAATGTGAAGATAAATCTCATATTCCACCGTAATAAAATTAGAACAATCATTTCCGTTCTAAATAAATACCTTTATCCACCTTTATATTTTCTTGTTGGGGGCATAGACATAGAATTCCAATATTGCGTAATTTCCATTGGCATATGATAAGGACCGCTACTCTGATTATACTTATAAATGCTTTTAAAGACTAGAGGTAACTAATGCTATTTATATTTTATTGAACAAAACAAATTATTATTAGTATTAAATATTTTCTAACATACTTGGTTTCTTAGTTCATCATTCTTTTGATAATTATTTAAATGTTAATACTCGCTGTCTGTGTTGGCAACCCGAACATACATATGATTAGATTTAAAAAGTATTCAAAGTAATTAATTATTTGATATTCGTGTCAGTAAAAGGGTCTCTAGTCCTCACCAACCGTTGAGCTAGTTCTTGGCGCATAGCACTGTGCCGTCGATGACTACTATCTGAGCTGTTGGGTTGGGTTTGAATTCGGTTTTGGTTAAGCTGAGTTTGAATCCGATTTGACATGCGGGGTGGTGGTTTTCGACCGGTACAGTATATGCACAACGTTTTGAGAGGTACTATTCCCCTCTTCTTCAGGTGTTTCTGGCCTGACCAGTGATAGTACTAGCATGGGATTTGAATCTGAACCCTTAGATTTTTGATTCTTGAATTTTAAGTTACCACTCTAACCAACTGAGCCATCCTGCCAAAGGCATTAGTCATTAAAAATTTCATATACTTATCTATGATGTTTCTCCTGATTTCTCCACTTTTCCCTAATAGCATAATTGATTAGTGGTTTCCATACATTATATATAGTCATACTAGATTGGCTTATGGGATTTTTTGCCATTGTCATGTAAGTGGTTTCTTTAAATTTTCTTCTCTATTCAATATTTCTGTATTTTCCCAATTGAACATATGTTCATTGGTACATACATGGTCTGCTACCTTACACACATATGTTTTCTCTATTCTAGTCACCAGTTTATGGTTTTGCAAGCATCCAGTATAAAACACACAACCACTTTAAGTGCATACATTAATGATTTTTACAAAGCATTTATTAGTGATTATTTCAAGACCAATGTAAACTTTAAACCTTATTTAAAAGTTATTATATGCTTTTAATTGATCAGAAGCACATAAAATAATTCATCGTCCTTTTCATTAAAGTAAAAAAGGATAGTCTAGATGGAAACATAATGGATGATATTAATCTTAGAATTAAAACTTGGATGAAGTGCTTTTGGTAAAATAATAGTGATAAAAGGAAATATGCCTATGTATTTGAAAAGAAAGGTTTTAAATAGACATGTTTTACCAATTTTTACAAATTGATCTGAAACATGGACATTAATAGAAAACAATACAAAGATTATGAAAATATGTATACTAAAAGTAACAAGAAAGGATTAAAATTAAATACATGGGTGAGAACATAAACATATCACTGATATCATTGAAAGAATTAAGAGATTGAAGTGAAGCTCAGATGGACATATTTCTAGAAGAGATGATACTATATGGACAGTTGAAATCTTATACAGAATTACTAGAGATTGTAAAAGATCAAAAAAGAGACCATATATGAAATGAATGGATGAAATAAAGAAATGTTCTGATGGTGTGGAGAAAAGAAGCTAGATATGAAAAAATCTTTATTAAACTTAGAGATATCCTGCAATGTGTGGATAATTGTTGAAAATGATGATAATGATTAAGAGAGATGTAATACTGAGGACAAAATATAAAAAAAAGCAGGTACATTTATATTTTTATATGAATAAAATAAAAGATAATGTTTATAAGAATAAAATAATGGTGGATGTAAAGTCAGAAAATATTCTTTTTTAGAGGTTAAAAAAGGGCCAGGAGTTTTAACATAAAAATTGGGTTATATAAATATGTAAAAAAAAAATAGAGATATAAATACATGAAAAGAATTGGTACAGGTTTTTATAGAAAATATATTTGTTAATAGTTGTGGAGACATATTTGAAGAAGGCCAAACTGCATCTTCAAAACATGAATAAGAAATAGGGGTATAAGTTATTGTTGATAGAAAGAAATATAGATTGAATTGAAATTGATAAAAAAAAAGTATTTTTTATGAAGATTAGTTATTAAAATGATCTAAAAGACAGTCAAAAAAGTGCAATAATTATTGTTCTCATTAGGAAGATATGACTAAGAACAGCTTTTCAAAGAACAAAAATGTTTGCTGGAGAAAAAGTTAAAAGACGGTATTGTAAAATATCAAACAATGAATAATAGACCATATATTTTTTATATGAATATATATGTAGTGTGGATTATGGATTGATATGGCTAGTTATTAAAAAACTTATCTTGAGCATTTTATTATTATTATTATTATTATTATTATTATTATTATTATTATTATTATTATTATTATTATTATTATTATTATTATTATTATTATTATTATTATTATTATTATTATTATTATTATTATTATTATTATTATTATTATTATTATTATTATTATTATTATTATTATTATTATTATTATTATTATTATTATTATTATTATTATTATTATTATTATTATTATTATTATTATTATTATTATTATTATTATTATTAACATCTTTGTACCTCATAGTTTTTGACATTGTGTATCTCAGTTGAAGGTCGTTATTTGTTTCAATTATAGTTATAATTATATATATAAGACATATTTTGCAGGTTCATCCATGTTAAAAAATTTAAATAATATACCGACATTTTGACACTCATCATCAGCACTCTCACTCCATATTATAGATTCAGGTCATAAAATTGATTTTTCTAGTACCAGGATCATATCTAGATGTGATAATCTCTACCAGTGTAAAATTAGAGAAGCCATTGAGATATTTAAAAGGCCAGATTGTATCAATAAGCGAGATGATACATGCAAACTTACTCCTATTTGGAAATATTTTTTTAAAAAACATTCTTAATTTAACATTTTTGGTATTGGTGGAACTTTAATGTTTTTTTTTTTCAAATCAGTGATTGTAGCGCCTCTACAACCATTTTTCTACCTTTTATCACCCAGTGGATGACTTGTGTGATCAAGTCGAAATGTCGGTATATTAATATTTAAATTTTTTAACATGGATGGAAATGATCATAGTCAAGTAGCTTCTGCTGATATTTTGACATGCT
The DNA here is from genome assembly GCA_028023455.1 of Epiperipatus broadwayi. Taxonomy (NCBI): domain Eukaryota; kingdom Metazoa; phylum Onychophora; class Udeonychophora; order Euonychophora; family Peripatidae; genus Epiperipatus; species Epiperipatus broadwayi. Next base: position 5,221 of record JAQFVV010006843.1, read on the forward strand.
AATTACATTTGATTGAAGATAATTATATAAGATTTTTATGTTGTATTAAGTGTATGGGTATTTCTAAAAATATTTACAAACAGAAAGTTTAATGATGGGTCAATAGATTAAAGACCCAACAATTTTTATTTATAGTTTAATTTATAACTACTATATCAAAAATATTTTATTAACTTGTTATTATTAGTATTTACACAGTGACTAAACTTTCCATTCATTAATACCACTCAGTGCAAGCCAGAGTAATCAGTGGATGCAAGAACGTTTGTGCATAAAATCCCTATCAAGTGCCTACTCATCCCATATCTCTATCAACAGTGTGGAACCTTGGATCTGAGAGCACTGCACTTAGATCTTTAGAATCTAATGCAATCCTCCAAAAGCCACCATTTACTTTATCAGCTAACTATAAAGCTTGATGAGGGGCTATTTGATGAGTAGGCAGTAGATAAGAATTTTTTTGCACAAACCTTTTTGCATCCATTAATTACTCTGGCTTGCACTGAATGGTGCTACTGTATGGGGAGTTTAGCCTCTGTATAAATAGCTTGGGTAAGCATAAAGAATGACGATCATGTGCTGTATTATTAATATTGTTAGCCAAAATCTTAGTTTTAACTTTTTTTTATTACATCTGCTTTTCAGATAAATGGTGATAATACACTTTCGGAAAATATTGCCGATAATGGCGGATTGAGAGAAGCATTTATAGTAAGTATTTGCTTTCGTATTAGTGCCACAGCCAAGAAAAATAAATAATTTGTGGAAAATATCTTAAAAAGTTTATGGACATGACATTTTTTATAAGATGCATATATATATATTCAAATGTGTAAATATTTATATGAAATTATTTACAAATATTCTGTTCTTTCAATTTATTGTTTATCAATATTTTTTTAAAACCTTAACCCAAAGATTAATGAAAGTAAATATTTCAGACAGATAAAAAGATAGCTTTTTGCAGCTGTCTTATATCGTTGCAACATATCACAGTTCAGTGCTACAGTAAAATGGCAAACTCTGAAGCTGAAAGCCTGTGGTCGCCCACCCTTGACACACTTTCCGTATTCGAACTTCTTATCAACTCTTAAATCATAAATCTTTCGATTATTATTTTTAATTAAATATCCCAATTATTCACTTTTGTTTGTGACTGCCTTTAAGTAATAAATTTAAATCGGTGAAGTGTTTTAATAAATATAAAAGAAGTAAACAAACCTATGTTTGAATCCTTAAGAAAGACAATCATACAATTAATTACTTTTGAGATCATGCAGTATCCAAACATCCTAATGGCATTTCTATTCAATTAGTCAGAACTGAGTTGTTTATATAAATCATACAACTAATTACTCTCGAAATCATACAATATCAAAACATCCTACTGGCATTTATAAATAACTAAGTTCTGACTAATTGAATAGAAATGATACTAGGATGTTTGGATATCGCATGATCTCAAGATTAATTAGTTATATTATTGTCTTTCTTATTGATTCAAGCAGATATTTGTTTAGTTCTTAGCTCTTATTCTGTCACCCTACCACTGCAAAATACTACACTGAGCAGATCTTTATTATTACCTTTATCGTTAAAGATCTTAATCAAAACAATTATCGTAAAATAAAAGATAAGTAGATTTATAAAGCCTATAATTAATTATTTAATTAAGTTTTATAAGAGAAAGTTAATTTTCCATTTCAACATAATACATTGTGCAGGCTTAAACCTGCACTTATATATGTAATATATGCGGGATTCGAACTCAAACTTTCACACGACCCACTACTCTCAGTGCCATCTCATATTGCTGACCCACCTGATCACACACATGTTGAAGAGATAAATAATCATCAATATATGTATTTCATGCTAAACCAGCAATCATCAGTTGGTCTAGATTACTATCCTCATATATATATAATACATATTTTGCGGGTTCATCCGTGTTAAAAACTTTTAATATTAATATACTGACGTTTCAACTTGGTCACACAAGCCATCCACAGAGTTATAAAAGGTAGAAAGACGGTTGTAGAGGCGCCACAATCACTGATTTGAATAAAATGTTAAAATTCCACCAATAGCAAAAAATGTTAAATTTAGGAATGTTTTTTTAAAAAATCTTTCCAAATAGGAGGAAGTTTACATGTATCATCTCGCTTATTGATACAATCTGGCCTTTTAAGTATCTCAATGGCTTCTCTAATTTTGCATTGGTAGAGATTATCACATCTGGATATGATCATGGTACTAGAAAAATCAATTTTATGACCTGAATCTATAGTATGGAGAGTGCTGATGATGATGAGTGTTGTTTAACTGCATTAGCATGCTCATCTCTCCTAACACTGATGCGACAATTACTCATACCTATGTAAGAAGCTTTACAATTTTTACATGAGATTTGATAGACACTATGAGATTCAAGAGGGATTGAATCCTTAGGCTTGGTTATTATATTGCTGATCTTTTGATGAGCAGAAAATGCTGTATCTATATTATAGCATTTTAATATACGTCCGATACTGTCTGTAGTTCCTTTTACATATGGAACACAAATCCTAATAGCTGATTTATCATCTTTTTGTTTCCTATTTTGTCTATTTTGGGCTTGAAATAAGGCTTTTTTATAAATTTGTAATTATAACTATTTGCTAATAAAACACTATTAATATGATTTATTTCTTCTTTCAGATGTGTCTCATCTGAAAGGTTAATTGCTCTATTTAAAAGAGTTTTGGCTACAGAAACTATCTGAGTTGGGTGATGATGAGAATGGAAATGCAAATATCTGTCTGTGTGTGGATCCTTTCTGTAAATAGAAAAGATAAACTATTTGGTGTTCTGGTGACTAGAACATCAAGAAAAGGGAGTTTTCCATCAGACTCTGTCTCCATTGTAAATTTAATATGAGGATGCATATTATTTAAATGTAAGAAAAAATTATCTAATTTATTTTTTCCATGTTGCCATATGACAAAAGTGTCATCTATGTATCTGTGCCAAATGAGAGGTTTTAAAGATGATGATTCTAAAGCACGAGTTTCTATATATTCCATGAATAAATCAGCTATTACTCCTGAGATAGGTGAGCCCATAGGAGTACCAAAAACTTGTCTGTAATGCTGTCCATTGTATACAAAATATGTATTTAAGAGACAATGTTTAATTAAAGCAATAATATGGTCTGGTAAATTGCAACATTGTGAGATTATATTTAAAGCTTCATCAATTGGAATGTTTGTAAACAAAGACACGACATCAAAACTGACCAGAATGTCATTAGCATTAATTTTTAAACCTTTTAAAACAGAAATAAAATGAAGAGAGTTTTTAATATATGATTTAATAGATGGGATTGTAGGTTTAATGAAATCCGATAAGTATCTGGCTAAAATATGAGTTGGAGAACCTATTGCACTTACTATTGGATGAAGGGGGGTATCTGGTTTGTGAATTTTTGGAAGTCCATAAAATTTTGGACAGACACAAGATTTTTCACGAGGGATTATTTTATTTTTTATCTCTGTTTCAATAGGTGATTTATTAATAATAGCTTTTGTTGTTTTTTCCAAATACATAGTATGATCTCTTTTTGATAGTTTATAAGTTTTATCATTAAGCAGTTCTAAAATTTTATTATGGTAAATGTCACGATCCATTATGACTGTGGCATTACCTTTATTAGCTGGAAGTACAACAATTGATTTGTCCGATTTTATATTATTTAATGCTTGTCTTTCTGTCTTTGAAATATTATTTTTAGGAAGCTTAGCTTTTTTTAAAATATTACAAATCGCAGCTCTAGCCAAATCAACCGATGTAGAATCAATTTTATCGAGAGCTGATTCAACATTACAAACAATTTTCTCAAAAGGTATCCGGGAGGTGTTAAAGCAAAATTGAAACCTTTTTTTAAAACCGAAATTTCATCTGTAGAGAGAGCTTTCCTAGATAAATTATAAACGGTTTTTTGATTTGGATACATAATGTTTGGGGATTGTGTTCTAATTAGCATTTGCAATTTTTTCTTTTGCTTTGCTGTTACCAATTCTGAATCTTTAAACGATCTAAAACTTGCAATACGATCAAAACTAGTCCACAGTAAAGGATGTGTTTTATTACTAAGGAATAAACGTAAATGTAGCAATACTTTATCAATTTTGTCTAAATTTTTCCGAGTTCCTTTAATAAAAGAGTTTAAAATAATATTGCTAGTTTTCCTTAGAATTTTACTAACATTATAATTGTTCTTGTGAAACACAATTTTACAACAAGTGGGTATAACATTGTGATTTTTGCACCTAATAAAAAAGATAAATTACAAAGTAACTTACATTTCTTAATCCACGTTCTTTCAAATATACGAAGCTGTTTAAAAATTTCCTCCCCATAGAGGTTAATAATGTTAAAACGAAGATTTGCACAGGTTAAATATATAAAATACATATTTTGTGGGTTCATCCGTGTTAAAAACTTTTAATATTAATATACTGACATTTCGACTTGGTCACACAAGCCATCCACAGAGTTATAAAAGGTAGAAAGATGGTTGTAGAGGCACTACAATCACTGATTTGAATAAAATGTTAAAATTCCACCAATAGCAAAAAATGTTAAATTTAGGAATGTTTTAAAAAAAATCTTTCCAAATAGGAGGAAGTTTACATGTATCATCTCGCTTATTGATACAATCTGGCCTTTTAAGTATATATATATAATCAGTGCTCAGCTTTATATTAAGATAGCCAATCTTCCTACTTTAATGGACAGGCTTCAAACTATTCCAACTCACAACTCTTCAGCCTTCCATTTCATTGAAAATCTGATGGTGGAACATTCAAAGCCCTTATTAGTGCCAAGGTTGTCATCCTACCTATGTTGACATATTAGTCATTACCTATGTTGACATATTAGTCATTCTGACTCCTCATGTACAGAAGAATAATCCATTTATATGTACATACGTGAAGGATGGGCAGACCTATTATACACTATTTTATAAATTAATACATTGTACAGGCTTAAACCTGTATTTATATATGTAATATATGCAGGATTCGAACTCAGACTTTCACACGACCCACTATTCTCAGTGCCATCTCATATTGCTGACCCACCTGATCACACACATGTTGAAGAGATAAATAATCACCAATATACATATTTCATGCTCATCACACCACCTACATTTGACTAAGTTGGCAGCCATCTACCTCAGCTCTGCGAAGAATTTTAATTCAAAAGCCCTTAGAACGCCATCCATCCAACAAATCTCATCTTTATTGGTTAAGGTAAGGGTTTATTAATATAGTTCTGATGGATGTGGGAAATTTAGCCCACAATCCGAAATATGGGATATGTTTTGAACCTCTTGATAGCACAATTAACAGTGGTAAAAGCGCAATAAAAAATAAAAAAAGATCTCCCAGAATAAATGATAAATCTAAAAGAATTAGCTTCGTTAATTCGAAGCCAAAAAAAGAGTCAAGCATTATATAAACTAAAAATATCAAAAAAATGCAACAGACATCTAAAAAAAAAGAAATTATTTAGAAATGTCATAAAGGGTCTAGAACCTAATGAAGAAACAGTAAACCTGCCGAAAGATCAGAGTAAAGTTGATACTTCTCATACAATGCTTAATTACAATGATAATAATCATGACTATATGTATTCCCAAGATCTAATAAAAAATAAAAATGTAAATGAATCTGATAATTGCAATAGAGTTAAAACAACAAAATCTGAAGTCACAGAGTACTCCGTGAATTTGAACGTTATCCAGAGCCTGAAGGGTAACTAGGCATAGGATATGACTTAAACAACAGTGCTGAAAACTCACAGAGTTCCAACGTTACCATTAATACTAAGAAATTTTATTCACATAAGCGTGCCTAAATACCGAATACTAACCTTAGGCTGCTGAAAATACTGAAAGCCAACAATGTTTCTAGCATAGGCCCTACCATTCCCAAGCGCATGCAAATGTTTCAAATGTTAACGTAATTGCCAATGCGGTGGAATATACTTTAGACAACAGCGTAACATCCAATCAAAACTCTGAAGGTTGCATTCAAGTTGAAAAAATATCACAAACTCGCTTAAAAATGAACTCTCAAATCATAAAAGGAAATAAACCTTCTAGCACTAATAACCAAAATCCGGCCTCCGATAATTCAAGTGCTATAGAAAAATATGGAAAGCAAAAAATCGCAACGACATCCGATGACACAAACAAAAACGAAGACAGCGTAAATACAGCGGAAGATTTATGTAAGCTTTGTGAAACCAATTGTAAACACAAGATGCTAATTAAGGTACATGAGACCAAGCATAATACAACAGCTACATGAGACCAAGCATAATACAACAGCTAACCTCAACGTCACAAATATTACTGATAATAAACATAAAAATTATTCTTACCAGCCTCAGTTAATACCGGAAAGCCATGTCATTAGTGATTCTAAAACCAACGAAATATCTACGGAAATAAATGATAAAAATAATATAGATTTTAACTGTAATAGTAATAATAAACAAAATTCACATCATAATATACCTAAAATAAAGACCTCCAAACAAACAATCTCAGAAATGATCCACAAGTTTTCAGACGCTACAGTGAATAACAACGAATACTGTTCAACAGGCTACACTTCTACTGGCCCGTCACTCATAGTGGATAAACAAGGTACTAAAGAAAAAAATTTTAATACGGACGTAATCCATTGGCCTGAACCGGCACATAAATTTAATAATAAAGGCACCAAAACTAAAAAATACACAGAAACAAATAGCTGCAGCTCATATATTAATGATAATACTACACTAATATCTGAAGATTCAACAGAAAATAACGCAATAGCGCCACTTCCTGTATCGACGCATTCAACTAGGAATAAACGTGAGACTCAACCAAAAATTAACCCCGTGAACAATTTACCGTCTGAAAACAACTTTTTAACTAATTCAAACTCGCCCAAAACTGATACTATAAATAAATATAGTTCTGAAACAACACACACGCGTAATACAATACCAGAACCCGTATTAAAACATACCAATACAACTAGTGTTCAAAATACTTCCTTACAAAGCATGCCACTTTCTATAGATGAATTCCCAACTCTTCCCACTTACTCTCAGAATCTCAACTACCAGAGAGAAGAAGATCAAAATAAAATTTTCCATACCGGTCATAAGGGAAACTATTCAACAATCAAGCAGACAAACCCAACACTAGATTTGACACAGAGTGATTTAAATTACCTTCCTCACATAACACCTATTGAAAAAAACTGTAATACAATGGCTAACAGTTCATCTAGGAGCCACATACCATATGCTAACATAGCAAAAATTGGTACTACAAGTCCATCTAAGTCTATACAAAATACCAACAACTTAAAAACTAATTCATACAACGAAACCTGCTCCATACCCGGAACAGCAAGTAAAATTAATCACGACCTTACCATGTTAGATATACTAAAACTAAAAAATCTACAACAGGAAAATCAAACCTTCTTGGGGCTTGAGACCGATGAATTCTCCATAAATGACTTCACTGAGAAACAATACCAAGGCCTCTGTGTTGACTTCAACCAAACAATACCTCCAACCCTTCTCAAATCCTTAGTAAACTACCACAATGATAAAAGTGTTGTTCTGGCAGTGACAGAACCAAATTGCTCACTCCATAAATTTCCCCTTTACAGCACTATACGAATTGATAAAACAATACAAATTAACAGAGGGCATACACCGGATCCTCACTCACCCAAACGACAGATACATTGCTGTCGAATTTGCCACTTGGGCCTTCCGAAATGAATTTAAATCAAATTTCAAAAAAACTAGACAACAAATTCCTTATATATGTTGATACAAACAGACCTGCTACCCTTATCGGAACCCTCAAGAATTGTATCATGGGCCTTGACAATAATCTCCTCCAAGAAATCCTTTTACCTTACGGGAAAATCCAGAATTTCTCATATCTGCCAGTAGACAAGACAATCAAGTCCATCCTATCCAACACTGCATCATTTCAAATTCAACTAAGAAAAGGCCTAGGGCCCACTGACATACCAACTACCATTAAAGCAAAAGGTTGTCCAATGATACTTTCCTTCATTGGCGTCAGGCCGCAATGTTTTCATTGTGGCCTAAGAACACATCTCATAAAAGAATGCCCAGCAAAAATATGCACCTCTTGTGGTCAAAAGGAAAATAAGTTTCACAAATGTAAAGCACCTCATACACTCACACCTGCTAATGTCACACATAATAAAATGCTAACCACAAACACTCCAGGCCTGCATACTGTTGAAGCTGAAGTTGAATCCTACAGTAGAGTAACCAACACCAAAGACTTTATGAATCCTAATAAACTCAAGGGAAAACCATCCAATGACAGCAAACAGATACAAATAGCATATCAAAACCCAAATGGCTCCAAGCCCAGAGATAACTCACAGAAACCAGACAACTTACCAAAAGGCTCAAAATCAAAAGAACCAAATAATGCCTCTAGACACAAAAATCTAACAATCTCTTCTGACAATACAGATGATGCACCTCTCAGCATGGGCCATCAAGACCATAACAATGCACTCGGAACCCCAAGACCTCTAAGATCAAAACCTGCGGTTTCTAACACTAAATCTGTAATGGACACATCGAAACTATCAATATCCTATGCAAATTCATCCCATATGAAAGCTCCCACACCTACAAAAAATAGATCTTCACCACCCATCTCTGACTATGTCTCAGACATGGATCTCAACCTACCCCCTAATGCTAATAATAAACAAAAATCTTCCAAACTTTCAAAGGCCTACTCTGAAGAAGAGGACTCACACCTATCTCCTGCTTCCGAGCCAAACTACCTAAAGTTCTCCTTTCCCTACAGTGTAAATTCTATTCTGGAAAAAAACAAGAGGAAGGTACAAAGCACACCAAAAAACTCTCTCAGTCATGAATCACACAATGAAACTGAGCTCTTTCGAGCTGATTTCCACTGAGCCATCCTTGCCAGATCAGAAATTCAGTGATCACAAGGACCATTACAACCTTCAATCAAAGATTCCGCTGGCGGTAAAACCAAGCAGCAATAATCTTTATGGATAGGATCAAGTGCCAAATCATTGGTCTTAACATCAGGGGAATTAATTCTACTGACCGTTTATATGCGATTAGGCATTTTTTCCTTCTTACATCTCCTCATATTTTATTCTTAGGAGAGACCAAATATCACCTAAACTCCAACCCTCACATAATTCTCGAACTTTCAAAACTGGGCTTCACTCTTCTGTCTACTAATACATCAGCTGCTGGAGGGGTAGGAATCATCATTAATAACAGGAAACCACCTTCTTCCTATAAAGTGCTTTACCATGATGCCAATCTCATTGCAATCAAGCTTATATACCAATCTAGTGAATTCATTGCAATATACGTATACTGCCAGAACAACCCATTGACTTATTCTCGAATAATACACACCATAAATCTCATCACTGCAAACAACACAGGCCCTACAATCCTCTTGGGGGACTTCAACCTGCAATATGATGTGTTCACATGGAAATACCTCCATCTCTTAGCCAGGGTTTTCATAAATGGCAGAGGTTTCTTCCCTGCGGATGCATACTCATTCTATACAAAGAGCTCTAGAACACTGATTGACCTAATGTTTTACACCTCAGAGCTGCACTATGGTTTGGAAGCCAAGCTTCAACCCGTTCCCTTCTCAGACCATCTTGCCCTGATAGCGTCTCTAGATCTTGACTGCTACACTCCCATAGACTACAATAAAACAATCAGAATCATAACTAAAGCTACTGCCACGGAAGCTGTCTTCTCAGATGCCTACATACTCTTTGAAAAAATTGACATTCTTAACATAAATCCTGAGGAAGCCTGGTTCGCCTTCACAGGCATCCTCCAAACCATAATCATACAGCACACCAAAAAACATAAAGGGTCAACAACCCTGATGAATGAGCTTGATTTGCTTCACCATAGGATTAAAAATTTCTCAAGTGATGGTACTACAGACAACCTCCTATTAAAACACAGTACAAGCAGAAACAAGCTGCGATTGCTGAAATAATAGCAACAAAGAATGCTAGGTTATACTTACCTGGCCAACACTGCTGGACACATGGCTATCTCAGATGGGCTCTAGGGGCAGGGAAGAAACAAAAAACTCCTTTGTCCCTCCTCATCGGTGGTAGCCATACCTCTGGCAACCAAATGCTCATTTAAATAGAGTCATATTTCAAAAACTGCCTATCAAACTCTGTTACCTACCCCACAAATCAGTGGCATGAGACATCACAAAACAATGAACATGGAATAACAATATCAAACATCAAAAACCTCTTGGCCGCCCTACCGTCCAATGTCCATCCAGGACTACACGGCATTCCAAAGTTCATACTTACGCACCTTGAGAATTTCACAGCTCCCATAGTATTAAAACTAATTAACCATCTTGCAAACAGCAAAAAAATCATCCCCAAACTTTATCCCATAGCAATGGTCCCCTTTGTTAAGAAAAACAGGGACGCATCTGCTCTATCTAGCATAAGACCAATCTCCATGATCCCAATCCTGTTAAAGGTCATTGAAGGTGTGATCAAGGAGAAAATACAAGATGTTATTCTGGACAACATATCCCAGTTGCAATTTGCAAAGAAGGGCTCATACACACTCTTTGCAATGGGGGAGGTAAAAATTCTCTGTGATCATATCAGATCCAAGAATCTATACAAACCCATTGCCGTTCAGCTAGACATCTCTGAAGCATTTGATTCAGTAGATGTCAACATCCTGCTCAATTGCCTCTCAGCACTAGACATTCCTACTCAAATCATTCAGATATTGGACAATCTACTAAACAACAGATTGGTCCACATTTCCCTGAATGGTTTCTTTACAGATGGTTTTATTCCTTCAAAATCCATACCCCAAGAATCTCCACTTAGCGGTCTCCTATTTATACTCTACTTAAACCCCCTTCTTAAACAGATTGAGGCAGAACTTTTAGGAATCTATATACCCCAGCTGAAGAAACACTGTAAAGCATTTGTCTACATGGATGATGTCCTTGTCACCTTACCTTCCCAAAAATATCTAAAACCTCTCGTACAAATAATCAACAAATTTTCCGAATCCTCCAAACTTTCCTTCAACCTCAACAAGTCATCGGCCTGGAAAATCAACACCGGCAAGAAGATATCATCGCCTTTCTCAGCAGACTCCCAAAACTTTTTGGGGTTTCCCATATACAAGTCACCACAAGCCATGTCGATACTGTAACCATATATTTTAGTATAAAATATATTAATTGATGTAACTAGTATAAAAATTTCTCTTTCTTCTTTTGGTGATTTGATTGGCTTGATTTGCACTTTGAACAGATTACTCTCTTATATTATTTTAATAAATTTAAATTTGCTTCTTTCCATATGCTAACTCATATCAAAATGTTTAACTTTTTAAAAATTTGACAACACATTTAAATTTGGTAAAATATTATTAAAAATAATATTTTATTTTTATTTGTTTAAAATGATCTTAAATTATTATTTCCATTGAATTAAAAAACCATTTGTTCAATTAAAATTAATTATTAAAAATAAATACAGTAATTACGTATGCGCCTCAATGTAATAAAAGAAAAGAGCGCGAATTTAAGAGGAGATCGTCTGTTAGTTTTGCTTTTGGAGGGAGAAAGAAAAGAAAATGGTAAAGGCAAATGGTGTAAATTTGCTAAGCTTATTTTAAAATAGTTAATAAGTAAATGGATTACCACAAAATTTGCTATAAACATAAAAATAACCTAGTGGTATTTAATTAAGATGAATTGCTAAATTTAAAAAGTCTGTTCAAGTCGGCTGGCCAAGTGGATCAAATCACCGGTAACAATTTTCCAATATTACATTTTTAAAATGTCGGAGCTTCCCAGTTTAAAAGAATTAATTGCAAGAGTTTGGTATGTTTTAAAATGTTTATTATTCTACAATTTGGAAAAATTAAATAAGTATTTTAATTACAGAAGTTTTATGAAAATGAAAATTTGCTTTTTAAAAAAGAAGAAGTTTAAATTAAAGTAAAATGTTAAAGTTGTCAACGTAGCTTAATATTTCCATTTCTAATTCTAATAAAATATAGTATTAATTGATATTTAACTTTACAATGCCAATCATATATTTGCTAGTTAATTTGTTTAACATTTGGATAATAAACCGTCTTCAAAATAGTTAATCAAAGCTATTTTCTAATTTTAACGTCAGTTTGAAATGATTAAATTAATTGCTATAATTAGTATTCCTAGATTTAAGCGTGGATAAATAAATATTAGCATGGATGTGATAAACTTGGAACATTTTAATAGAGAAATGTAGAAATTAATAACTTATGATAAACATTTTCATTTAAATTCTGTGTGTCATGTTTTGAAATTGTTTCATGTTTATGGAGCCACGTAAAATCGTTAATCTAATAGTGATTATAATAACTAATACAAATGGATAAAATTGCATGTATGGAATTTAACTATAATTATAGCTATTGCTTCGTGTATTTGTTGTTCGACACATCGTACATGGATTCCACGGATCATATTTGGAGTTATAAAATGCTATATAATCCAATTTGTGATACACACACCTGCTCTAATTCATGTGCTGAACTATAAAATGCTATACATTTAATTTATATCATACACACACACCTGTTAAATTTTATGTATTTGATGAATAATGCATCACTTTAATTTTATCGTTATATGAACTTGCATGTGAAGTTCATAAGTTATATTTTATTAAGTTTAAATTAATAGGGGTTGAATAAAATATTTATTCAAGAGAATAGCGCTTGCGAAAAAGCTTAAAAAGTACTGAATGAATTCATGAGATGTATCAATCTTTATGAGTTATTTTGTTAGTCTTTCCAGATTTATATTCCTATACTAATATTACTTATATTATATTACACATGTTTTATTTTAAGAAAGATAAGTTAGTACATTAGTTGTCCTGATTAGCGTAACATTTATTATGCAAGAACCCACAGTTGCTAAAGTGTTAGTGTATTCTGAATGGTCAGAATAACTGAGGGGGATGATTTTGCACTTTAATGTGAAGTAAATAGTAATGTTGTTTTAGAATGTAAAGGGCATTAATCTGTGCTGGTGGTTAATCCGCAGATTACTTTATTGCCATTTTTGTATTTTACACTCATTCCTGCGCTGGTGGTTAATCCGCGGAATGGTGTACTTGTACTTATTGCTTTATGATAGTGTATAAATCCACAAAACGTTTAGTGTTGTTTAATTCCTCCGTGTAGATGAATACATCCACAGGAATATGTTTTACTTCATAGATATAAGTTGGGCAAAGTATTTTAGTTAATCTGCTAAATCATCTTCTTTCATTTGTAAGCATAATTTATAAGTTAGATCATCAACTTGTAGCAGGACATTCTATTCAAGTTACTTCATAATAATTAACTGTTGGTTGATTATTATTTACCGGAGTGTAAGTTTAAATTATCACTTTATTTAGTGATTGCATTGTAGCTAAATCCTACAGACATAATATTATTTATTATATTATTATAAGTTTGCGGTATGGATTTATTGAATCTGGAAATGACGTTAAATATTTCATGAGTTGATGCTGAATTTAGTATAAGTTTCTCAATATTCATTGTATCAAATTGAAATATAAGGTATGATTAGGTTCTTAAAAACTGTACCTATGAGATGTTATTGAAGAAAGTCGATGGAATTATAATTAATTTATTTTATTTGTTTATTTATGTCTTTAATTATAACATTGGAATTAATTACTTATTATTCATAATTTTGTAAATAAAAGTTGATTTATAATTAAACTTACTGTGCCGTTGCTATGTGTCATTTGTAAAATCAGAAATCATAAACCTTGGATAGAGCATACATTGAAATACATACTATCGTCAACATGATATAAGAGTGTATTGATATTTTTGAGAAATCATTAAGATGCTTTTCGTCTTTGGTAATTTATGATGTGTAAGGTACAATAAAATCCCATTTACCTTTTCCATCATTTTGGCTTTGCGTAGTTGATTCTAGTATACAATATAAATTAATTATTAAACTTGTAAACAGATTTACCAAATAATAACATGATTGAATATATTTACTTAACGTTTTTAAATTGTCATTCGTCAGTATAATAAGAGTCTCAATGATATAGTAAACTATAAAAGAACCCAAGTATTTATGTTTATTTATTGCAAAGCTTTACCTAGACTAGCATCTGTATTAGAAATCATATAGATGGTTTTAAAATTCATAATCTTATGTAATTTCACAAATTATGCCATCTTGTACATGGTCGGCCATCGGGTCTCATACAATAAAAATCGCAAATTAAGGTTTGAAAAATAATAACATTGCACTTATAATTTGATTAAAGTATTTTATCATAATACTATGGTAGTTCTTTGCGGTACACCCTGGCTGCGATCAAATTAAATCATAAAAGTTTATGTTAGATCATTAGTTTGGTCTGTGGTAAGTTGCTCCAGATATTGATTGTGGTCTTTGGTGCATAAAATAGATAGCATAATATGCTTTTGGACACAGCTCTTAATAGCTGAAAATGTGCAACGGGAATTGATCAATGATAGAAGTTACGATTCTTAGTGCATTTGCGTTTCTGTAGTTGGGACCACACAATTTACGGTTACAATTTTGAGTGCCGCAGCGGGTTCGGCACGATGGGTAGTTGAAAGGGCAAGTGGTTGGTTACAATACAAATACAGAATTCCATCATTGAAGCCGCCACCAACACAGTTAAAAACCTTGCCAAGGTTTATTTATCACTGCAAGGGAAAATCTCTCTCCTCAATATCAAGGTAATGGCAAAGATTAGCTACTATCTACCCATAATTAACATGACAAAGACTTTCAATACAAAAATCAACCGAATCTGTGCACGGCTGTTGTGGAATGGTAAAACAGCGGCCATAGGAATTGAACGCATGCAGCGACATAGTAAAAATAATGGTATGTCGTTGCATGCTATGTTTTCTATATATTACCAAAAGTGCCACTCTCTGATCCACATCCTACAAAAGAAATTTCCCCAGATTGTAGTGGAACAACCAGTCATTCCATCTGACAGACCTCCACCTTCAAAGATAAGCTGGGTAAATCAGATACTTGACTACCTTTTTGCTCACAATGGCCACTCTTCCCTAGTATTCAGACAAAAAATCTCCATTTGGGATGCTCATGGCTTGCTATTTCCCACACAAAACTCTACCATTACTTACCTTGGTGGTAACAATCACGTGGTCACCAGGTTTTTCAAGCATCTCAAGCTGGAGCCAAGGTTCCTGGACTTTCTCGTAAAAATCAACCTGAATTCACTCCAGACAAACTGGTTCCTGCACTACAGGAGATTCCTCAAGAATATAGATCCTATGTGTCACAACTGCCATAGAACCTGTGAAACCTTTGATCATATGATAAATGATTGCCCAGCATATGACAAAATCAGAACTTTCATTACTTACCACTGCCACATTTCCCTGAACAAAATCTTAAATATTAAATGCTGCTTCCTGTCCAGGGATTATGTCACCACAAGACTCTCAACCTTTCTGACTTATGCCATCTGGTTGGCCAGATGTCACAACAAGTTTACCTTTCCTCATCCCAAGCCTGAAGACACATTCATTTCCAAGCTAAAGGAATTTTGCCATAAGGACAGAATAATCTCTTCCAGATTTTTATTTGACAACATGTGGAGCCTGATTAAGCTGGATTAACAACACCAGTAACCACATCAGAACATTTGGTTGCCTGACTAACATGGATAACTATTATTTTTGATTTACAATTGTATCATTATTACATATGGTTTTTTCAATAAAATTATTTATAAATAAATTTCACAGAACAAACAAGTTTGAATACATTACTAAAATAATTCATGAACTAGATCCCCAAAGTATTATTTAAAGAAAATGTACCTAATGTGCACATTAAGTTATATCATGTCAATCTTCATAAATGGTTTTATTTTGAAAAAGGTAACCTCCAAAAATCTTCCTAGATTGGAAAACAAAGAACTGCTGGAGTATTTTTTTAAAATGTTTACAATTAATTAGGAGGAACTTGTTAAAGGGAAAACTTTTATGGACTATCAAAGAAGTGATATTACATTTTTTTAAGACAAAATTTTTACCCTTACAAATAATAAATTAATAATTTTGATTCATATTATCTATATATTATATTCACACATTTGTATGCATTTATGTATTATTAAAAACAAAGTGATTTTTTTTTTTCAGATAAGCCTACCTAAAAAAACTAAACATTTTATTACTGGTGATTTTTGATTATATATTGAGTTATTTATTACATAACAAACCAAAGCACAAGTAAAAGTGATAATCTTTTATCTGACAAAATAGATTGCCATTGATACAACAAAAAGTGGACATTATTTACAAGTTCATTTAAATGATTATTGGGGGGTCTGGCTTGCAAATTATCTTACTAACATATTTGGATGTGTTTATTCCATGGATATGTTGATATTTTGATCAGCTCTAGAATTGTTTATATGTTTATTAAAAACACTAAAAGTGCATGTATACAGTGGGACTCAAAAATAATCAGAATTTTGTAATAAAAACTGTATATTTATTTTTATGTACTGTAAATTGAACTACTTTAAAAAAATATAGACTATTTAATACAATGCATTGATCTAAACCAGTTTGTCACTTTTCAAAAACACTTCTGTCACCCCCCTTCAGTTTTAAGTTCAGTAAAAAAAATGAGACTTTTTTATTCAAGAGATTGAATAAAAAAATGCTTGAATATGCCTCATAGATACACTGGTTTATGCTGAATTTTAATTTAAAAATGTTTTATATTCAAGGCTTTGAAAGATGACTCTATTGCAGTGGCATTTTCACTTTTTGCACAAAATGGGATGTGATACTTACAAACTAAATTTGAGAGAAAAATACTATTTTCATGGGGAAAAAAAATCAACATTAATTGTTTGAACATTTCAATCATTATAAAAAAAATTTGACAAACATTGGAAATGCACTTTACAAAATAATTTGCAACATGGCATTACAATTTCACACAACAATGTGTAACGGGTGTGCTCGTATACCGTATACTTATTTGTTCTTATCTTAAATAAAAAAATATCTATTTTTTTCTTTATGAAGCCAAATAGTGATAAGAAAATTCGTATTTCTCTCACAGCATATTTATGGACGTCAATCATTGACTCCAAGCGCCAAACTTACTTTTTACATAAGTATTATGCTGGAAGAGAAGAATACGATAGTAATAGGGCCTCTCTACTAGCTCAGTACTCAGGGCGGGTGGCTAATAAACCGTAGGAAAATGTACGGGAGACACTCTATGCAACCAACAACGAAACTCGGATCAATCGTCTAAATTTATGAACTATATTCCATGAGTCAAATAATAAAACACACACATGCAATATACCTTAAAATAACATATCTTTTATTACAATATTTTCTGCTTTTAATAAAAATATATTTCCCGCACCCTTTAACATTTATATAACCCAATAAAACCTATATATGTATTCTGTGTGGACTTTCAATAGAATAAGAAAAACGAACGTATACACAGATAAAATCTAATCAGCTGTATTCAAAATGGCCTTATCTTAAAAAAATATAAGTCTCTTGCCTTGGTTCGTTCTCCTTGAGGGTTTCAGAAAACGTAATAATATTTGGAAAATAAAATATCTTAAGTTCATATTACCTGCAATTTTTGTCCGATGTGATCCCCGGGGATATCAAAATAAGAAGAAAAACACATGAAATCCGAAGTAAAACGTACGAGACAGTTCATCACGCTTCAGTTCATTCCGAGTCGGATCGATTCCCTTGCGAAAAGTTGATAGGTCTCCGGTAGATGTTCTCCGGTCACTGCCGCATGGCCTCTTCGGGGCAAGGTCCAGAAATCCCAGCACGCTTAAGCCTTTACCCCACTGTACTCATATTCGGCCGTAGCCTTAGCTATTCTTCTTCAATATATATAAAAAAAAATGAAAATATTTCTTTCTTTTTTTTCTTTCCTCTTTGAAGACCAAAAATAATCTCCCACTAGTTAAAAAAAAAAAACTACATCTCACTCTCCCTGTCACTTTTTCTTTTTCTTTTGTTTTCGCAAACACAGTCCGTCCCCTTCTTCCCCACCACGTGGTATAGATGGCCAGTTAAGCTAATAAGCAGAAAGAACTTTTCGCACCTTCGGACATTTTGGCAATTAACATTCCGGAAACTTTTTACTTCAACCTTCTTTTTAATTTTCATTCAAATTCCCCAGATAAGATTTTCGATGTTTAATATATTTCTTTTTTTTTTCTTTTTCTTACAATAATCTCTTATCTTGGATCCAAAATGTATTCATACGTTCGTTTCTAAAATTGTCTATCCACACCGCAAATACATACATATACCACTTTTACAAAAACAAAACGCAAATTCCCCCCCCCACCCCCTCTTTTCTTACTTTAATAAAATCTTAAACATTTTCCCCCCACTAACAAAATAAATACTAAAACGAAATAACATCAAAATTATATGAAACTCATTTTAAAACTATATAACATATGTGTGCGCCTTTCTACCTTGTAACTAGGGTTTAAACCCGACTAGTTACAATACCCTCCTCCCGGAAGCCTTTAAATACGGTCTACGTATTTGAACGGCTCATGCCTAACTTATCAAATAAAACGATACATCCTTAAATGTTTTACCTTTATAACTTTCTGCCCTGCGGCTCTAGAACAAAAGAAATAAACGACCATCAATCCCAACGATATGTTATAAGTTCAACCACCAACTCACACGCATGTGATATGCAACGCACCGCATACAATCAATTCCACACAGACTTATCTGGTTATGTGACCGGAAACACAAAAAAAAAACCCAAAAAAAAAATAATCTCCTTTTTCTTTTTCTTTCTACGTGTCAGGACCTTCTAACCGCACTCTGCTACTTCAGAGTCTTATGAGCGAGGGTAACTAGAACAAAATCCGACTTAAGTAGGGGTCGTCCAAGACCGTGCTCGCCTTTGGAGCTTTGTGGGTGGGACGGTATGTGAGTGCCGTGCTCTCTTTGGAGACTTATTGGCTTAAGTTTAAATAGGTCGGTCAACCATGTCGGGAACAACATTTATATACAGGACGCGACACACCACATGCCCAATCCAAGCAACCAACCCCGCCATCCACCGTCAGACTCGATAGACCGCTCCCATCTCAAATCTCCCTAGCCACCTTTATCTAACTCTCTAGCCTACAAAACAATGAAGGAGAAAAAAAATTCGACACACATATATAACTTCAAATGTGGCCTTATATAACGGCCCCTATACTTAATAATATCATTGTTAAATATTAAACCCATACCCTAATAAAATAATTTAAACAAACACACAAAAAAAAACTTTCAGCCTATGTCCAATTACGTGTATATATCTTAACTCTATCGGCTATCCTTTTTCCCGGATGAACTCGAAATCTTTCCCTGTCCATAATTCGGCTTGCGTGGCGGTCGTGGCTCTTCATGTTCATACTGCCATTTCGGTCTAGTATTACCATCCCCTCGTTCGGGATCCTGCAAGTCCCAATCCGACCCTCCTTCTTCCGTCCCACATTTCACAACTCGAGTATCGTGAGTTTCTTTTCCCCCCCCCAAAGCGCCATGCTACGTGTCTAATTTCTTTATCAACCACTCGGAAAACTATTTTCTGTCTTTCAATAAAACTATTTTAATCGAAACAAACTTCACGTCTCTCTAATATTTCTATTTTACTCCCCCTCCTTTCCCTTATCGAATTTTTAATCTTTCTACTCGGGCCCCCATACATTCCATTCTTCATAAAGCCTTAGTTGGGACGCCATTGTAACGGGTGTGCTCGTATACCGTATACTTATTTGTTCTTATCTTAAATAAAAAAATATCTATTTTTTTCTTTATGAAGCCAAATAGTGATAAGAAAATTCGTATTTCTCTCACAGCATATTTATGGACGTCAATCATTGACTCCAAGCGCCAAACTTACTTTTTACATAAGTATTATGCTGGAAGAGAAGAATACGATAGTAATAGGGCCTCTCTACTAGCTCAGTACTCAGGGCGGGTGGCTAATAAACCGTAGGAAAATGTACGGGAGACACTCTATGCAACCAACAACGAAACTCGGATCAATCGTCTAAATTTATGAACTATATTCCATGAGTCAAATAATAAAACACACACATGCAATATACCTTAAAATAACATATCTTTTATTACAATATTTTCTGCTTTTAATAAAAATATATTTCCCGCACCCTTTAACATTTATATAACCCAATAAAACCTATATATGTATTCTGTGTGGACTTTCAATAGAATAAGAAAAACGAACGTATACACAGATAAAATCTAATCAGCTGTATTCAAAATGGCCTTATCTTAAAAAAATATAAGTCTCTTGCCTTGGTTCGTTCTCCTTGAGGGTTTCAGAAAACGTAATAATATTTGGAAAATAAAATATCTTAAGTTCATATTACCTGCAATTTTTGTCCGATGTGATCCCCGGGGATATCAAAATAAGAAGAAAAACACATGAAATCCGAAGTAAAACGTACGAGACAGTTCATCACGCTTCAGTTCATTCCGAGTCGGATCGATTCCCTTGCGAAAAGTTGATAGGTCTCCGGTAGATGTTCTCCGGTCACTGCCGCATGGCCTCTTCGGGGCAAGGTCCAGAAATCCCAGCACGCTTAAGCCTTTACCCCACTGTACTCATATTCGGCCGTAGCCTTAGCTATTCTTCTTCAATATATATAAAAAAAAATGAAAATATTTCTTTTCTTTTTTTCTTTCCTCTTTGAAGACCAAAAATAATCTCACACTAGTTAAAAAAAAAAAACTACATCTCACTCTCCCTGTCACTTTTTCTTTTTCTTTTGTTTTCGCAAACACAGTCCGTCCCCTTCTTCCCCACCACGTGGTATAGATGGCCAGTTAAGCTAATAAGCAGAAAGAACTTTTCGCACCTTCGGACATTTTGGCAATTAACATTCCGGAAACTTTTTACTTCAACCTTCTTTTTAATTTTCATTCAAATTCCCCAGATAAGATTTTCGATGTTTAATATATTTCTTTTTTTTTTCTTTTTCTTACAATAATCTCTTATCTTGGATCCAAAATGTATTCATACGTTCGTTTCTAAAATTGTCTATCCACACCGCAAATACATACATATACCACTTTTACAAAAACAAAACGCAAATTCCCCCCCCACCCCCTCTTTTCTTACTTTAATAAAATCTTAAACATTTTCCCCCACTAACAAAATAAATACTAAAACGAAATAACATCAAAATTATATGAAACTCATTTTAAAACTATATAACATATGTGTGCGCCTTTCTACCTTGTAACTAGGGTTTAAACCCGACTAGTTACAAATGTAATGGCTGAAATATAGTACAGCAGATGTAAAAACCAGTAAATGATTCTGGTTATTTTTGAGTCCAAACACATACTATCAGATTACTCCCTCAACTTGTCTGTTACTAAAAGGTTTTAAATTTATCATTGCCTCTCTCATCTTTATTCCATCATATTACAGGCATGTGTATAGAGGTTTAGGTCTTTGGTACCTAACATACAGAACAAAGATTGTTTGTGAAATGCATTCATAATAAGAGAGGATGGTATAAGTTTCTGTGATAGTAATGTTTATGACATGATGGAAATGAAATGAGGGAGATACTCACACTGATAAGAAATATTCTTGTAAAATCAATTTCATGTCCAACATTCAGCAAATTCTGACCATATTCATTAATACTCTTATTTCTGTCATATATATATATATATATATATATATATATATATATATATATATATATAATGCCCATTAATTAAAAACAAAATTGTAATTATAATTGAAATAATAAATTTAACGGTTTACAAACTATTACAAATCAAACCCACCTCAACTGCCATTTAATTCAAAACAGTTGGCAGTTGAGACAGGTTTAAGAAATTAACCGAAAGTACTTCTGTGGATTTAAGGATTGCTTGTAATAGTTTGTAAACCATTAAATTTATTATTTCAATTATATTGTAACAAGCACAGACGTTCGTTACATTGTTTTTTATTTTATTTATTAAACATGAAAGTAAATTAAAAAGTTCGCACTTAAAAATTTTCTTTAAGAATTAAAAATTGAAATTAAATATCATCTTAAACTCGTATATATTAAATCGCACAGATAATGAAAAATTATTAAAATAAAACTTTATTAAAGAAAAAGTATTTTAAAACTAAATTTTAAAAAGATTTGGAGATAAAATTATATCTTTAAATTTATCTTTAAATATATCTTTGATTTGGAAAATGGGTTAATAAATCAGAAATGGAAATGATAAATTTAATTAGTCAAATGTAAACCAGCCTTGGGCATTTAAATGTAAAAACATCGGTCAGATAGGAAAACAATAGAAACTTTTAGCAAATGAAATAAATCCATTGGGAAATCGGACCTCAACGAAAAGGATCATCACATCAATGACATAATGTTAAGTCAATCTTTCAAAGTAATATAAAAGGACAAGTTTGGAAATTATTAGTTAGTGATTATGATTAATTACGATGAGAGAGATATGTGTTAGTGCGGAAGTGAAGGAGAAGGGATTGAAAAAGACGCACGATTCAATCCCTTCAGTTTTGCTAGGAAAGAAAGAGAAATGAACTATCATTTTTCTACATTGAGGACCAGTTAAAGCAAAAACCTCCGTATGGATAAATAAATCGGCCAACATAATACCAATCTTAGGACGGCGTGGGAATTCATGTTCATGGCAAGCAATGGATAAAGAGGAACTGTTTTAAACCGTAAGAACTTTATAAATAATGAACATTAAATTAAAACTTTCCAGATTTAAATGATTGCAATATTATCCTATCTGACCAACTTAATTTATTAATAATGTTATTTGATGTATTTCTTTTTTTATATATATATATATTTAAAATCATTTCCATTTATTTATTTATTTTTTGTTCTTTAAGTTTTATCATGATTTTGTTTTTCGTTAAGTTAATTATATAAATGTTAAACTTAAGTCGGGCGTGAATGGCTGTATAGATTTGTAAAGTTATATTAGGGGAGGGTAATCTTAGGTTATTTGTGTCGTTGTTAAATTGGGTCAATGGATTGGATATATTGATGTAGTTAGTAGATGTAGTCGGAGATTCGCTACTGGCAGAATCGTTTATATATACGCTGCATGCGCCCGTTTGCCTATGGAAGAAATTATAAGACGGAGAACGCAGTTCCTTTCTATGGAGTTTTTTTTTATTGTTCTTCTTGTTAGATAGATGTAATATTCCTATCTGATTACAGTCAATGTCTTCTCTTAATCTTTTTGGTGCTGCCGTATTCTGTATTACATTGAATACATCGATATATCAGATGAATTGACGCCAGTTTGACTGCGAATTTTAGCCTAGGGTTAAATAGGGATAGAATATTTTATTTTCAAATGCAAATCCATGTAGTCTATTCATACTCGACCCTAAATAAAAATGCATTAAATTTAAGTTGTTTATAGACACTTGCATGGATTGGTTATCGGTTAAGTGTGTTTTGGGTTTTCATATTTGATCAAAATATATAGACATTCGATAAATAATGATACCTTACAGTGAGTATCTATAATGTATTTATTCGGATGTCTTTTAAGTTATTGGTGACAATGCAAGTATCTTATGGTGAATACTAAAGGGTTTCTTATATTTCCCTATGCAATTGTCAGTATCAATGATTTTATATTTTGATCGTTTATATTTATTTTGAAATGTTTTAGATCATTGAAATCTATGTAACTGATCTATAGCAACATATTAAAACAAGCTTTTATAATCCCATCTGTGCAAACTTAATTAAAATGTAAACTTATAATATAATAGAAGTTAAAATGTAAATTAAAATCTAAGGTAAAGTTAAAAATAATGTTAAATGTTAAAATGTAAAACTAATACTAAAATAATTTTAAATCTTATATATATGTGCATAAATAAATGTTTGTATGTTAATTACTGGCAGTGGCTTATTTTATTCCTCTTATATATATTTTCTTATATTATAGTATTAAATCTCTGCTATTCCACTGAGCTAGTGACATGGGCTAACGACCGGATGCAAAGAAAAAAAAATTTTTTTGACTTACGTATCTGCCTACTCTATAAATTTATCTAGGTTCAAATGCCTAGATGGTGCCCTGTAGTGCAGTTTATGTTAAGTGCTATTTTATGGATCGTTATAATATATATATATATAAGTTATATTGCATTGCTGAAAATATTTTAAATAAGCCATTTTATTATGAAAAGGAACTTCAGAATTAAAATGAATATATCCATACATTATATATTGTTTTATTAACAATATGTAACTTACTACAATGTTTTAACACTTTTTTTATACAAATAAATATATCATCCACATATGTAGTATAAATCTTAGTACAAATTTCAAAAGTCATATATTCTTCATTTATAGACATATTAAACTTACCATAACTTAAAACAATATATTCATATGCAAACTTCAGGTAATTAATAATAAAATACTAATATTACTATCTTTCAGTATCAAACCTTGATTAATTATATAAAGAAATTCAAATCTATTAATGAGTATCACACATTTCAGTAACATGTAAATTTTGGGTGATGTTATGAATAGAAAAATGAACTTGTGACTGTTCCCATTCAATATTGCATATCCATTGCATTTTGCAATCAAAAACCAGATTTTTTGTATTAAATTTGATGATTGATTTTGGTAGTTCATTTATATATGAGATAGAATGTACATTGGTCATTTACTGCTGGAATATTTGAACCTTGGATGTTTTATTGTTTCTTTTACATCTGAGTTTGTTGACAAAACACGATATCTTAAAATAACATTGGAATATGTAATTGCATTATTAGATGTTATTAAATATTTATGGCTCCAATATAAGATTTGAATCTATTGCTATAATTAAAAAAAAAATTGTTATAAAAATATTAGTGTGTAAATTAGATATTTGATTGCCAATTGCCTGGAATTTTTATAGGGATATATTGATAGAAATTATGACTGTAAGCTTTAAATTAAAATAATTTGTCTATTGTAACAAAATTATTAAGGATTATTATGTCCTGTGTGGTTTGATATAATGGTAGAATGATAGATTCTCGAGCTCAACGTTCATGGATCACCCTGTCACTTTGAAGATCAAATTTCTTGGAAACTTCCTAAACTGTTGACTCATTTATTTAAAGCTTATTACGAAATGAGAAATTTGTCTGACATATAGGAGTTCATTTGTAATCTATTTAATAAAAAAAAAACAGTAAACAATAAAATTATATACATGATATATTTTCTTCATTATGAGTAGCCATCTATTAACAATTATACTTAATGTAGTTCCTAAAAAAAAAAATTAAAGAGAAAAATAAAAAATACACAGACAAACTTAAAATGACTGCTATATAATAGTGAATGGAAATGTAATTTGGGAACACATTGTTAGTATAAGGAAATGATTGATGATGAGAGATCTAAGTTGATTTACGCCTTGTAGGAGCCTAAATAACTGACTACAGTGAGGTGAAAAAAGTACTGTTATTCAATGATAGAATATTAGGGTATGTCAGGTTTAAGCTTGTAAACATTTACGAAGGATGTTTATCTAATGATGAAGCAACTAATGACAAGAAAATTATAATAAAAATTAAGGAATATAAATAATCTTGTAATAAAAATAAAAGTTATTTTGTTGTTACTTGACGTTAGAATTAAAAAAAGATTGCTATATATTTTATTGAGGATGTGTCTTTATTTGGAATAAAAATGAATAATTAAAAAAAAAAAATTACACGTTGAATGTCTTTGCGTTAGAGATTTGGTGAAGAATGGGAAAAATACACTGCAATAGAGGATTTCAAATATTGAAAATAAAAAAATAAATGAAAAGTGTTTTTTTTTATTTCTAGAATTATGATAAAAAAAATAGATTTGGCATATTCTTAGAGATAAAAGAAATGTAAAAATAAGATGGGTTTGTGGAAAGAGAAAAGTAGACTAAGAAAGGAAATAATTTATAATCTAATGATAATAAAATAAAATAAATAAGTATTATTTATATAGATAATAAACTTGATTTTACATAAAGCTAGATAGTTCATCAATAGTCTTAAGTTTTAGCATCAGTCTAAGATAAAAAAAGTTGATGCATTAACTGTAACAGATTGATTTTTAAATTTAAAGAAGTGTATATAAATTTCATTAAACAGACAACTATCATCTGTTTAAAAGCAGAATAAAAGTCATTTTTAATTGACATTTATCAACTAAACTGTAGTAATTGGATATATATATATATATATATATATATATATATATATATATATTAAATAATGATATAAATATATGTAAGAGATGTTTCACCTGGACCAGCTGATGAGTGGTTGGTTCAGTATGAAATGTGCATCCTAAAAATCATACATATTATTCACATCTTTGGTTGTATGATTTTGACTAAATCATCTATGGGGTGATAAAGCTGATGGAAAACAATCCCTGCCTTACATGGTAAGTGTTGTTGTGAAAACTACACTACAGAAATATTACTGATTAAGTGGATATTTTCTAGTCTACTGAATGACTAATATTAATATATTTCCATTAAATGGTTTGTGTCAATGACATGTGGGCAATGCATTCAACACTTATCAATTAAACTGTAGTAATGGTCTATCTATATATACTCAAAAATGATAAGTGTATATGTAAGAAGTAGTGATTTGGACCAACTGATGAGTGCCAGTTCAACACAAAATGTGCATCTTGGGATCATATATCTTATTAACATGTCATTGGTTATATGTTTATGATTACATCCCTTTACAAGGTGTTAAAAATGAATAGAAGCCATCCCCTACTTTATATAAAAGTAGTGAAGTGAAAATTAGAGCACATAAATATTATTGATTAAATGGATAATTTCTAATGAATGGTTAATAAAAATTATTAGTCAGCTTTAGTATTTAAAATCCCCTTACACTTAATTACAATTTAGATAATAAACTTGATTTTTATAAAGCTGAATAGTTCAAAGCGAGTTATATTTTTTCAATTTTGTCTATATTAATATCTTAGACCAAAGTGAAAGGTGGAATATCCATCTTTTATTCAAAGAGATTGTTGACAATAGATTAAATATTACTAATGTTGCTAAGTTTAAAGCTATTATCAATAACATGATTTACATTTCTTGAACTATCTAGTGTTATGCAAAAGCAAGTTAATTATCTAAATAATAATTAAATTTAGAAGGGTTTGAAAGTTAATAAAATAACTATTTACTAGTCTGTTTTTAAACAGGTTATATTTTCCTGTTTAATGACGTTTATATGAACTTCTTCAAATTTAAAAATCTCATTCTGTTATAAAATGTCAACTTCCTTGTTTATATTAATAACTTAGATGAGAATGAAAAGTGAAATCTATCTTTTATTTACATAGATTGGGATTGGTAATCGTGGATCTCTTATCACGTGATATATGTATATATATATTATAAAACATGATTTTAGGAGCATATTTTCTTTTAAAACAATTCATTGCTTCATGTAATAAGACCTTGATAAAGAAAATAATATATTTTATGTTAAAGCAATGCAAAGTTCTATACATCAAAAATAATTTATCAGGAGTATAGAAATTATTTAAAAAGCTATATGCATTATAAGAGAATGAGCAGATTGTAAATACATAGAACAAGTTTTATGATATATTTATATTCTATCAATGATAAAATATTAAAAGGCATAAAGTATATTAAAGCAAATATTTATTTTATATTACCAGAAAAAGACAAAATATTTCCTTAAAATGCAATATTTTGTCATGTATATTTCATTATGAAAAGAAAATGAATGAACATAAAATTAATCATTTTATAACATATCTAAGAATATGATATAATTAATAAAAAATACAATACCCCCATTCTGTAATTTTATAAATGATAAACATTTCATTTATTTTAAATTAACATTATAACAATTTTCATTAAAAATCTTTGTAAATTGGGAAGAAAGAACAATAATAAAATAATTTGCTTTCATAACAAGACAAACTGCTTTTATCATTTACAGAAAAGGTTCTAATTTGAATATAATATCAAATTAAGTTTAAACGAGAATCTTTTACAAATAATAATAAATTCAGTATTTGAAAAATATATAGCCAATAATTCATGGCAGAATAAAATATAATAAATTTAGTTTAAATGTATATAAAGTTTTGGCATTCAATAATTTGAAAAGTTTTATTTCTACATAATTTTAGCATCAATAAACAAGCAACTGAATATTAATAAAAGTTCAATCAAAATATGTATATTTTTGGTAAAAATTCATGCTATTTCAAATGATTACAATAGTATGTAGCATTTATAATTATGCATTGGTGGAGCTTTCCAAATGGTTTATAAATTGAGATTCTAAGAGTGATAGACAGGCCAAAGCTAGAGACCCAAGCAGATTTTTTTAGCCATTCATGGTGTAAACTGGCAAAATATTATGTAATTATAAAAATTATACAGAGTAAAATGATGAGGAAAAATGATGAAGTGTGTAAGCTATGCAGGATCAGAGCTTAAAATGGTCAATCAGGTAATAGATGAATAATTAATCATTGACAATGATCATGTAAATTACTAATTAAGTTATGCAACCTAATTCCATTGCCAAGTCAAATGATTCTAAAAATAACTTTTTTAATAATGCTGTCTGAAAATTTTAAACAAAACAATAAATTAATATTACATTATCTTTTACAAATAACTACTATTTAGAAATAAAATTATTATAGTAATAAATAATGCATCTATTTAAACATATATATATATAAACAGATATTTATAAACAAAACATTAAACAATAAATTGTTTTAGATATTTGTATCTTCCACACAAAGAAGCTGAAGCACAATCATTTTCTTTTTAAAATTTTAACTCTAAATGGAAGTAGATTATACACATTCATACACACTGAAAATATTTAAAATATGATTTAGAAATAATTCCATTTAAAATTATTGGCTAATTATAAATGTTTATATAAAATTAGGCTATTATTAAGCTAGAAATTAGAACTCTAGTTTTAATATGAATTGTAATAAATTTATTTTTAATAAAAATCATAAATCATTATTAAAATTACTTTTTTATTTTATAAACTCAACTTAATAAATATGTATAATGGCTACATTAAAAGTATAATCACATCTTTAAAGATAAGTTATACATTAAAGTACTGACATTATGGTTTTATAACACCTACAACTACAAAATAAGTTTCACTACTAATTTAAATTATTTAAATTCATTAATTTAAATTTATCATAAATAATAATAGTTTACAACATTAGTTATAAATCATTAAGATAACTTATTAATTGATTTATTATTTTTATTATACGAAGAGAATTTATATAAAAGAAAATAAACTATGCAAATTTTTTTTAATATATTAACAAAAATACCCAAAATAAAGTTCTATATGCTGAACATAAACTTACAATATATTGTGACCTTTTATTTAGGTCCCTGTAGTTAATAATTCCAAAATTTTAAATAATATATTTGGCATGAAAATCTTAATGAGTGTTTTTTTTAATAAAGATTGTTTTGAATGCACTGGGAAATTTGCTTGAGTGGAGATGAGATTTCAAACCCAGTCTAGGCTCTTACTAGACTAAAATAACAATTTAAAAGTATTGTTATTATTTGGGAGATAAATACATTGCTATTTTATTAGTTTTGAATAGCAACTGAAATAAATAAATAATTAAATCAAATTTGTAAATCTTATAAAATGAATTATTATAGTAAATTACTTAAGCATTTTTTTTTTTTAGTACTGAACATAAAGCTGTCTTAAATAATAATGGGTAATTATCAAAAATGAAGCCAGAGAGGGTAATATTAATTATGCATACCAATATTATTGGCTTAAATTGCTCCCACAATGCATTAGAAAAACAAACTATATATTAGCTAACCTAGTTGTAGGGGGGGGGGGGAGTAACTAAAAAAAACAAGAACTAAGCAACCACAGAATTTGAGTCTGATTTAAAATAAGGAAAAAATATTAAAAATCAGAAAATTCTTGAATATAATTAAATGGAATTATAACACCTTGCTATCTAAAAATGTTTGAATAGAAAATCTTAAGACCTTGCTATCATTTTAAGCCATTTCCATGACCGCATATTTCCTAGGATTCATACTGGAGAAGGAAATGAAAACCATGGGGATAAGTCTTTATTTAAATAAGTATTGGAATGACCGAATTATTTTCTTATATAAAAGAAAATTTGATATAAGCCTTTTTCATTTTGTAATTTTGTATAGAAATGAACTTGTCCACCTTGAATACAAATACAGGTTGGATCTTTATTGCTTAAATATGTTGTGCTCTCTTTAACATCAGTATAGTTGTCATTGTAAATAATTAATGATCATTTGATATCTATATTTTGGTGTGTCTATTGATACATTAATGATTCTGCATTGTAATACGGAATATGTATATTTCTGCTGTTATTGTTGGTATTGTTTTGTCTTGCTCTAATTTGAAAATGATTAGTGACAGTTTTTAGCTGATAGGATGTTCCAATAGAATGACATCCCATATATTAATATTAATATGGAGCATAGGCTGATAGAATGTCAACTATTGCTGATTTCATGAGAGGAAAGTTTTGGTAGAGGCAAAGTAGTAATTAATGCTTATAAGCATAAATAATCATAGAAAGAAAGGATATCCTTGGTTTGAATTGTATTTTTTTTCTGTGATGAGGCAAGGCCCACACATGCGTATACCCATTAAGAGGTAGTAAAATCAACTAGATTATTACATAACTGTCATGTTGTTTTTATAAAGCCTCCCTCTTTAGTGTTAAATTCCTCATGATGATCTACAGTTACTTTTTCCACTGTGTATGGTGAAGTATAATAGATCGAAATCATATGGCAAGTATAAAATAATATTAGATTTAGGAACACTCATCTAGCATAGTGTTTTCTTAATTGAAATAGTGTTTATGATGTTGTAGGATCATCATCAGTTATAGACAGACCAAACCAAAATCTATTAATGACTGTGGAAAATTTTAAATATACCTTGGTAGTGTGGATTCACCTTCATCAAATAATGATGTGACAATAGAATTGTAAGATGAATTACATATTCAAGGGTTGAGCTGTGGACATAGGTAATGCTTAATGAGATCTATGTGTATTTGACTTTTGATGTCTATTCTTATTGTAATGCACTAAACTCATTCATTTCAAATTTAAATAAGTTAGTAATTGCACAGAATATGATAATTGCCCTTATCATATTCTGATAAAAGAAAGGGTTTTGGGATAATGCAATATTTTTAAAAAAATTTTTGAATTATAAATTTAGACTTAATACATATCCTAAAGTTCTAAATATACTGCTAGTTTTATAAATTTAAGTGCTAGTCAGCTTAAATAAGTTTTAGTATCTTATTCTTAAAAATATGCCAAAGAGTAACAAATGATATTTTAAATATTATTTTCTAAGCAGGTTGTATCATTTGCTGAATATATGGTCAAGGGGATACTAAGTAGTTTCCCATCCATAAGTTCTTTCAATATATTAGTTTTATTTCATACCATATCTGTGAATTAAACATTTGTAAATATTGTAAATAAAGTTTGTTGTATCTAAAATTTTATTTAGTTGCATGTAGTCTTATTGCTAATTACCACATATATACACTATTATTGTTATTGCTATCAAACTATCAGAAGATTATAAATTGAAATCATCATCAACTAATATAGTACTATTAATTATATTATGCTATATCATAATAATTTTGGTAAGTCTTGTAATTTATTGGTCCATCTAATGCATTATCACACAATAATTAAAATGTTAATAACTTGGAGTATAGATTGCTATAAGTAATATATTAAACGCTAAACATAATATTGATTTAATTGATTTAGTTAAATCCACAGAGCTGTCATTCACTGACTTTGATCACATGGTTTATCATTATCTAATAAAAGGAATTTGGTAAGTTATTGGATTTATTTAGTAAAAAGGTATTCCCATTTTGTAAATATTAAAGTTATAAGAGTTATTGAGTTTATAAAGTCTATGAGTAACTGCTAAATATAGTTCTTAATTTGAGTTTATATTGAGAGCTGTTTTGTGCATTATGTTTGGGTAGTGGTAAAATCCCTCTTACTGACCCAAATAGATGTTGTATAACAATTTATAGAGTTTGAACCCTGAGAAGAATTAATTGTTAAGTTTCAAGATAGAATTTAAAATTTGTAGTAAATTTTATTGCTAGTCAATTATTACAGTGGGACTTGAAATAGATTACTTTCACTGTTTTATTAAAGTCAACTAATCTTTAAGGTAGAAACTACTTCTTTTGTTATAAAGTGGATAGTTTGTTTTAACTTCAGGATAAATATTCTGGTTGTGTCAAGCTTGAAATCCCCAGTTTTATTTAGCTTATCTTTTTACTATTAATACCATATTAGTTCATAGTTTAAAATTTCAATCTCCATCATTAACATTATTCTTCAATTTCATCTTGATTGTACTTGTACTTATTCATTCTCATTTAACATTAATTCATTATCATAATTGATTAATCATACATTAACTTTTATTCTTTTATCATCTCAACTATTCATTAACTCTTACTCTATCATCATCTCAATCACTCCTTATTCTCTTACATCTTTCTCTTCATTTTTAGACTCATTTCATTTCACTAATTAATTATTACTTCTTTCCATCATCCATTTAGTCATTTACATCATAATTTACTCATTATTTCATTTATAGGTTTAATTTTGTAATCATTCCAGAGACAGAATTATTAGTTATTTATTAGTTTGCTGAATATCAAATTTAACTCATCTCATTTTGCTTGTGTAGATTTCAAAGCTGGTTTGACCAGAAGTTATTATCTTGAATAATCACCTTGTGATCTTCCTCAGATCTATAGTTTCATGCAAGTTTTATTCAATACAGGAATCATTTCATTAATTTTACATTTTTTGTTTCTTTATGCTTATATTCTTGATAATGAGAGTATAACAGGTTGCATAGGAGAATTTAGTCATTAAAACATGAGGCATGATTCGTTTGTAACCAGTTAAACCAGTGAGAAGGTTACAGTTGAGATTATGGCGCAAAGTAGTGGCTTGATTGATTGATTAAAGATGTATCTAGGTTATATGGGATTATGGCACCCAGAAATGGGTGGGCCTAAGCTATCCAATGATCAGAGGGAAGGTTACAATATATATATATATATATATATATATATATATATATATATATATATATATATATATATATATAATGAAAATAAATTTTTCAAGGGTTCAGCTGTTATGCTAATAAATTTTGGTATAAAACAATATTTATTACTTTGCTAAGGCATGGTTTTGATACAGTGTATTTTTATTAGCATGAGTGTCAAAGCTTATCTAATGATGTGCTTTGATAAAAATACACTGTATTGAAAGTTTAGCTTAGAAAAGTAATAAATATTGTTTTATATGAAAATTTATTGGTGTAATAGTTGATAATTATCTACACACTCTTGTAGAATTTATTTTATTATCTATTATCTACATTATATACATATATTATAATTTATTCTTATATATACAATGAACTGTTTTTAATATATATATATATATATATATATATATATTCTTTTAGGCATATGAAAGAGGTAAAACAAAATATGGAACATATGAAGATGAAGAGCAGTATTTACCTGCATTACCTTTTAGTCATGATCAGTCATTTTTCATCAGCTTTGCTTCAGTAAGTTATATATATATATATATATATATATATATATATATATATATATATATACCTGTGTGTAGGTGTGTATAATAGAATAATTGAACATCATTATTTTATGGTATAAACGCTATAAAAATATCTTGACACTGTTTCTACTAATGATACAATAATTATTTTATTCTACAACAGCATTTAAGTGCCATAAGAGAAAACATCATTCATATCTGTTACACAAACAAGAACTCAAAAGTTCTCAGAAGAAATCCCTTGCTATCTGCCATGATAAGTAACTAATAATATAAGGTGAGATAATTAATTGCCTTTAATAAAGTTGACCTGGGAAATTTTTCAACATACATAAAATTATGTATATATATCAATATTTAAAATTTTTAACACGGATCAACCCGCAATATATATATATATATATATATATATTAGTAAGAAAATCCATTGATTGGGTATATGTAGCTCAAAAACAAACAGAAGAAAACAGTCCAGTCTAATCTAATTTATTCTGGTCTAGTCTAGTTTATTGAAAGACTCATCTTAAGAAGGAGTGTTACAGTGATTCCAAGCAGGGGAAAGAAAATGCTCATTAAAACTGTTTTGCACTGTAGTGTAGATAGCCATATCTTTCTGACTATTTTACAGTATTTTTCAATACTCCTTTTACAACAGTAAATATTATGGATTTATCTAACATAAGACCGTGTATTATATGTCATCAGAAACAAACAAAAAAACACATCAGTAAAACACCTGGAATAAAACAAATGCTGGGGTTTATTAAAAACCAACAATTACCTGCTTTAATAAGACCATAAAAATGATCCAACACCAGCTGATACTATACCCTAAATAATATAATCAATGCTGCTGTATTTCCTATTTTATATCATCAGTGTAGCAGGAGAATAATTATCCATTTTGGAGGAATTAATGAAGACATTCATAAATATATTAAAAGAATGATATCTGTAAAAAATCATGGTTTGAAATTGTTTATATATTTCATATGTAAGACCTTATCATTATAAATATTATAAAATATTAGATTTAAAATATTATTTATTATATTTTAGTATATCTAGTGATAGTTGCAAGTATATAAGCAACAGTTTTATACATTCATTGTTAATAAATTATTTTTTAAGTTTACTTATGGAACTCAATCCAAATATTATACTTTTGCTAGTAATATCTCCAACCCTGAAAAATCATGCAATTTACTAATGAATATACAGAGATGGTAGTAATAATTTGTAAATAATGATGATAGGGAGTCAATAAGTTTTTCAAAAGTAAACTTTCTAGTCAGAAGGTTTGGTTTCTTAAAGTTTTATTTTGAAAAATAAATGAAAAACAACTTTGGGAAGACTTGTACTTAGTTTAAACATTCAGTGCTAGGTTTTAAATCATCATAATCATCATCTTACGTATATTTAAATTGAATCATTTTATTTAAATTTAATTGACGATTCAATATTCATATTTTATATTTATATAAACCACAGTTTAAACAGTTCATATGTATGTATATCATTGTTTCATCCAAGTTACCAATACATATTTGATGCAATCAATATTGTGGTCTGAACATTCACCTTTCTTCTGCTTAACTTCATCTCTATACAGTTATATCATGTATTGAATATTAGATCATGAATAAATGTAGTTTATTGTCGTTTATAATAAGTAATAAACAATAAGTGTTTGGAATAAGGGATAAGATTAGCAAGATTATAAAAAAATGTGCATATTAATATTTTATGAAAGTAGGCAGGGAAATATTTGGTAAATAACAATATATATATATATATTACCCTAAATATATATCAGATCCCATGATTGTCATGCCTCACAATTGCGCGGCCACTTTATCCCTCACCTATAACCCCCATCTTCTTCACTTATTTACTTTATTATATTTATAATTACCCAGGCGCCAATTCTATGTAAAATAGAATAAAATTTATAATTATAAATTATATTTAAACTTATTTAAAAGGTTTTATATTGTAATTATTTTATGGCTTAGCTCAGTTGAGATTATAGGATATGGTCTTTATATATGAGGCCAACAAGGATGATAAAAACGTCTATAAACAATAATACTATATGGTTAATTTAAATATGTTCAGAGCATCTATTCAATACTAAAACTGTTGCAAAATTGACAATTATTACATTTATTATGGTATAGATAATGATGAGGATTGGGTATCTTTTTATACAAATCACCACCTATTCCAAGCAAAGTAAAATATATTATTAGCATTGTAATACTGAGATTTATTACCACTAGATAAATTAAATAAATTGACTTCTACTGGCAAATCTATATATTTTAGGGCTATGCTATGTTAACTATATATATGTGTGTGTGTGTGGAAATGGATAATCGAACGTAAATAGTCAAGCAATTCGTTTGGACTTTTAATTCATTAAAATATTTATTTAAAAAAAAAAAAAAGACAAAAGAAATAATTATAATAAAAAAATATTTATGCACCTTGATAACCAATTACATCTCTTCTAAGGTAAAATCAAAATTGACTACTATTTAATACATTAATCATATATCTTCGAATATGTGCATTTGATTATATTGTAAACATAATGTATTCATGAAATATATTTTATTAGATTATTTATAAACTTGTATGATGCCACAAATCAATCATCTTTTACATATTATAAAAAATTATATAACACTTATCTGCTACAATCGGTGTAAATCATCTAACAGTAACTATACAAAATAAATAAAGGCAGGGAAAAATAATAACCAAACAGTTATACCTATATGCTTAAGGGTTAAAGAATATCTCCAAACTTAATCTACATAATCTAATTGTCCCTTGACTATTTCTACCTTCAATTCACATTCAATATATTTCCTGTATACCGAACTTATAACAGATAAGGTTTTAATTCTTTATTTTCTTTAAATATACCTCATTAACTAAATTGCATAATAAATAGGACATCTTTAAAATAATAATCTATAGCATCACGCATACATCCGAATATCTAGAATCACCTATAATATAATTTCTAAATCATACAAAATAATAAATTATCATACTCTAATGATAATGAAATTACATTGTTTTTTTGTTTTTTTTAAAAGCACAAAACAACAAAAAAAAATTGTTTATACATCTATTTATTACATGTTAAGTTTTTTTAAAAAAAATTAAAAGTTGAAAGAAACATACATATTAGTTTTAAAAACAACAGTAAATTATAACATAAAAAAAAAAGTCTATCCATTGTTAAAGAATAATTTGTTAAGAATGATAAGAGTTTTTTTTTATCCTAGAATTCCGTGACGGGCGTTAAAAATGACATTTGCATGCATTGATATTATTTCACTATATATACGCAAATAGCAAAGTTATACAATAGAAAATTATCTTCTTGATATAAAATTAAGTAGATAAATTTTTTTATTTTAAATTTTAATTTGCAGAAGATTGATAGAAAATGATTAGAATTTAATATTAAGCATTTGGTTTTAGCGTCTAATGAAAAAATTTGAGCTAGCTTTATTTTACACAATTTTGCCATTTTAATATTAATCAGCTTTAGTAATATTTTAAAATAAATTATAATCATTTAGCTTACATATCCTCCAGGCATTTTGAAGTGGTGAAAATGGACCATTGCCTTGGCAGAAATTTGAAGGCTGGTATCCCTCTGGGGGGTTGTTTATTTCCTCATTCTATATCATTCCAGTAGTATAATAACAAAACAAATTCTTCATAGGTGTATTCTTAGAATCCTTGCGATGTTTCTTATATAATACTCTTAGAGAGTTATTGATTCTTTTAAGTTTTTTTTTTATCTTTTTCCTCAGAGCTTTTTTCTTTACTTTCAAGTTTTAAACTCTATGTCTTTCCCCACTCACACCCTCTGTGTTTCTATGACAATCAACTTTGGAAGCTTGCCAGAAATATTATTTATAAAAATTTTAACAATAAAATGTTTGAATATAATAAACATAGTAAAAAAAAATATTAAATATTAATTATAAATTTTAGAAATGTTATTTACTATTACAAACAATCTTTATCATTTTTAAAACATAAGATTCTAAGACAATATATAATCAGTAACTTATAAATAAAATATAGAAAAGAAAATTCTAATTAATAATATATTTATGCATCTGCCTATTATGACATGTAAATCCTCTACTATACACAAACATCTACCACCAAACATATAGTCCAAAACTCCACCAATCAATATACCCATTTAAAATTTTAATTTTTGTTAAAATCCATGAATGACAAATCTCTTTCCATGAGGTAGCTTCACTCTTAGCAGTGCATGGTTGTCTGTGTCTCTATATACATAGTTGATCAGAGTCCTTGAGTTTCATGTGATCACCATTTCTTATACTTGCTCAAGTTGTTAAAACAAGCAAAATTCTCCATACAGTAGTGATACTCAGTGCAAACCAGCATAATCAATGCATGCAAGAAGATTTGTTTATAATCTAGTAGTTATTTATCCAATATCCCCAGACTAGTTTTTAGCTTGTGGCTTTCATCAGTGAGTCAGATCCAAGCTTCCTCACTGAAGAAAAACCACAAGCTAGAAACTAGTCTGGGATATTGGATGAGTAGGCACTGGATAGGGATTTTATGCACAAACTTTTTTGCATCCATTGATTACTCTGGCTTACACTGAATCACATTACTGCATGGAGAGTTTTGCCTGTTTTAAGTCATTGAGTTTGTTGAATAGCAATGTATTGACTATTGGAAATCTCCAGTTAAAGTTCATTGAACTCTCAGGCTCAAGATTGAAAATACTTTTGAAGTATCAAAAAAATTTAAAGCTATTTGTGGAATTTATAATTTACAATCTCTTAATTTGCTGGGTGTGAATCTGTGTGCTTTTATTCTAACTTTATTCTTGTTCAATGAGATATTCTCATTTAAGGTTTTTACTTTGATGGCTGAGGACTTTTCTCTTCGAACGAAAAGTTCAATTTTTCACTCACAAAGTATACATGTTGGTTAGCTAACAAGTTTTTGATCTGATTTTTGAGAAGGTCATTTGTATATATATTTTCTCATCACCAAAATGAGGTTCTTTTTAGTGTTAATTTGACTCTTCCAAATGATGACTTAGAGTTCATGCATTGAGTTGATTATTTACGACGTGTTATGATTTATATATATATGGTGGATTAATAACAGTAAAATTTTATTCATTATTTCCTTTACTCTTTTGTGATTTTCTCGCTTCTGTCTAAACTTGATCATCTTTTTTTTTTTATATTGTTGTAATGTGTGTACATTAAACAATAATTAACGAGAAGTTTTTATAATAAGCATAAGTATCAATATTTAAGTTTTACAGCTTTGTTTGGATTATGTATTTTATTACACATTAGTTAAATACTTAATTATAAAAACAATTAAATGTTTCTCAGTTAGAATGCTTGTGAATATTTTCATCTCTTGGGAATACGTTTTATTTGGTTTACATTCTATGGAATGTTATTATTGTGGGTATTGATTGACATAGCTAAGGTTATTTAATGGTTCTTGGTAGAAAGTAAGACCACATCTTACAATATACATATGACTTTTTAGGTATGGTGTGGAATATATCGACCGGAACAATTACTTTCAACAGTGATTTCCGATACACACAGTCCTGTAAAGTACAGGTTAGTATTATTTTTTTTAATAATTAATATTGCAAGACAATTTAATTTGATGTAATTTTTTATATTAGATGCTAGTAATGTTTTTCTTTAATAAATATAATGACTTGAGCATCTGCAAAAAAAAAAAAAAAAACATTTGAATCAGTTGCATTCCGATAAGAGGAGCGATCTATGGTATGGGATGATTCCGCGTTTTTTAACATTTCATATTCTAAAATCTAAATAAACCGAATTTCAAAATTTTACACAATAATTCACTTATATATTTTGCTAGAATTTATATATCATAATATCAAAAAGAAATTCCAAATGTGTTTTTTTTTTACTTATATTAAACTGTTGGAAATAAAGTAAAATAAACAAAACAAACAAATGGTTTAAATATTTTGGACGTGCTTTATTAAGTAATTAAAAGGAGAAAAAGAATGTATAAAAGACATGATTAATTACAGTTTCCTGATAGAAGCTTTAAAAACGTGTGAGTAAATTTTTTTATGCTCTTATCTTTAAATATATAATGAGCATAATAATTATATAATATCCGGAAGAAACATTATAGAACCACGCTATGGGGCATTAAATCATCTGATTTGCTGAAAATAAAGAGTCTTCAAATAATTTGATATAATAGTAAATGTTAAACATAAATCTAAAATGTCATATTGAAAATATAAAACACATGGATGCGTGTTTATATGTTTTAAATTAAATTAATCTTAACTAAAACATGTCTTCTCATCAATACTTAGGTGTGGTTTAGAACAGTTTTGATAGTGTAGTGGATTCCAGAACTCAAGGTTTATATTTCACAACGCAGAACTTGGTGGTCAAATATGATGTGGTTTTTCTAAAAAAATAGCCCATGCAACAATTCATTTGATTATTTATTTTATTTTTAAATTGAAACCAGTACAGTGTTGATTTACTGGAATTAATACTACATTGTTCAGAGCACTGGCATAATAATAGATTCTAGAGTTCAAAACCCATGGAACACAACTCACTTTTATCATTGCTGGTTATGCTGGCAATTTTTAAATGTTTTATTAACTCATAATAACAAATCATTTGATTATTTGTTTTACCATAAACATGAATACTATTTTTGCTTTTAATCATTAAGCCATTCTATTATTTTTTATTTTAATAAAATTATTGCGCTTATTGCATCACATGATCTTTTGATAAATAAACCACTTAATATGTTTTGTATAAAGCAACTTACTATATGTAATAGCAAAGAGAATATTATATTCTCAAATGAAAGTTTTATTTTATTTTCCATTTTCTGCAAATGTAAACAGCATGACTCAAAGTATAAAATGCTGAAGATTAATGCCATGATAGAAATTGGAATGATGCTCATTTCAACAGCTCCTCCCCATCAATTACATCATTTAGAATATAATAATACAAATGTTTTCTGTTTATATGACTAATTAATATATATTTTAACTTATGGAAATAATTTGTGAAAAATCTGAACTTGATATCTGAAGTGAATAAAAGTTAATAGAAAATTCCTAAAAAATATTTATTATGTACATGAGCACAGTGGTAGATACCATTTCTATTATATGCATTACTTTTAAATATGTACATATTTACTGACTCCTTTAAACTAGAATTTCATACACCACCTTCAATTAATAGACTAATAAACAACACCAAAGATCAAATACCCTCTGATAAAATAGCACAAGCATTTTATAAAATTGCATGCCCAAATAGCATATGCAAAGTAGCATATTATGGAGAGACTCATGCCAACATCACAACCATAATCTCTCAACATCACTGCTTATATAGGAGAGCACTAAATAACACTGAAAGTAAGTCTATATTCCTCAAACATCAAAGAATCATTGGCCACATATTTGAATCCACCATATCAAAGACACAGTGCTCAGAGTGCAACAATACTTAACACAAAATAAAAGAAGCATGCTTCATCGCAAATGATGACAATGCAATAAGCCAGAAAAAATCATGCTATTCCATCTTTAAAAAATGAACTATATGAAGACATGGAAGAAATTTGAATAGATTTGCATAAATTATTATCCAGTCTTTTAATAATTGCAACTCAAACCAACACTCCTAAGATAGACCATGAATATGGAATCTAAAGATTCCTGAAAGCACCCAGCCATATAATTCTCTTGAAATTGAGCTTCACTTGTTTACTACTCAAAGG
This sequence comes from Epiperipatus broadwayi, assembly GCA_028023455.1. Classification (NCBI taxonomy): domain Eukaryota; kingdom Metazoa; phylum Onychophora; class Udeonychophora; order Euonychophora; family Peripatidae; genus Epiperipatus; species Epiperipatus broadwayi. The sequence goes on from JAQFVV010006843.1 coordinate 47,170, forward strand.
TGAAATATTTCATAAAAATGACATAAAATAGACAAAGAATCAGCATGTGATATAAAAACCTATAACCATAATTGGCAAACTTATTTAAATAGCCATGTAAAATTTATTTTAACTCTTCTCATCTCTCTTTCTATTGATCTGTAATGAATACATAAAATATATAAGTTACATAAAAGTATATATATATATATATATATATATATATATATATTGTAACAGTCAGAAATGTGTGATTCATTAACATAGTGCAAAATTTGACCACCACACAGAACAGCAGCACCATCTAGGTAGCGAAGCCACCCATAGTACTGAGTTTGAACATAGTTTATCAGTTCCACAATACAATCTACGAAACAACACATCTGATGCCACATTAGTAAATATTTCTTTAGGCACGGTGATCACAGAGATGCACGAGAATCAAGAATTTTATTTCAAGTTAGCCAATCATAACATTAATCTTAAACATTTATCTTTACAGAATCGAGGAAATATTATATGGAATGGGTATCGAATAAATAAATAAAGAAGTAATGGCAGACATATAGTTTGACATTATTTATTGAAACATTTTAATAATAAATCATTTACTAATAATATTTGGTAAGATTTAAAATTTAGTAACAGGATTTTTCAATACTGTTAGATATCAAAGAGATACATTTATTTATATAGCTGATGTAATCTAGCTACCTAAAATTCTCAAGCAAGTATTTCTAGGGCATGCCTTTAGGAATTTATACTTTTGCAATACAAGAGTCTAAAGTAAGATTTATAATAGTAGCAGTGAACATATATTTATTTAATTAAAAATATTTACTAATTACTAGGGGCAAACATTTATTTGAAAGTGAATTATGTCACTAATGCAGGGATGGAGTTATACATAGAATACTAAAGTTAATAAAAGAAACATGTGGTACATCTAGAAAAGCAATAGGAAGTGGCAGTATATTGAAACTGCAAAGCCATGAATGAGTTTAGAACAACCATCTGGTGTTTGCCGTAGGCCCAAAGAGGTAAGATATCACATAAGCATAACCAGGGGCAAGTGGTTCATGCCATGATTGCCTGCTGGCTGCGTGACTTTCATCAAACCCTACAGGAACATTTATTATGTTCACTTGTGTAGGGTGACTGGGATTAATTTCCATCCTAAAGAATTCGAAATATTCAAGGCTTGTAATGGGTCATCGTGTCTCTAAAACATAACACATGTATAATGTACAGATGATTCTGTTAAGATTTAAATATATTTTATAACTCGGCCCTACATTATCAACATTTAAGAAAGAATGTTTGCGACTCTCAAAGAAATGCAATTTATGGAATTATTAATTAAAATTTAATAAAATATAAAACAATATGTAAACTGGGTGAGTATTATAACTAATATTTGAGCCATTTGCTAAGCAATATCCCTGCATTACAATAAATAAAGCATTGAATGCGTGTCGATTTATACGAAAATATTAAGTAATTTATGGAGGTAAATATTAATGAAGATTTGACACACATCCACTGTTTCAAGCAATCATAGATTTATACTTAGAAAATCATAAGCATGCTATAATTATATAATAAAATGTAGATTTTAGAAATACATACCCAAGAAAGATAGAGTTAGGCAAGCTAGATTATTAGAGAAATTTACAGGAGGAATTAATAATTAAATTTATAGTTTTACAAATGAGAATTTTACAGTTTATAGTTTATAAGTTATATAAAGAATGAGCTATAGCGTGTTATTTGTAGAGTACTCTAAAGCTTGGGTATTACAGGTACCTGTTTTATGAGAAGTTTTCAGATTCAGTATTCAATAGCAAATTGTTCATGATTCCAGCAATAGCAGTTCTTTCAAGCATTTAGATGATTTAGTTATTTGAATATTAGCAGCAACTTTCCAATTGTTTAGGCAGCAGATCTTCATGGTTGAGTTTATGGAGGGCAATGGGAAGTTTTGGCATATGATAGGCCATCTCTGGAAGGAGAATTGTCTGGGCGCTTTCTACTCGACCATACTGTGGCAGGTAAAATTAATTTAAGATCTTGGAGACTCTCAACTGATCGAGAGCACAGCTAAAGTTAAACTGAAAGTCCTTAGAAAGTTCAAAATGGCCTCTCTTCCTGATCTTATCTTTTTAACTTTTGTTATATTTATTTTTAGATTCAATCATTTGCCCTGAGGAAGATCAATACATTCTTATATGTTTAATTTATATAGAAAGCTGCATTTCTATTGTTTAGATTTTATTTTTACATTTACAATTTTGTAATTAGATTTTAGGGAATTTTTCTTTAATTAATCTATTATCTCTCACTGACCGTTACTTTTAAAATTTCAAATACAAAAGGGAACATACGATTATTTTTACTTTTAATTAAATATTACATCAGATTTCTAAAATTATCATTAAATGAAATTTAAACAAAGCAATAAATAATGAACTTTATAATTTAAAATAAATGGTTAAATTTATATATTTTTATATACTAAAAAAAAATACAAATTACATTATTTTTATCCATTGCTTTAAATTTTTTATCAAAACGTGTGTGTGTTTATGGTGGATTTTACATATATTTATTCATTTTTAATATTGCTACACACACAATTCAATACCAAAAAAGTTTAAATTTGGGTAGGATAGAGTGGTGGGTGAGATATGATAGAAAAGGTGAAACTTAAGATTCGAATACAAATCTTACTGTTTCAATATATATATAGTATTTAAAAACTAAAAAGGGCTATCTAACGTAAATCACTTAAATAGTCATTATAATAGTAATTTAAGAAGGGAGACACTCTGAAATTAGAGAAGAAAAGATGGTTTAGAATTTTATATAAAAAAAGAATAAAATATTCTGGTCAAATTATACTAGACTTGATTTAAGTAAAAAAAAAAATAGAAGAAAAAAAATTATAAAACTGAATGAAACTATAGTGATAATTTAAGAGTTTTAATTGGATTTTTTTTTATTAAAAGACAATCTAATAAAAGTAACCACTGGCCAAATAAAGATAGCAATAATTGTTTATCTTCTCTTTAAAACAATGAAATAAAGAAAAGAGTAACTTAAAGCTGTATTAATTATAAATTGTGAAATATTTTAAATTAAAGTATTAATTTGAAAAAAAAAAGAAATGTAAAATAGTTTTTGTAAAATTGTTATCTAACCAAATATAAAATGATTTTGTAAATCATCTATTCAAGAAAAAAAGGGGTTAAATTGTTTTCACTGAATGCAGGTCAACCAATTAGAAAAAATAATGCTGTAGTTAAAAATAAGGCTAATTAATTATAAAAAGGGAAAATTTTTAAAAATTGATTAGTGTAAAAGATGCCTTTAATACAATATCTGGTCAAAGATATAAAGCTAATAAATTTTCATTAGCATAGTTCTTCTGCTGCTGTTAGTTTTGTGGTTGTATACCTGATATTACCTGCTGAGTTTTGTTGTTTCTATTATTGTGGACTTACACTTTTGGGGATTAAGCAATATATAGAAATCTCTGCAGACATCTTACTCCACCATGATCTGCTAGTTGACATAAGATGTGTTCATTTGATCTTATATTGTGCAGTTCCTATAAATTACTGATGATTTGAGATGTGACCAAAACCCTGACCTGCCATTGCTGAGACACCAGCCCATCACATGTTCAAGAATGTTGCTGGATATTTAGATGAAAAAGATATGCACTGTCCTGAAAAGAAGAAGCTATAAGCCACTACACAAACATACTGTTCATTAGCTTACTTTAAACAAATGAAAACATTAAAGACCTTTTAGTAACTCTAAGTAGCATTAAAAGAGAAAAAGGAAAAAGAAAGGGGTGGTCACCTTGAAAAAAGCTTAACCCAAATCAAAACACAACCAAAATGTAATCAAAGTCTAGCCTCAATCTGAAGCAAAAGGGAGTAACATATTTTTTACAAAACCTGATTAAAATCTTGAAAATATGTAAACTATTATTTCCTTATTTAAGACTAAAGAAATTCTGTTTAAAATAACTTTGTAAATAATTCAAGTTTTGTTATACTTTTATATCATTATAATTTGTTGTGTCATATGTAAATAAATATGTTGTTTAATTTGTCATGAATTCTCTTTTCACCAAATCTGTCACTATATGAAATTTAGTGAAAACACAATTTTTTAATTATATAGTCTTGTTTTAAATATCCAATATCTGTTTGCTAATGAGTTGAGTTTCTTATGTTCAAACTGGGCTAGCTGAGGAATCCAGCACTAGAAGCATCTAATACCTTGTGGATGTTCAAGTTAATTTCCTGAATGTTGTCCAAGTGCAAACCCAGTATAATTAAAAGCATCCATGGGAAAAGTGTTTCCTTTTAGTAATCAAGAATGGGTATAACTTTCTTGAAAGATGGCCATGGTCTGTATATTTATAGACTGTAATACCTGATATGACTGTTAATATAATTATTATGAAAAGTATTGATTGCATTTACCTCTCTGCTTGCATAATAGTATATATATATATATATATATATATATATATATATATATATATAATATAGCTGATCTACAATTATATAGTAAATAGACATATAATAAATAAATAAAAAATAAAAAAATCATAGATTGTTATATTTATATAAATGTACACAACATATATATATATTAAATAATTTAACATCACCTAAATGTGTAATATATTAACATTACAAAAATTTATAGAAATTATAAGTATAAATTTCTATTAAGAAGATAAAGTAAAATTAAATTAATGTGTTGTAAATACACACAAGCATATATATTGTAATGGATGTTTAAGACACCATTACAAAAATTATAGTTTTATAGGGGTGAAGAAAATAAAATAAATTTGTATATAAGATTTCGTTTGTAAAACTTGATTAAAAGTTTTGTTTAATGCTTGTACAAATATATATGTATGTGCGTGGGAATTATATTTTAATACCACAGTTATATTTGGTTTTTGATTTTGATTTAAAAAAAAAAAAAAGAAAACTAAGATTACTTTTTTGTTAAATTTATGTAAAAGTAAAGTGTACAAATAGATTGCTTTACAGATTTGGGATTTATATTGATAAGAATAATTAAAAAAGAAAGAAAACAAAAAGAAAAGAATTTTTCATTAGTTAGTTCCTAGATCTGTAAAGGGCAATTTATTTTGTTAATTAGATAACTATTGTTATCTAGATAGAGAATTTTTAAATTTTAATTAAAAAGAAAAAGTTTGGTAATTGGTTTAAGAGATATGATTCAGATATAACAGGAGGAATCAGGCCATTGGATTATCTTTGACTAGCTTTCAGTACTTGCATCAGCTAGCATACAGGCACCAGCGCAAAAAAACAGACACCAACTCTGACAGGAGAATTGCACAAACTCTGAGACACTTCCACCAACTCTGAGAGATAATTGCACAAACTATTCCTGCATATTCTGAAAGCAGATTCGGTAATTGTTCTACCTAGAATGAACATTAAACCTACAGCAAGAATATTTTCTTTACCATGATGTGCTAAGCTTCTCACCAGGACAGGTTCAGACGTCCTGTGTCTCCATTAACTGCCTACAATGCCATAAGAACCGGCTCCAAAGAAACCATTAACCAACTTGCCCAAGCCTACCGTCAGTGAATCCAGAGCAACAGACTAACCTAAGAAGTCTAGTGCACTAGCATTGAAATAAATTATTAAGGTACCTTACATTTTTGTGATTTAAATAATGTTGTCTTAGATTTGTTTCCTTTTTTTTTAAATATAAATGTTTTTCAAGTTGTATCTTATGTAATTCGATTTCTTTGTGCTTGATATTTTTTTTTCTTTTTTAATGAGTGCTAGTTTCAAACCTATTACTGTCCGTCCTATTTAAGTCTTAGTAAGTAAGATAGTAGTTTATTTTAATCTCATATTCCTTTTATTATAGAAAGCAGTCTGAATATTACAGACTATTTTAATTGACTTTTGGCTCGTGACCCATTTTATTATTAGTTCTACTTATGTCATGAAACTTCAATTATTTATAATAGACGATTATGAAATATAATAGTTTTTAGTTTTATTTCAAGCTTCCAATTCATTTATTAGGGGCATGTACGATCGTTTTAACCCTCTCAATAGGTAGATCGTGAGCTCCTAGCCTGTCTCACTCAGAGGGAGGTCAATCGATTGAAAGTAATAACTTTCAACACTCTTTTTATTATTATTAATGTTTTGGAAGCTACCTTCACATTTCTTCTGTTTTGACATAAGTTTCCATAAATCTCAAATACGGAGATCCTATGGGTTATAAGCAGGAAGCTAACCTCTCTTGTCTGGCATGAGATCACTGTATACTTACTAATACTTCTGCTACTGCCAGTATTTTGCACTCTTTCACGCACAGGAAATCACTTTCAAAGCCGTATAAATATTTTAGTTTAATTTTGATGAATGTACTTGTAGTACATATTTTAAGTGTGCTTTAAAGATTATTATTTATTATTTATGTTTATTTAATCATACTTATAATAAAATTATTTATTTACTTAGTTGATTTTGTTTTCTGTTGCTACCTTTCCAACTCTCTGAACAAAACATAGATCTCATTTGCTTGATTGAGCTAGTCCGGCGCGTTCGATTCGCATATCCTGTAACCCCTTAAAAATAAATGTCTAGTCCCGATTTTCGGAGTAGTGGTGCCCTTGCGGTCAGTATATGCGAGTTCAAAGCTTTTGTCTGGTATAATATATATATATTGTAATGGAATATTTATATACGTTACATTTAAATTTTTTATTTGGAGATATCTAATAATGAGTTAAATGCACAGGCATTCAAAATGCACAAATAATGAGTTATTAATTTATTAATATGGTTCATTTAAATATTGAAAATAAAATAAGCTTAAACAATTTATAGAATCGAAGCAAAGATTCTAATCTTAAAATAAAACAATAATAAAAACCTTTTAATCTTAAAAATAATGAAGAGAGTTTTTAACAAAAATAAAATTACAAACAGGTCCTTAGGGCAAAATGATCATTAAAAAGATTACTACGAAATAAATAAGAGTCAAGAAATAGAAACAAAAGACTTGCTTTTCCCATCCAAAATATATACACAGACCATAGAAGAAAAAAAATCTTAACCACAGAACCAATGAACCAATGAAATACATATATGAAATATGTCAGATGGATCCGAGCATTCCTAGATAAGACGCTTCAGGACAATAAAAGGAAAAACTCCAAAGAAATAATTAATTTAGAAGATTAGAATTTTGGAATTTGTTTGTCATTGCTGAAAAGAAACTTAAAGAGTTATTGTTGCCATTACCAAAAATGTAATCTGTTTAATCACGCTTCCCTTGATTCAGTCAGCCGAAGGCAGCTTTCATCTCCACATCTCCCAGGATTGAACCACTGGAACCATCTTCATAAATCATCATAAATCATCATAAATGTCATCATCCACAAGAAATGGTCCTTGCATAAACTCAGCTCTTCATCATGAAGGAACAAGCTTAGAGAAAGGAAAGTATAAATTATAAGTGATAAAACTGTACTATAAACTCTCTTTAATTTAAAATCTCCGAACTTTATTTTCTTTTAAATATGAACTATAGAATTTCTCTCCTGATCAAATCTGAACTTTATTTTTTATAAACTTTGCAATTTTAAAAGTCTTATTTAAAATTTAAACTAATAATTTTAAAATATGTATTATATTTTTTATTTATGCTTAGTATAAGATCTGTTTGTAATAGGACAGGAGTTTGTGATTGCAAACATAAATTTAAAGATAAAATTGAACACATCATTATTCGTACATTATTAGATTTTAAAAATAGGTCAAATATATTGTTTGATGTAAAAATAAGTTGAATACAAAGTGTGATTTAAAAATAAGTTAAATACATTAAACTAATTTTTTTTAAAGAATAAATTAAATTATTATATTGACTTAAATTTAAGTTTGGGTGTAGATGGCTGCTTAGACTCATTTGAGTGTATGTTAGTTTAAGGGGGTTTTGATTTCAGACTATTTGTTCGAGGTTGTGTCGATGCTGGTGGAGGGATATATAGATGTTTATATCGAAGTAATGTGAAGCATGTTCAGCATACAGGGTACTTTCCCAACTGAATGCATGACCCAAAAGGTAATTATTGCATTGCAATGCATGCAGATGTATTTCCTGCGACATTGATTTTATTTAGATCTATGAATAGGGACCATAAGTTGGCAAAAGTTCCACTCTCCCTTCATATGTAATCCGTCTCTTTGATATTTTATATATGTGATTCCTTCGCCCGACAGATGCACATTCCTGTACTGGATGAGGATCACATCCTTTAAATAATATCATGCTGCAGACACACATTCCTGTGAGCATGGTTTTATGCTAACATTTCATATTGCATTGATTGCATCTATATATCAGAAAGCAAGCATTGGTTTGACTTCAAACTTTTAACCTGAAATCAAAAGGTTTCAAAAATCTTAAGCATGTAGTCTAGGTAGCCTATCTGTGCTCAAAATTTTAAGATTAAAAATTAAAGTAAAAAAAAATAATGAAACCTAAAGCATTTTTTTTAGTAATTTATTTTTCAAATTTGTTGTTATATATATGTAAATAAAATCTTTTGTGTTATTAGTATTGGCAGTGATTTAGTTTTTTTTTTTTATCTTTATTAAAAATATATTTTAATAAATATATTTTAAACCTCTGCTACTCCTTGAGTTAGTGACAAGGGCTAATGGTCGACATATAATTATAATAGAATTAAAGTTGAATCTTTAACTTGCATATCTGCCTATTATATACATTTTTCCAGGTTAGAATGGCCTGGTGGTGCTCTGTATGGCAGATATGGTAAGACCATAAACATTCCCTGACTGTTATTTTACCAAAATCCTTACACGACCATGGTTTCATCTACTACAAATAGACCTTCTCAAGTAAAAATCAAACTAAAGGAAATAACAAAGACAAACCTTCCCATAATTCATTTCAAACTCTACCTTCCCTTAATATCAAAAGTAGTCTTCATAAGATTGATAGCCTCAGAATCAAGAAGATTTATCATCAAAGTCTCCTTTATTCTTCTTTTTAACTCATTCTTTTCATAAAAATAACCACATTGTTAAACAATATTTTATGACCTGTATTCAATTCATGAATATATAAAGCTGAGTCTTATATTAAATGGGACATTATTGGACTTTGTGAAGTTAGAAGAAAAGGAGAAAAAACAATTGATTTAAAAAGTGGACATATACTCTATTATAAAGGCGCACATATTGGAAATACAAGTGGAGTAGGATTCATTATAAATAAAAAGTGGAAGAACAATATTGTGGAGATTGATGGTGTATCGGACAGAGTGGCAAGATTAGTTATACAACTTAATAGCAGATACCAAATGCAGATAATTCAGGTTTATGCCCCAACAAGTTCTCATAGTGATGAAGTAGTAGAAGATTTTTATATGGATGTGCAAAAGGCTTTTGATCAGAGTAAACAACATTTTAAAATTGTTATGGGAGACTTTAATGCTAGAATTGGTAGACAAATGAAAGATGTAATTGCTGTAGGTAATTTTGGTTATGGTAATAGAAATGAGAAAGGACATAGACTTGTGGAGTTTGCAGAAAAAGAAAAACTTTATATTATGTTCTTTTTTGAAAATTTAAAAGGAAGGAAGAGAAAAAGTATTGATTATATTTTGACAAAGAAATACTATTTCAAGTTATGTTCTTATAAATAAGAATGTCATGATTAGTAAGGTTAGTTACGTTTAGTAAAACAGAAATTATTAAGAAAAATATTTACGTTGATATTCCTATCTTCAGAAACATTCTAAAATTTAAATTAGAAACAAATTTCAGTTAGGGTTTTGAAAATTCAGTATGAAATTAAATGAAAATAACATACCTTAAAAAACAAACATAGCGTAAGCATGCATAAATTCTAGAGACATTAAGGGAGAAGATATACAAATTATTATGATCTCGATTTGTAAAAGTTGAAAGAATAAGAAGTATAGGAAGAAGGAAGGTAAAAAAAGTCCAAAAATTAACTTTTGATGTAGGATTTATATCAAAAGAAAAAGATGATTACTAAAAGTAAAATGTAAGTTTTATCAAATTATATAGTAAAAGAAATAACCTATATCTATTATTCTGATAAAAGAAGGGAATTAGTGTAGAGAGAAAAATATGTATATAAAAGGAAAATTAAAGTTATATACTCAAATAAAGAAGAATTAGGTATATATATTTTAAAAAAGGTGTAGAAGATATTAGAAATTACCATCCCTTTTATCTTTTATATAAATTTTACAGATAATTACACTACAATGCCAAAAAAGTGTTTAAAGTTTTTAGTAAAAGCATATAGGTATTGAGAGAGTAAAAAGAAGAATAAGTTGTCTATGTTTTGGTTTGTAGTATGAAAAGCCGATTCTATACCTTTTTAGTGTAAAGATGCAAAGGTATAGTCAGGATATTGTCATATTTTAAAGATATTTATAAAAAAAAACATAGATTACTAATGATACGGAAAATAACTGAGAAAGGGTAAGAAAGACCATATCTCCAAAACCTTTAAGAGTTAAAGTATTTTGTGGTTAAAATGGAAACTAAAGGAGTGAAGTAAAGAGAGTATTTAAGTCATTTAGATTTTGAGATGATGTAGTTGTTTTTGCAAATAATGCTTCAGAGCGAGGAAATGTTGCAGGAGTTAGAGTTGAAAGTAGAAAAGTAGGACTAAAGATAAATGTTAAAAAGATAAAGTAATGTTTATCATTTGTCAAAATATGAAATAAAGATTGATTATGAAGAATTAGAAGAAGTTAAAGTTACAATACTTGTAGATTATTAATAGTGAAATATAATGGAGAATTAATCGAGAATTAAACTTGTTGGAGTGTTTTGTAGAAATAACTTGATACTAAAAGGAAATATGCTATGTGTTTGAAAGGATGGTTTTTAAAATGTGTTTTACAGTTCTCACATATGGATCTGAGATTGGACACTAATAGAAGAGAATAAGAGACTTCAGACCACTAAAGGAGTATGGAGAGATGTATGTTGGGAGTAAAAGAAGAGATAAATAATGTATGGGTAAGAAAAAAAGGTGTTACTGACTTATTGAAAAATTAAAAGATTGAAATGGAGTTGGGCGGACATATTGTAGAAGAGATGATAATAGATGGACAATTGAAATTTTAAACTGGATTCCAAGAGATTGTAAAAGACCCAGAAAGAGACCACATGTGAGATGGATGGATGAAATAAGAAAATGTGCAGGGGTGTTGTGGAGAAGAGAAGTTAAAGATCGGAGAAGATGGATTAAACTTGGAGAGACCTTCATCCTGCAGTGGATTGATAATGGTTGTTGATGATGATGACAGGTCATAAAATAATAAAATATTGTTTAACAATGCTTTGGTTATTTTTTATGAAAAGAATGAGTTAAAAAAATAATAAAGGAGACTTTGATGATAAATCTTCTTGATTCTGGGGCTATCAATCTTATGAAGACTTCTTTTGATATTAAAGGAAGGTGAAGTTTGAAATGAATTATGGGAAGGTTTGTTTTTGTGTATATATATTTGTTATTTTCTTTAGTTTGATTTTCACTTGAGATGGTCATGTAAGAATTTTGGTAAAATTTTGGATATAATCTAGTATTGTATTGTTTGATGGTTTTGCATTTTTATTTTTGCTAGTATAGTGTTAGGCAAGTTTGATTTATATATATAAGAATAAATTATAATATATGTAATAGAATAAATTCTACAAATATATATAAATAATTATCAAATATTAGAGTAATAAATTTGAAACAATATTTATTACTTGGCTAATCCAAGCTTTCGACATGATGCATCTTTGTCAAAATATAAACTAAAGTGAATATTAGAAAATATATTAACATATCTTCATGTGTAAAAATTTACATTGAACTAGTCACTGATTATAATAAATTTGCATATTTGCATGTGTAAATTGACATAGTGGTTGGCTATGTCACTCGATTGTATGACTAGTGCTGATTAAGAAGAATGCTATTGGGTCATATTTATGGAATTCTTAGAATAAATTATGTGCCATGCTTTTTTTACTTTTCAATTTTATTATTATTTTCAAGGCAAATAGTTTATAAGAATGACCACATTTTTTTCATGGTCTACAAATACTGAACTATATGCACTGTTGTATCTAGTTCTACTACAAAAATGAGCACGCTAAGTGATTCTTGATTTTAAGTTTGCACATGTCTTTCCATAGTATCTGACATTGCTAAACTAACAATCCACAACATATACCAATTGAGCTTCATCATCATCATTAATCTTATCTTTGGAATTAATAATAAGTCTATTTAGTAATATGCAGCATCTAAACCCATTATTAAAATTCTTGTGCATAATCAATATTATTTTTGAATGTATATTAGAAATATAAAGTATGTCAATCCATGGTTTAGAATTAGAAGATCTATGAAATTTATGTTCACTAATAAATTTTCTTCTTTGTTTGTCAAGCATAACCCTAGAGTAACCAACATTAATTAAATCTTTTTTATAATACTCTAAATTATTTTTTCTTCTGGCTTCAAACATAGAAAGTTTTGAATTTATAAATAAAAAACCTTTAAAACCTTGCATTTTATAGTGAAATGGAAGCTTTAAGTGTGAATACAAATAACTCCTAACACTAAGAGGTTTTAAACCACTAAATATCACATGATCACTATCTGGCATCCATTGATTGCTCTTGTTAGCACAAGATGGCACTACTATATGGAGAGTTTTGCTTTGTTTTGAATTGTTTACTAAGAGGTTTTACAATCATTAAATAATCAATAGTATAATTATGTCTTGTTAATCTCAAGTCCAGAAGTTTGATTGGTTATTGTCCTTTTCCATTACTTATTTAATTTCCAGAAATTGCTTCAGTTTGTTAAACATTTGTTGAACCAGCTTAGGGGGAGCACAAATAAAAACACCATCCACATATTTTATAAATATTATATTTTTATTCATGTCTAAAATAGACTTAATAACATCACTTTCAATGAAAGCTACTTCTAAGCTGCATATCAAGATACTAATAGACAAGTCCATGGGCCAATTTGTAGTCATAATAAGTTTCATCCTTAAATGTGACATACAAATTTTCACTGATCCACCATGAAACATTCATAATAAATTATGCCTTCTTATCACTAACTGTGCTATGCTTCGACAGATCTTGTATGATATTTATTGATTAAACTCTATTAATAGATCCTTAAAGCATAGTCACATTGAAATAAGTCATTCTAAATTCCTTTTCAGATATTTATATTTTTAATTATTGTCTAATTTTCAAACCCAAGTTTAGATTGGATCCATTCTGCAACCACTTTCATTGCATGACCATAATGTGCTTTTCCAAAATCGATAATTATTTTTATGGAGCTGTAAATTAGCGAATATCAAGGGAATGACAGCTGCTGAAAAATATACTTTAAGATAAATGGGAACACAAAGATGCTTTATCATCATGTTTTCTAAGGATGTTAGATATAATTTTGTCTTTTTGTCTCTTAAAGTTGTAATAATTGACTCCATCAAATTTAATCAGATTAATTTGCTGATTTATTTTTTCAATATAAACTGTTTTTTTTAATCGGACAAATCGATTTGGAGTATCTTCCTTAAGACACACAATGTCATTTCTTGTTATCTGAGACTTTTAGTGCTTAATGCTTTTATTTGTTACATATTCCTGATTTAGTTCAAATAAAAATACAAATTAATATTTTTTAAGAGGACTATTTGAAAATAAGTTCACAATTTTTTAAATAGTTATTCAAATACTGTATGATGAATAGGTATGATTGATTCTGTTAGCTAAACAGTCCAAACAAAGAAAAAAAGTTGTAACTCTGACCAGTTGGCCATTGCTCTGTCTAATAAATAATGGATTCATTAGTGCCCACCATTGCATATATATAAATGCACATATGCCATCAAAAATTACAAGTCAAGATTTTAATAAAACTTATGAATAATGTTTTGTGTTATATCAATTCTAATCTACTATGCCAGTCACAATAATCCAAGGTTATTTGATCTTTATAATATTATATGATAATGAATCAACCATTAGTATGGAATGGAGTGAAGTCTTTAACCTTTATAAAATTTAATAATTTCAATAACAATGTCTATTAACTATGTAGTGCTGAGAATGTAGAATAATATTTTAAAAGTACTGAGCATAAGAATAATTTATATTTTATTCCTCTGAATATAAATCATAAATTTAAGGACCTTTTAAAAACTTATCAGATTCAGTTTATCATTTATTCTTATGATATATACACTGGAAGCTTATTATTCATAAATATTATATAATAGCTGTTGATGATTTATAGAATTATTAAAAACTATTAGAATATTATAAGCGTAGCTCACTGTTTTGCTTGCGTTAACAGAATAATAATAAAAATAAAAGTATGGAAGAATATATTGTAGTTGATAATTCAAGTATATATATATATATATTACTAAAAATGACTTTATTAGGTAAAAAGTTTACACAAACCTGAAAAAATGAATATCATAAAGTATATATTTAAAAATAGATAAATGAATAGACAGATATATATATATGTTAATTCTAATATTCTCTCGGATAAATAAATTTATAGTATTATTTCCAGGAGCTTCTGTGTAATAAAAATATAATAACTAAGTAGCTGATGTTATGATTTGAGAAAGAAGAAGCTCTAAAAAAGTTATTGTTATTGTGCTGAAATGTCAGCTATTTAGCTATAATACTTTTATTATATGGAAGCTCTCAGAAATTTTATATATATATATATAATAATAATAACGAGCATGTTAGTATCTCTAAATAAGCTTTTTTAAAAATGATAAATTCTACAAGAGAATGCATTCAAAATTTTTATCTAGGATTGTCCCGTCAAATGCATTCAAATTTTTTATCTAAAATTGTTTCCATTCCCAGACCGGTTTCAAGCTATCTCTTCACTGAGAAGCTAGGACATCATAGCTCAAAAACAGTCTGGGGATGGGGAAAATCCTATATAACGATTTCAAATGTGTTCTCTTGTAGAATTTATCATCATAATAAAAAAGCTTATTTATAGCTATTAGCACAGTCTTTATTTTATATATTTGTAAATGCAAGCTATATAAGTCATGTGATATATGGCTTGATTTTATTACTAGTATATATAAAATATATTCTGAGTAATAAAAAAATTTTAATAGTTTTATTATTATATAAATTCTATTTTTGATTTTTGGTGTGTACTGATTGCCAAATAAAACTTTTTTGCTAATTTTTCTCATTTCTCTAGCTGTCCTCTTGCACTAAAAAATTTTATTGTTAAAATATACATATTTATGTATTCCATTTTTGATTTTTAATATATTTAATACGACTAAAATTTTTTTTGGCTTGATCAAAAACTATAATTGTTCTTAGCTGTATTCTCATTTTAGAAAAAGTTTAATAATTAAAATATATATATATGTGTCATTATTATTACTATTTGCGGGATATTCCGTGTAGTGAAAAAGCTAAATGCTGACGTTTCAGTACAATATCATGATTTGAGAAAGAGGACGCTCTGAGGCAGGTACTTGATATTGTACTGAAACGTCAGCATTTAGCTTTTTCATTACACGGAATATCCCGCAAATAGTAATAATAATATGACATCTTTTATCCGTGAAAACATTAGAATTAATATATATATATAAGAATTATCAAAAGCAATATCACAAAAATATATATTTTATTAATAAACAATAATTTAAAAGTAAATTATTTTATATTTTTCATGTAATAATTTTAGAAATGGCTATGAAATTTTAATATCATGGTATATACGAGTAAGAAATTGAATATTTGGTTCAAACCAATATAATTAATTAAAAATATATTCAATAAAATTTTACCTCAGATTATCAAAAACTATAATTCCCTCCACTTCTCTAGTTTGCATTTTAATATGCAGGTCACAACACTTTCCAACATCTGATGCGATGTGATGTAATGTACTGTGGCTTCTCCTTAAACGAACTCAAGAATATCTGAGCAATTATGCCCAGATAATCCTGTTAGCCACTTAATTTTCCATTCCTCACTCTAAGTTTTCCCATCTAAAATTTTCTAACCACTGCTGCCCTCTTTTTTGCATTTTTGTGACATCGTTATAAAATGGTTGATAACCCAATGCTTTTTTATGTTGCAATTTACCAAGGTTTTTAAACAATTAAAGCAAAAATTTATAGCCTATAAATTTCAATCTCCCTCCCCCCTTAAAAAAGAAACCATGCAATATTTATTAAGTTATGAAGTCACACTGAACCAAACTAACTAACTTTCATATTTGTGTAGTAATATAGATGTATGAATTTTTCATTTATTTATTTATTTTTAGAGTTAATGGTCCAATTATGAACCTTCCTGATTTTTTAAACATTTTTCATTGCCCTGCAAATTCCAAAATGGCAGCAAAAACTATCTGTAGAGTTTGGTAAGAGTAAACTAAAATTGTTATTAACTACCTCTTGTTCTAACATAGAGCTCACAATGTATAAAATGTATTATTATTTGTTTAGAAAATTTGATCTTGTAGTCAAAACATTCATTTTGATGCATACATTATGATAATTTTAAAAATAATCTGAATATTTTGTTAAATAATCTGTAATTGCATTGTCTATCATTTAATCATATTTTAAGAATGATCATGTATTAAATTGCATTTCTTGTGGATTTTTTTTAAAACTATAATTTGTAAGACATGCAATTTAAAAAGAATTTTGTGTTTATTTCTTCATGACATCATAAAGCCAATTTAATTATGTGGCAATTCTTTATAAATAACAAACAACCATGTGTCATTTTTTTTTTATAATTTATTCAAATATAATAAAATTGTAAATATAAAACACTTTCACTTTATTGTATTATTTTTATAAGTAATTAAAACTGTGTTCAGCAAATTATTTGTAAAATACTTTAACATTTCAACTTATTAATAAAAAAAACATCCTTGTAATAAATTGATGCTCTTGTAAAATATAAAAAGCAAAATTTCTTCATCCTAAGTTCAAGCACCATGATATGTAAATGAATGCAGAAAGCTGTGATGCAGAATAAGATATACTTTTTAATATTTGCCGATCAGGCTTACTAACAAAGAGTATGATGGGAAATTACTGAATATACCTTAGTAATTATCTGAAAGTTTGAACTTTTCTTTATATTAATCATGTGTTGCATTTATTTACATATTATTATAGTGAAGTTGTTTACTACGCACATACATACACACACATATATATATATATTAAATAATATAACAAAAACATCAGTTTTGATGAAAAAACTACCATTCCACTCTTGCATTGTGAATACATATTTATTGGTGTTAAAGTGATATCGATTTATAATGCATAGGTAAAGAAATAGTTTTATATCAAAAATTGCATATATATATATGTGTGTGTGTATGACAAAACAAGTTATAAATTTCATAACTTGATTTAGCTTGCTTTTTATGATCACTACATCACTACACAAGCTTGTTTACATAAACACCGAGAGAGATAGAATTCAATATCTCTTTCCTTGTCTCCCACCTCCAGACCATGGTTTTGAGCTAGTCACATCAGTGAAGGGTTGGAAAAGTCTTCAACCCTTTACTGATGTGAGCCAACTAGCTCGAAACCATGGTCTGGAGGTGGGAGACAATGAAAGAGATATTGAATTCTATCTCTCTCGGTGTTTATGTAAACAAGCTTGTTAGGAGCTATTGGTAAAGCTACATCTAGTGATATATATATATATATACAGATATATATATTATGTATTTATATATATATATATATATATATATATTAATCCATAATGCCTTCCAGAAGCAACTTTCTAAAATATTTAAATGTGTAAACATCTCAACATTGACAAAGTAACTGTTGTTCTGAACAACTACAAAGATCATTGCAAACTATTGTCTATATGGAAGGGCTATTGTATAGAAATTATTAGAAATTATTTATTAAAGTATTATTACTTGTTTCTTACTCTTATATCAATCTTCACTTTGATTGGACAAAAATAATACAATCTTTGTGAGATTGCTGCTTCTGTTCTTCTGTAATATCATCTTTAATATAGTCAGTAGCTGACAATGTCATTATGTCTCTATATAAAATTCAGTTTTGTTTTCATCCACTACGATTTTTGTTTCACTATGTATAGATGTGTGTAACAACTGAAAATATTAAGGACAGAGAAAGGCAAAAAAGTCTGTATTGAAAACAACACCTAAGTTTTGTGAATTGGTCAGGTGTTGTGTATATTATATTGTACCAACACTTTTTTGAAATTAACCTAGACTGACCTTACAAGCTTTTTATCCACACATGAACATAGATATATTAAAAAGAAAAATGGAAAGAAATAATATTAGCAAAATTTCCCAGGTCAGACGTTTTTTCTTCTAAACAACACAAGCTATTTATTTCTTTTATTCTTACTTATAGACAGTAAGAGATTTTGTTATAAGAAAAATAATGTATTTTTATTTAAATTAATTTGTGATAATAAATAAAAGTTCCAGATTTAAAAAAAAAAGGATATGTAAAGAAGTAATTTACGCATTCTTTTGGTAAAATAAAGATAAATACAAATATTTCAATGGCAAGAGCAAACAAACAGGTTACTTATTCTTGGAACTATATATCAATTTTATTGTTCAAAGAAGAGATGTATTGAATTTAGAATATAAAAGCAATGAAAAAAGTTTTATTTAAAACTGTTGCTTAAAATTGTAATATTCTGCATATAGATGATGATTGTTTAATGACCTCACGCTCTCAGTTCCAAATGCTTCAGATTGGCCCATACATATAGCTTAAGTGATAAAGAATAGAGTGGTGGATTCATTCTATCTTTTAAAAAGACTTTATATTGTGTTTGGAAAGGAGAGTATTCATTATAAATTGTTATTATAATTTATAAAAAAAAATCGCGCTATATGAATAACAATATTTACATATGTTTAAACTTTGTAATGTAAAATTAATGAAACTTTCATAGATTGGTGACAGAATTATAGTTGCTTTTTATATATTGGGCTTTTTCCATATTCTAATATTAACTATAGACTGTCTTTTAAAAAATTAAACTTTAAATTTCCAATTATATTCAACTATCAATAGTAGCACAACTAATAGTTGAATGTAATTGGAAATTTAAATAAAGTTTAATTAATAACTTCTGGCAGTACGAAAAGAAAACTAGTCACCTTTCCTTTGGATACTTTGTGTATGAGTTACTAGATATCTTTTTCTTTACAAAGTATAATAACTACTATATAATAATTAATTGATGAAACACTATATTACTTTTACAATACTTTATTATCCACCCTTTCCTTCTGTTTACAATTTCGATTACCCCAGCAATCTTCTTCAGAACCTTATATCTCCTAATCTCACTGTAACAGTGAGATTAGGAGATATCAGGGTCTGAAGAAGATTTCTGGGGCAATCGAAACTGTAAACAGAAGGAAAGGGTGGATAATAAAGCATTGTAAAAGTAATATAGTGTTTCATCAATAATTATTATATGGTATTTTTTCCTTTCCAAGAGAATAACCATTGCAAATTTTAATCCTTTTTGTGGTCAAGATGATGAAACAATGGATCTTTGCTTTTTTCGTCATTCTTCCTTACAACTTAATTTGCCTTAATCTATTTATTAACTAATTCTCCAGCTCTTTCCTTAACACCATTTACAAATAGCATTCAAAAAAGTTCATTTTCCATATTAGACTCACGATCTTTCTAACTTTGTTTGTTTTCAAAGATGTCACTTTGTCTTCAATCATGTATCAAAAAATATTTATGTTCTTCAATAAATTTGGAAAAATTGAAAATGGAAACTACCTTATGCAGATAAATTTCTTAAAGTTTAGTCTTCTCATAAACGCTGTAGTTTTTTAATTGTTTATAGGTTTATTACCAAAACCTGGTAATTAATTTAATTGATCAGTACGATACGTCATACAATCTTAATTTTTCTTCATCCTTAAATTTTTTACTACCTTAAATTGCATATTTATACACAATGCCCACTATTGGAGGAAATAAAAATTATATTATCAAATCTAAACCGTTATCTTTTATAGTACATTATGATATACAATTTGATGTAAATCGTTTTATGATTTATAACACTACTTTAAAACTATTATATAAGGCTATTATTAATCTGCTAACAGTATAAAAGTGGGAAATGAATTTCTTATTGATCTATATAAAAAATATTTGAATAAATTTCATTAAAAAAATACTATTCAACAGCTATTAAGTTAATATCGTAGAACAATCATTATGTTATTCCTGTTGATGGATATGATGATATAAATAACATATAATTATAAGTGTATGGATTTATTTTGATTGAATATATAAAATGTGAGAAGAGTAATAGATTTCATAAAAGAATTCTATAGTGACTTTGATTGTTTTTATGGAAGAGACAACCCTATTATATTTTTAATATACTAAAAAGCTACAGTTAAGTAAGGACTTGAAAACCTTCAAAAACAAAACAAAAAAACACCGAAAAAGACAGTGCTACAAGATATAACATTATTAAACAATAAAATTAAAATGTAACACATGTAATTACATTAGTTGGTTTTTATGTATAATCATTACAATTTCAATTACTCTTAGCTTTTTATTCTTCACCATAAACTTCATCAACACTGCTTTAACACTTTAAGCAAATATTTTTTATTTATTATAACAGTTTCGACTGTACTAGCAGTCGTCTTCAGATCTTAACATTCCTACTACTGTTATAATAAATAAAAATGATTTGCTTAAAGTGTTAAAGGAGTGTTGATGAAGTTTATAGTGAAATATAAAAAGAAGTAAAATATAGAGGGAGAAAGAAGTAGATAAGAGTTATATTTGACCTTTTATTCTCTCACTATTTATTTTTTTGTGAAGTACTAGAAAGTCATTCAACTTTATATATGTCATATTTCACCTTGCTTTCAAATCACTGTACTTACTTATGAGATCAGCTGTTACACCACAACTGGAAGTGGTAGGCAAACTTATAGGGTCAACTGAAGTCCCTTCTTTCTATAGTTGCACAGCACAACTATATACTATCCCATGCCAATGGTATTAGGCAAAGGTATAATAATTTTATATAGTGTAAATAAGCACTTATATATTTGTTTCATTAATAAATATTATAATCATATTTAATGAGTTGAAGTTTATATATAAATTGCAGAACACAACAATATATGATTCAGTATTTTCACTATTTAAGAGAGCACTGCTGTTCATTAATGATAATATGTAAAAACATAATCCATATGTTAATTAAGGATATGAGAGTTATTTAAACAAACAACTACAGGAATTAAAAAAACATTTGAGGAATAAAAAAGAAATAACACTTGAAAAAAGAAAAAAACCCAGCCATGTAATATGACTATTCTTGCTGAAAACATGTAGAAAGACAAATTTGTTTGAAGATATAACAAAAAAATAAGGCAAACAAGAATAATCAATATTAAAAATGATATAAATATGAAAAGCAAGACAAATGAAAATCTAAGATTCCATCAATCTACTATGATGGGTATGATCAACTTGGATCTCTTCATTGAAACAAAAGTAGTAGCAAATTCACAGGATAAAGAAGAATGGATAAATGAAATATAGAAAAAATATTCAAAAATGTTTAACCCTACAAATATTGGCAATAACAGACAAATTTGGTTCTCTCTATAGATTTCCAAAGGAATTACTATTTGATCTTTTGAACAAAATACAATGATGGGGAGATATAATATGGATAGCAGATCATCCAAGCCCAATAAATATTATTATAAAATTTAAAAATGAAAAGTTAAAAGATTCATTTAAACATGAAATAAAAGTATTGGATAATTTTGCACTTGTTTCAGTTAATCCAAATGAAGACAATATTGTAAAAAGATTTAAAAAAAAAAGTATCTTAATTATAATAAAGATTTAGAAAACAATTATACAGCTATTTGGAGAGACAATAGGATTCAGACCCACACTACTAAACAACACTCCAGTACCAATCTATGCAATTAGATACATGTTCAAAATACAACTTCATAAAATGTTGAACCTAATAATATCTCATCCAAATAACTAATCAGAAGGCCACACTTAACCTAAAAATAAAATTTATTTGCTTCAATGTTATCACTGTAAAGAAAAAGGACAGGTTTTAAACAACTTAAACTGCAATGTAATTAATGCAAAATGAGAAAAACTCCGATGTATAAAAGCAATAACATCACAATTAGAAACAAGTAAGAAGAAATCATAATTGTAAATAAAGAATAACTGGCAATTAGTGAAGATGAATCTAAAATTAATCTTATAAAAATATCTTCAGAAATTAAATCAGAAGCACTACAATCAGTCAATAATTAAGATGGAATAAAAACAAATGGTGATTCAAGTTTGCAAAAACTGCAAAACATAAACTACTTATTTAACATTCTCAACCAAACATCCCCTGAAATAATGGAGGAAATTATGTGGTATTGGGAAAAAGGGAATAAATTTAAGAAAAAGAAAATCTGGACAACCTACCCCAAAAAATAAAAGGGAGAGAAAGCCAGCAATACAAGAGGAAAAAACAGTGAACATGAAATTAATCCATGTGTAACAGAATCAAATAAAAAAATGAAAAAAAAAACCTTGGTGATGATACACACTCAGACGGAACAAGAAGAACAAAGTATCATGGGACAGGTAAATGAGACATGTATTTGTATCAAATAAAATAGACAAAGTAGTTTTTAGATGAAATGTAAATCTCCTTGTCTTTAAATACTTAGATAGCATGAAATAAAGATTAATTTAGTAAAAAAATTTCAATTTTAAACAAATTATATAAATATGATAATTAAAATAGCTAGATTTAATGTCAGGGTATGAAATCAAAAGAAACAATAAATATGCTTGATGAATGGACACCATCATTAACCCACATACCTTAGGTTTAATCGAAACAAAAATTTACAGTGGTCCTAAAATTGATCTTGCAGATCAACTTAATAGATTAGGATTTATATCCTCAAAATCATTTAATGTACCATCAGTGGGCAATGGGCTGATCATTACCAAATTAAGCCTCTAAATGCTAATTTTTTGATAGTCACTACTTATCATAGAGTAATAACACTTCATATAATATATGTTTATATACCCTCCAGATATCATAATAATCAATAGGTTAATTACACTATTGAACTCTTATTTTGCATCCTCCACTTTTACAATAATATTACTAGGTAGCTTTAAACATGTCATATGAAAAAATTATACGAAAATTAATTCATATGCTTTCATTCTCACTAATGAATGGAGGTTTTCTTGTAGCAAATTCATTCCCATTCAATAATAGTAGACATAAATCTTTGATAGACCTAATATTTTATTCATCACTGATACATTATTTAATGAATATAAAACTAATAAATGCTTCTTTTACAGATAAGTACAACACTACACATAAACCAACAACTTCAAAAATTAATAAAATCAGGTTAAACCATTAAAGCATTACTGCCAAAAAACTACTGAATTCCTTTTCTCTGAGAGTTATACACCTTTATTCCTTTTAGTGATGGCAATTGGTCCTTCAAAACTCGATCATTAAGCAAGAATATCATATACAAAATATGTATTTATAATGAGGGTCTATGGAAAAAAAATTGGTCATTCCAGTCAACGTAAAATATCCACATTGGTTTCCAATCTCAAAGATTTTCTTGATTTTTTTGATGGCAATGATGACTAAATACGGTATCTAAAGGAAAAGTTTTATATCGCTAGGAAAAAATGCATATTTTCACTATTTAAAAAGTACAGTACAGCAAAAAGAAAGAGAAAGTGAAACTAAATTTGAATTTAAGAGTTTTTATATTCCCCGCAGAAGTTTTTCATCGTAATGAAAAAAAAACCATACTGAAGTGCATTTTTTTTAAAATTTGTATTACAGTACTGTACATTTATGTTTATTACTTAAATGAAATTATACAAATTAAAAAACAATGTTTAATTATAAATTATTTAATTGAACATAAAGACTTATTACTGTACTACAGAGTAACAAAAGGCTTAATGCTATCTGTAAATCAGTCAACTTTAGAAAAAAAAATCAACTTATTTTAAAAGAAAAAATCTGTTGTAATTTTCTAAGTTTATTTTTCTCACTGTATATTTTTACTAATGTAATAATGCCTCCCCATCCCCTGCTCATGTAGAAAAATTATTTATTAACACTTAGTATTTTAAATGCAATCTGTTTTTCTTTTTAATTTTTTTTCTAATTCAACATTTTCATTTCACAATGTTGTTTTTCTTTTGATTTGAAACCACTTGGGTATACATAATTAAGGAACACATGCATGCAATTTAATATTAGTATTTAGTGTTTTCCTGAAAGTTTGTGATGATGGTATTTTAGTTGTACTGTTTTCATCATCTAATATAAGTGTTGAATGTCTAGAAAAATTAAACTTTATTTAATAATCCAAGTACTGTACATTATATTTAAATAAAGTTTAATTTTTCTAAAGACATTCAACACTTATATGTATACAGTATTATAGATTCAGTAATTATATATATATATATATATATATATATTAAGTTTATACGTTCTATATTCAAAATACTGAACTCAGCACTAACATTGTGTTTTATGAATAAAATATTGTATGTGCTATACAATTACAGTTAAGTCATTACCTGTATATGTATTACAGTAATGTACTTTTGCTTTTGGGTAAAATGTATTTAAAATACCTATTCTCTGATGTCATCAGTGATGCAAAATTCAAGATGGCTTCCAAAAAAAAATTTTTACAAATTTTTCACGATCGTTATAGTGAATAATCAATTGTAAATCGAAGTAGTGGGTACAAATTGATGATGATTGCTATTGTGAAATATCATTAAGTAGTCAATTGCTAAGCGGAGTAAAGTGTATATATTTGTATATATTTTAGAAATGGATCCAATACAAGCAAGGATAGCATTTGGAATAACATTTCACATTGATTGATCAAGTCACAAAAACCACAACACTTCCAACAGGAATGATAAAACTTATAGACAAAATATATGAAAAAATTATCCAACACTCTTCTACAGAAAAAAATTCAAACACATTATAACGTGAATATATATATATATATATGATAAACAAAAATGCAAGTAAAATGCTTGATTTAATAATATATATTGTACCTATATTGATATAGGCACATATAATTTTTATCTAAAATTATTATTAAAGTAATCTTTCATAAAAGAAAAACATAAAATTAAATGTTGAAGAATTTATTGCAGCTTGTTTTCGAAAAAGATAAGAATTAAATAGTTTTTTTTTAGTATTCGTAAAAATATAATTTGGAAAAGTTAAAACATGCAAATCTCTTTTCATTCAAGTTTAATTAAAGAAAAAATAATGTTAAAACTAAATAGTAAATTGTATTAAAAATATATGTGCGTATATATGTACATTTGTAAATATATAAAATGTATGTGAAAGTTAAAAGAAGATTATCATTAAAAAACACGGCAATGGCTATTAGATATTAATTAATATAAAACAATACGTTTTTGCATGGCTATTACTAATTAAGCAATCTTTCAAAACACGTTTATCAAAGGATTAATTGATAAGGAATTTGACAACAGATCTTTGCCGGAGATATCAGAAAGAGAACAAGGCGCAGGTATAAATAGACCTATTTTATCGGACAGTAATTCATTCCACAAATTAGTTGAGACAATCAGGTTCACACAGTTATTGAGAGAGTGCAGTTCGGAAATTAATTGAGTCAGTTAAGAAACAAAATGCAGTGCTGAGAATATTTTGGAACGCACGTTCACCTCCAGCCCAGTTGTCCGAGAAAACAGCAGATCTGCCCGTGAAATAATGTCAGCCTAACATCTTAGAAAATCTCCGTCAGTATCTATTTGTCTCCGATAGCAATAATCGTGAAAATCAGGAAACTCAGCAAGGAAACGTCTCAGCCGGCTGGTAAGCAGTTATAATGGAAATATCCTCACCGAAAGCAGCCTCCAAAGAACAAAATTCTATGTCAACATTCAAAATCCTAGGTAAAACATTTGCTTATTTCGTTATACTGTAATAGCCATTGCATTTCATTAATTCGTGTGAATCCTCCAAGAGTCTAATTATATGAACTCGATATCATACATAAATGAACTATTGATGTGTGTGATTAAATTTCAAATGCTATGTAATACTTTAATATTATTACGTGTGTGCATGAGTTAATATGTGCGTGATCCTTATATCAATATTATTAGTTAAATTAGATAAATACCAGTGTTTTGTTATGAAAGTAAACAAGAATATTTAAACTAGTTTAGAAATGTCAATTTAAAATATGCGTGTGTTTTATTAGAATTATAAAATGTTTAAATTTAGAAAATAAATGTTAGTTAATAAATTATCTTTAAAATTAAACTTCATTTGTCGGTCAATTCTTTTTAACAAATTCTTTATCAAGTCTTTTAACCACTAATTAAGTATAATCTATTAGTGATTACAAACAACTGAGCTAGTCGTGGATTTAGGCGTTGGGTTAGTTGCCACTATTCAAAGTGCATTGTCTATTCTTTTAGAATAAGCAGCTGGCGCCCGTGTTTATACACAAACAAAAAAAGTGCTTTGAACTTGGTGTTGAACTCAACAGTTGAGAAGAAGTTATGTCCTGGAAATGTAACGTTAGTTATATACTTTATAGCTATCGTTTGGGCATACATACTCTCCGAGTATGTTCTTCTCTGCCTAAGAGGCCGGTGTTTCGAATCCACGTATTCGAATACGGTTCAATGGCTTTACCCAACGTGGGCCGAACTTGTCATAAATGACAGTTAATTAAATACTTTGTTCTTGTTGAAAATAAAAATCTAAAAAGTTAAATTACGTATGTAAAAGTGTTTTAATTTTAAAAAAAGAATTGACCGAAAACTTTTTTTCGAAATGAAAAGAGATTTTGACATTTATGCTATCAAATCAGAGTCAATTGGGTGTTATGGGCGGAGTTAAAGCATTAAGAGTGGGTAGTGAAAAGGACAATAGGCTGGAGTTAACGTGAGTTTCCGTATTAGTAAGAAAAATAAATAAATAAATCGTATATTAAATTCAGTTTAACATAAGCGCTAGTACTTTGAAATTGAAATTTTCGAAAATGGATCCGAAAGAAAGCCCAATATATTTTAAAAATCCCCAGTTAGTAGAAAAGGAGAAAGAAGAAGTATCTGAGATGCGAATGATGATGACAATGATGATGAATATGATGCAAGAGTTCAAAGCAGAATTGATAAAAGAAATGCGTCAAGAAATTAAACAAAGTCAACAAGAATTGTGTCAGAAATTTGAGCAAAGCCAACAAGAGCTTAAAGAAGAACTCAAAGCAGAATTGAAGGCAGAAATTAGTCAAGTTAAAGGATAAATTAATGAACTCAGAGTGGAAATTAGAGAAATGAAGGAAATGAGGGGTGAAATAATAGATGAAGTAGAAACGAATCATATAGCCATAGAAGCTGTAGTGTAAGATTTGAACGAAGAAAGTCAGGAAAGGGCGATAGTAGAAGAAAGCATAAAGGAAGTGAGAGCTGAATTAGAGCAATGTAGCATTAGATATAATAATTTAGAAAGGAAAATAATAAAGATAGAAGAGACATGCCGGGAATGGAGAAACGTAGCTAGGACAATGCAGGAAGAATTAAGTTTGTTAAAAAATGAAGGCATTCAGAGTGAAGTAGAACGTAGAATTGAAAGCGGTGATAGTTTGAAGTTGGAAGTAAAACAAATGTGTATAAATATAACTAAGGGTCTAGAGTATAAGATGGACCAAATGGAGCGCAAATATAATAGTTACGATAAGGAGAATAAGCCAGAGGGACCGACCAAGAGATTCCTGGAAGAAAAATTTATGATCGCGACATTCAAGGCCGAAGCAGGTGAGAATCCATTAAAACATTTGGAAAGCTTAACTGGTTTGTTCCAAATACAGGAGTGGCAAGAAGGGGATAAAGTTACACTTGCTAGAAGTCACCTTCAAGGAATAGCCTTGGATTGGTGGCACACCCAGTATGCTAAACCACGCACATTTGAAGAGTATAGGTATGCCATCCTAAGAACCTTCTGGAGCGAAGCCCAACAGGATGCCATACTCTGTAAGGTATCTAAAGAAAGATATCCCAGCTTCCATAGGGAAACTCTCATGCAATTTTTTTTAAAACAGGTGGCAAAACTCAAGGCTTTAACGGCGTTTCCATTGTCGGATGACCAAATTATAAGAACAATCCGACACAACATGCCACTGCCTGTGCAGCAAATGATGCTAAGTAGCAATGGTTGGACGGTGGAAGAAATGGTAGAATTTCTGACCCGAGTAGATTGTGAAAATTTGGTTCGGGAACCTATAGATCGATATAGGAAAATAGATCAATATAATGATCAGAATGTATGTAAACGGGAGCCACCTGACCGAGCATAATTGTCAGTAAATCGAGCGGAATAATAAAATAAACAAAAAGGACCGGAAATGGACTATGAGTCTAATATAATTATTTTGACGTAGGTGAAAAGCCTGAATTAGAATTTCGCTATTTAAAATGATGGATTGTTTTGTCAGATAATAATAACAGAGGCTTCGCAAAATAAAAGATTTTTTTTTCTCCACGCACATATTAATTAAGGAAATGTTCGTAAATAAACAGTTCAAATAAATAAAAATCAATAAAATCAAGTTAAATAAATGGGTCAAATTAAGGATTTAGAAATAATGTTTGTAGAATTAAATAAATGAATAAAATAATGGAAATACATAAAATAAAAACAAGTTAAATAAATAAGTATAATATATCTGAAGAAAATAAATAAAATATTCATAATAAAGCAAAATAGTTTTTTTTTTCTGAGTACACGCACGTTCATATATAAGTTAAAGTAATGGGTTAAAAGTAATATCGTAATATAAATAAATATGTAAATTGATGTCTGTGATAGTTTAGAATAGTATTGTAAGTTAAATAAATATGTAAGATAATGTTCGTAATAGTTCAGAATAATATAAATAAATATGTTAAAGTAATGTTCATGTGTATTTAAAATAATATTGTAGGATTAGTGATAAATAATATAAAGTCAATCTAAGTTATATTAGGAGTGTATAAGGGTTCGAATCTAAAGGGATGAAGGTAGTATTGAAATAAGTTAGATAAGGATTAAGTTTAAAGCTCTCGACTAGATAAATTCTAGTACCCGTAACGAATTGGCCGGGATCATTCCTCTTTTAAAAAGCACACTGGCAACAACCAGAGTAAGTCATACTTCGTTTTCCAAAGCGTAAGTCGGAAATGGACAGTTGAAAATTCCTGCCATTGCAGCCTCTTAGTCAAAGTCCAATCAAGAGAATCGGCAATCATTTTCCAGGGCGTAAGTCGAAAATGGACAGTTGAAATTCCTGCCATTTGCAGCCACCTTTTCTTAGTCAAAGTCCAATCAAGAGAATCGGCAGCCGAAGCTTCGTTTACAAAAGATCCCTGTGCCACAAATTTAGTTTGTCCTTGTGGTCATTATCCAGGACGAACATTGTAAGGAATGTTACCAGCATAGAAAGAAGAAAAGCATAATTGGAGATTGCCCTTAGTATGGAAAGGAAAAGATACCAAAAAGCAAACTTAGAAAGAATAATAAATTAAGATTTAATGTTGCCAGAGATAAAATGGTCAAAAATGATGCATTTTACTCTCAAAAGGAAGGCGGTGTAATGTACCTATATTGCTATAGGCACATTTAATTTTTATCTAAAATTATTATTAAAGTAATCTTTCATAAAAGAAAAACATAAAATTAAATGTTGAAGAATTTATTGCAGCTTGTTTTCGAAAAAGATAAGAATTAAATAGTTTTTTTTTAGTATTCGTAAAAATATAATTTGGAAAAGTTAAAACATGCAAATCTCTTTTCATTCAAGTTTAATTAAAGAAAAAATAATGTTAAAACTAAATAGTAAATTGTATTAAAAATATATGTGCGTATATATGTACATTTGTAAATATATAAAATGTATGTGAAAGTTAAAAGAAGATTATCATTAAAAAACACGGCAATGGCTATTAGATATTAATTAATATAAAACAATACGTTTTTGCATGGCTATTACTAATTAAGCAATCTTTCAAAACATGTTTATCAAAGGATTAATTGATAAGGAATTTGACAACAGATCTTTGCCGGAGATATCAGAAAGAGAACAAGGCGCAGGTATAAATAGACCTATTTTATCAGACAGTAATTCATTCCACAAATTAGTTGAGACAATCAGGTTCACACAGTTATTGAGAGAGTGCAGTTCGGAAATTAATTGAGTCAGTTAAGAAACAAAATGCAGTGCTGAGAATATTTTGGAATGCACGTTCACCTCCAGCCCAGATGTCCAAGAAAACAGCAGATCTGCCCGTGAAATAATGTCAGCCTAACATCTTAGAAAATCTCCGTCAGTATCTATTTATCTCCGATAGCAATAATCGTGAAAATCAGGAAACTCAGCAAGGAAACGTCCCAGACGGCTGGTAAGCATTTATAATGGAAATATCCTCACCGAAAGCAGCCTCCAAAGAACAAAATTCTACGTCAACATTCAAAATCCTAGGTAAAACATTTGCTTATTTCGTTATACTGTAATAGCCATTGCATTTCATTAATTCGTGCGAATCCTCCAAGAGTCTAATTATATGAACTCAATATCATACATAAATGAACTATTGATGTGTGTGATTAAATTTCAAATGCTATGTAATACTTTAATATTATTACGTGTCTGTATGAGTTAATATGTGCGTGATCCTTATATTAATATTATTAGTTAAATTAGATAAATACCAGTGTTTTGTTATGAAGGTAAACAAGAATATTTAAACTAGTTTAGAAATGTCAATTTAAAATATGCGTGTATTTTATTAGAATTATAAAATGTTTAAATTTAGAAAATAAATGTTAGTTAATAAATTATCTTTAAAATTAAACTTTATTTGTCGGTCAATTCTTTTTAACAAATTCTTTATCAAGTCTTTTAACCACTAATTAAGTATAATCTATTAGTGATTACAAACAACTGAGCTAGTCGTGGATTTAGGCGTTGGGTTAGTTTCCACTATTCAAAGTGCGTTGTCTATTCTTTTAGAATAAGCAGCTGGCGCCCGTGTTTATACACAAACAAAAAAAAGTGCTTTGAACTTGGTGTTGAACTCAACAGTCGAGAAGAAGTTATGTCCTGGAAATGTAACGTTAGTTATATACTTTATAGCTATCGTTTGGGCATACATACTCTCCGAGTATGTTCTTCTCTGCCTAAGAGGCCGGTGTTTCGAATCCACATATTCGAAATCGGTTCAATATATATATAGGAGCATCCATAAAAGAATACAGAAGAATTAAAAAAGAAAATTTTTCTCTATAATACACAGCCTGGACAAGAAGTTATATAAGATTCACATTGAATCAAACACCAAATAATATTCCAATGGTAATGGAAATTCAATCACAAACTGTATGTGGTCACTATATGTTGGAACCATTGTATGGTTTTTAAAGATTTTAGCAAAAAGCTTGAACCAATACCAGATTCATGCTGTCCACTGTTTGATGGTATACCAAAATTTGTTTATCTGCAACTTGGCAATTTCACAGCAAAAGTAATGACCAGTATCACTAGTTACTTATCACAATCCAGATATGAAGTATAAAGTTTATACCCAATACCACTTGTGCCCTTTCAAAAAAGAAAAGAAAAAATGTCAAAGCTAAATAACATAAGACCAATGTCTATAAGCCCATTAGGCATTAAAGTAATTGAATCAGTATTAAAGAATAAAAATAGAACCATATATTATGCCAATAATTTCAAATAAACAATTTGCAAAAAGAGATCCTTTATGAACCAGACAACTTTCCAATTTAGAAAAATCATAAATTCAGTTAGAAAAAGAAAAAATAGTCTTGCGTTGTTAGCCGAGAGGTATCGCAGCCGCCATGCAAGCAAGTAGTTGGTTGCAGACGGGTGTGGGTTCGTGTCCTGGCAGATGCTATGACATAAGGAAAAAAAAAAAGAAAAAATACAGTCCAATAGTGATCCAACTAGACATTCAGGTAGTCTTCATTAGGATACCAATTGAAAATCTTTTAAATACACTGCAAGAAACTAACATACCAAAAAACCTACCTTTATACACTAATGAATCTAATATCAAACAGGGAAATACATATAATATTAAATGGCAGAATGACACCTTCAATCTCACTTAATTATTCAATGCCACAAGATTCAAAAATCAGTTCACTATTATTTATAATTTACATTAATCAATTGCTTAAAACAATAGAAAAATAGATAATTTGCTAATTCCAAGTTGCAAACAATCATAAGATATACTTAAATAAGGCTATAATCTTAGTACACACATCTTGAGTGCTTAATTTATTACAAGGGAGACCTCTACAAATCTAAATGCAAGATTCGACTTTATAAACATAAGAGTGGCCTCTTATCTTCAACCTATTTTTCTAATTATATAGGCAAATCTAAAGTATTTTGATTTGGGAGCATGAAAACAACCATAAGGTGTATTGCATATATAGATGACATCTCTTATTTTTTTACACTAAAAAAACAATTTGTAAACTACAAAACATATTGGATGTTTATATAAAAAAAAAAATTAGGTTTTAACATTGAAAAGTCCTGTGCATGGCAAATATACAAAGATATTTGTTACAACAATCATTTCAAAGGAAGACATGCTTCTTTTCTAGGGTTTCCTTTTTGCTTAAGCTATATAGAAATGAAAACAGCAATACAAAACAATATCAATAATAAAATAGAAAATATAATTAATGCCCTATCAATTTCTATATGCCAAAATTTCAGTAATCAACACATTAATTATTATCAGAATTAGATATTATAGACCAGTGGTCCCCAACCTTTTTGCACTTAAGAGCACATGCTATAATACTGGCCAGGTGGCGGGCACCATTTATTTTTTCAATGTATATTTATAGTTGGATATTGTTAATGATAGACCCTTTTATGCTGTAAAAGTGTAGTATGACCTACAATTTAATTACAATATAATACAATAATTTATAAGACATCTTAAAAATTAAATTTATATGTATCAGATAAATAATTTTTTATTGTGTTCAATAGCAGCAGGCACATGTAAAATGGGCTGTGGGCACCATGGTGCCAATGGGTATAGGGTTGGGGACATCTGCTAAAGCCCTATCTTTTTATTTACAAAAAAAAATTAATAACCACATTTATTCCCTAGAAAATTATTATAGGTGAAAAACATGCAATTTCCTTAGGGAGATTAACAAATCACTTAGAGTTCAATGGATTGGGTCTGCATTTTCTAAATACATATAGAATTCAGAAAACATTACACATTATTTCATCAACTACAATAAAGTTCTCATATCTAAAGACAATTATAACAATTACTCCCACTGATAGGCTACTTTCACTTGAGGAATACTTAAAGCCACTTGTAGATTCTTTGTTAACAATAAAAAGTTTAAATTTTATTCCACCATGTAATAAATTCCAATATTGGGAAGTTCATAAGCTAATTTTCCCTCAGCCACTACAACAATGTCAAAAACATACTAAAGCTGACTAACAAACAACTCTATAAAAGATTCAAATATTGGTCATTTGAAGCAAAATTCTTCAATTTTCCAAGAAACTGAATCTAAAATCACTCATCACAAAGTATTTCATAAACATAGAAGTCATATTCCAAACATAGATGAATTATGCAATTTATGTCATAGAAAGAAACTCAAAAACATGTTTTTATTGGGTTTTTTTTTTTTTTTTTAATTTTGTTTAATAATCCCAATTTTTTTCAGAAACAAAAACATAAAATTAACATTATTGGAATTTTTTAAATATAGGTCATTTTACAAAAGTACCAGTAGCAATGTTCATTCTTCATGCATTGTAATGTACAAGGTGCACTTATCTTTACAATAAAAACTACAGAAAGTACACTAGTGCATTTATTAATAAATTAGAATCTAGGCAGAGAGATAAAAAGATAACAAATAATAAAAAGTACATTGAAACCAGGTCATTAATAAAGCAGTAATCAAGTTTATAACATGATAATAGAAGGCAAAACTCTCCATACTATTATGTACTAGCATAAGAAATGGTTATTATGTGATGATAATAAGTTTATAAATAACTTATTCACTAATGATTTTAAAAGGGGGGATTTGATTTAAAACGATCATGTTTAATTCTAATGTTTTCTCTTTTTATATTATTTAAAACATGATAATGCAACTAAATGCAAATGTAATTCAATGGAAAAAAAAAAGAAAATGTAACTCAAATGTTAATAAAAAAACATTAAAAACTAATTTTGTTTTTTATAAGAAATTTTAATAAATTTTTTTTCAATTTTTTTGATTAAACCTGAAACATTAATCAAAGTGTAGTAATTATTTTATAGTGTGTATTGCATTCATCATCATCATCAACTATTATCAATCCACTGCAGGATGAAGGTTTATCCAAGTTCAATCACTCTTTTCTGATTTTTAGCTTCTCTTCTCTACATCACCTCTTCACACTTTCTTATTTTATCCATCCATCTCACATGTGGTCTCTCTATGGATCTTTTATAATCATTTGGAATCCCGTTTAAGATTTCAATTGTCTATCTATTATCATCTCTTCTAAAAATATGTCCAACTCAACTCCACTTCAGTCTTTTAACATTTTCAATGAGGTCAGTAACACCTGTTTATTCTCTTACCCATATATTGCATATTTGATCTCTTCTTGCTACTCCTAACATGCAGCTCTCCATTATTATTTGAGTGATCTGAAATCTTTGTATTGCTCTTCTATTAAGTCTGCAAGTCTCAGATCCATTTATTAAAAACCTTTCTTTTCAAACACATAGGCATATTTTCTTTCAGTATCAAGTTATTTATACCAAAAGCACTCCAAAACAATTTAATTCTATGATTAATTTCATCCATTATGTTTCCATCTGTATTAATAATCTGACCAAGGTATTTGTAGCTATTAACTTCTTCTAACTCATCATAATCAGTCTTTATTTTCACATTTTGAGAAAAGCCATTAAACATTACTTTAGTCTTTTTAATATTTACCTTTAGTCCTACTTTCATCTGATAACTCCTGCTAGATTTCCTTCAGATCTAAAGCATTATTTGAAAAAAAACAACAACTATATCATCTGCAAAATCTAAATGACTTAAATAATCTCCATCTAGTTTCACTCGTTTGCTTCCCAATTTAATCCATAAAATACTTCTTGCGGCACTGCTGTAAAAAGTTTTAAAGATATGGAGTCACACACTCTTCTCAATGTTGATTTTCCTAGTATCATTATGTAATCTAATTGTTGTTGTTGCATTTTTATAAATATTCTTTAAAATATGACAATATCCTTGATCTATATCTTGATGATCCAATGCTTTAATCACTGAAGACATGTTTAGAGAATCAAATGCCTTTTTATAATCTACAAATCCAAAGCTTAATGACAACTCATATTTATTTGTCCTTTCTATAACTTATCTCAATACCTGGATATAATCTACTGTACTAAAACATTTTTAAATTCAACTTGTTCTCTTGGTTGGTGAAAATCCAATGTTTTCTGTAGACAAGTTGTAATTATTATGGTAAAAATTTTATATAAAACTGATAAAAGGCTGATAGGACTATAATTTGTAATATCTTCTTTATCACTTTTTTAAAATATTAATATTAATACTGCATTCTTCCAATTATCTGGTACATCTTTATCATTTACACATTGGTATATAACCTTGCTCAAAAAATTATATTTCTTCACCTGCTTCTTTTAATATATCAATTATAATTCCATCATTACCTAGAGGTTTTCTTTTCTTCATATATTTAATTGCATGTCTCACTTCTTCATTTAAAATTCTGGGCAATTCAGAAGATATAATAGATATAGCAGGTACTTGTTCTTTATTACTAATAATTCTTCAGAGAAGTATTCTACCTGTTTTATGAAGTCATCTCTCTTTTTAGCAATAATTCCATCTTTTTTTATTGCAGATATAAATTTCCTACCAATACCAAAATATTATTGTACACTCTTAAGACTTTTATTCTCTTCTATAACTTTTCTTGCTAGTTCACAGTTATATTTTCTTATGTCATTTCCAACTCTTTTCCACACCATTTTACAAAATTCAAGACATTCAATCCTTTTTAATGCATCATTTTTGTATATCTTCATATTCCTTTTTTTCTTAATAAATTCTCGTCTCAGTAAAAATTTTGTTGGTCAATTGCTGCTTTTTTCTACCAGCTATATTTATTGCAGTTTTTATCAGTGTAACAGTTACTTTCATATTTATTTCATTTAAATCTGAATCATGTTCAAAATCTACTAATACTTGAAACCGATTTGCAAGTTTTAATTAAATTCATAAAAATGTTTATGAAGATTAGGAATATCAACAGCAAATATTGATTTTCTTAATAATATTTGTCTCTATAGTTTTGCAATAATTAATAATGCATATCTTACATCTTACTAATCAATGATCACTTCCTGTGTTAAATTTTTTAATAACATTACAGTCTTGATATGTGTATTTTCTGTTAGTCAAAATATAATCCATTTCTGCTGTACCTTCATTTGTATGCTTCCATGTCCATTTCCTTTTAAAAAAATTTTCAAAAAAAGAATTCATAATATAAAGCTTTTTTCTGCAAACTCCACAAGTCTATGTCCTCTCTCACTTCTATTACCATAACCAAAATTACCTTCAGCACTTTCATCTCTTATTTGTTTACCAATTCTAGCATTAAAGTCTCTCATGACAATTTTAAAATTCTGTTTACTCTGATCAAAAGCCTTTTGTACATCCATATAAAAATCTTCTACTACTTTATCACTATTAGAACTTGTTGGGGGCATAAACCTGAATTATCTGCATTTGGTATCTGCTATTAAGTTGTATAACTAATATTGCCACTCTGTCTGATACACCATCAATCTCCACAATGTTGTTTTTCCACTTTTTATTTATAATGAATCCTACTCCACTTGTACTTCCAATATTCATGCTTTTGTTAGCAGAATATATGTCTACTTTTTAAATCAATTGTCTCTTCACCTTTTCTTCTAACTTCACACAGTCCAATAATGCCCTATTTAATATAAGACAGTTCTTCTTCTAATTCTTGCAATCTTCCTTCACTTGAAAGTAATCTGGAGTTGTAAGTACCTAAATAAATAGTCATCATCAAATGACATCCTGGGTCCACAATCAGAAAATTCTTAGCACCCTCCGCCTTCAGCCCCAACCGCTGCTTTGTTTGGTGATTTACAGTCTCCTGGGAATAAGGGTCATGATTTATTTTTGTCTGTCATGATTGTATATATCTATTGGAAATTTTTTTATCATTTACCCATACATTTATTCTGCAGAATGAATGTGTATTGCATTATAGGATGTTAAATATCAAGTTCAAATATTTTTATTTTCTATTACAAATGACTAACATATTTTGTAACAATTAAAATAACCCATAAACCAATTTAAAACTTTATATATACATAAAAAAAAAACAAAAAAACAAAGCAGTAGTTTATTGAAAATTGTTTAAAATTTCAAGAAGAGAAGTGTTATCATTTTACATTAATCACTATACTGAATAGCCAAATGAGTCGAATATAACAGCAATTCTTGGACTTCGTTTTGACAATTAAGTTTTATTGTATACATAGAAAAAAAAATTTAAGAGGTAGCCAAATGTGAACTAAATGAAACGTAAATTTTATATTGCTTATATTATGAATAAGTTTTAATTTGAAAGATTTAATTTTAAAGGTTACTACCCATAGATCTAACTTATATAATTATCAAGTAAAATAATATTAAAAAAAAAAACAACAATGTGCATATGTGTTTTTATATATATCAAAAGAAAGTAAACGAAAAAAAAAACGTATATATTAATTAAAATTATTTGCGGCTTTTGAATTAAATGACTAAGACATATGAGACTGTTAAAATAATATGTTAGCTTTCAATTTTAATTAAATACTCCAGGATGTTTATTAGTTAATTAGTTGATACTGATATATAAATTGATAACAAAATATAATTAATAATAATAATGACATTATTCATTCATTCAAATTAAGATATTTAATAAAAATACAGTTTTAGACATTTTTATTGTCATATTTAGATACAATTGCTAAAGCATAACTCTTTAAATAAATAGTAATTGAAGTAATAGTTAATCGGAAGTATATGTAAACTCGGAGGTATTAAAAATGACTGTCTGAGCTTCGATTCAAGAATCTTTAGATCTCCATTCAATCACTTAGCCAATGCATTAAGCACCACAAGGAACAGGTAGACTAGTTGAAGTTAAACCTGTCCATTAATTAAAATTTACAATCAGTACAACTCCTGAATACAAGTGTGAGCATAGATTCAATCTGCCCCCGTGAAAGTCCAGCAAGGATTCTATTTTTTTGATAAGATTAAAGAGTTAAATTATTTTATTAAAAAATAATGGAATGATTTATTGCTCGATGTCCATAAGAACTTCCATTATCGGAAGTGGGAGGGCTGGGTTTAAAACTTACTGGCTTTGAATTGTAGAATCCGCCACTCTATCACTATCCTCACGGGAGCAAATTCATTAAATATGCATATATACATATTATCATCATCAACCATTATCAATCCACTGCAGGATGAAGGTCTCTCCAAGTTCAATCCATCTTTTCCGATTTTTAGCTTCTCTTCTCCACATCACTCCTGCACACTTTCTTATTTCATCCTTCCACTTCATACGTGGTCTCTTTCTGCATCTTTTACAATCTTTTGGAATCCAGTTCAAGATTTCAATTGTCCATCTATTATCATCTCTTTTAGCAATATGTCCAGCCCAACTCCACTTCAATCTTTTAATTTTTTCAATGAGGTCAGTAACACCTGTTTGTTCTCTTACCCATATATTGCATTTTCGATTTCTTCTTGTTACTCACAGCATGCAGCTCCCCATATATCTTTAAGTGGTCTGAAGTCTCTGTATTACTCTTCTATTAAGTTTCCAAGTCTCAGATCCATAAGTAAGAACTGGTAAAACACATGTATTAAAAACCTTTCTTTTCAAACACATAGGCATATTTCCTTTTAGTATCAAGTTATTTCTACCAAAAGCACTCCAACGAAGTTTAATTCTATGAATAATTTCATCCATTATGTTTCCATCTGTATTAAAAATCTGACCAAGATATTTGTAGCTGTTAACTTCTTCTAATTCATCATAATCAATCTTTATTCTCATATTCTGAGAAAATCCATTAAACATTACTTAAGACGTTTTAATATTTATCTTTTTTTTTCTTCATGTGTCAAAGCATTGGCCGGGAAGCGAACCCGCAGGACAACTGCTTGTAAGGCAGTTACGCTTACCATTCGGCCACCAACGCTTGACTTTTTTACATTTATCTTTAGTTTTATTTTCATACTTTCAGCTGATAAATCCTGCAACATTTCCTGCAGCTCTAAAGCATTATTTACAAAAAACAACTACATCATCTGCAAAATCTAAATGACTTCAGACTACTCAAAGAAGTATGGAGAGATGCATCAAACAAGAAGAGATTGAAAACGTAATATGTGGGTATGAGAACAAACAGGTATTAGTGACCTCATTGAAAAAATTAAAAGATTGAAGTGGAATTGGGCTGGACATATTGCTAGAAGAGGTGATAATAGAAGACAATTGAAATCTTAAACTGAATTCCAAGAGATTGTAAAAGACCCAGAAAGAGACCACATGTGAGATGGATGGATGAAATAAGAAAGTGTGCAGGGGTGATATGACGAAGAGAAGCTAAAGATGGGAGAAGATGGATTAAGCTTGGAAAGACCTTTATCCTGCAGTGGATTGATAATGGTTGATGATCATGATGAAGATGATGATGATATGACGTAATATATACAATAATCTGTGTAAAGTTCATTTTAAAATAAGTCTCATTATTTAATTTATTATTATATACATAGAGTAATATATTATTAATATATAAACTTTGCTGACACTTAAAATTAATTAAACGGATTTTAGTTAGTAGCAAACAAATATCAGCTATCTTTTATAATCTAATGCGATAATTAATTGGTACATTTTATTCCCAGACACTGCAGCGTGTTAAATTTTAACATTTACGAGGAAAAAAAATAAAAATTACATTCTGCCTATTGGTAAAAGTGAATTAGTAAATCTTATAAAATTAATATACATAAATATGAAGAAAATCACACACTAAACATAAAAATTAGATTACTGATTATATCATATTTGCTGATAACTTATGAATTGATAATAATTTACTCTATGTTTATATAATTATTGGTGTTAATTAGAAGATATTTTAACTCACACTTTCAAATTCCCTCAGCTATCAATTCCATCTTATACAAACAATATATATGACCACATACATGTGAAAAAGATAAATGATCTCCAATATACTATTTCGTGCTAAAATAGCACTCTTCACTTGGTCCCGATCATCATCTCCCATATATACATATATATATATAATCAGTGCTCAGGTTATATTAAGATAGCAAATCTTCAAATTTTAAGTCTGTCCATTAAAGTTTGAAGATTTACTATCTTAATATAAACTTAACACTGGTTATACATATATGTGTGTGAGATGATCTGGGCCAACTGATGAGTGTTGGTTCAGCATGCAATAAGTAAATTGGAGATCATTTATCTTTTTCACATATACGTGGTCATGTGTATCAGTTATACAAGTTGAAGTGTATAGTCATAAAGAGATTGAAAGTCTGAGTTCAAATCCTTTCTAATTACATTGTATTCAGTATGGATAATACACTAGTATTTAAATATTACATAACAATTAGTGGTGAATTTATACAACAGAAATAGGAGCAAATTATGTCATTTTGTAAAAATCCTGGATGTAAATCTGTTAATAGGCAATAAAAATCTTGCACAAATGGAATATCTGTAGTAAAACATGCAGTATTCTGATAAAGTGTTAATAATTACTTATTTAACAATAAACTTGCTCTGCCCCAGTAAATAAAATGTATTGAGCAGTTTGTCAAGCGTTGTTAGCCGAGAAGTCAGCGCAAACGCCTTGCAAGCAAGCAGTTGGTTGCAGACGGTTGTTGCTGGTTCGCCTCAGGCCGATGCTATGACATATGGAAAAAATAAAATGAAATGTAATGTGTTTGTGTTAAATATATGACAAATAATAAAAAAAAGTTGCATTTTATGAAATAGTTAAAGCAGACTTATTTAATGGGGGAAAAATAAAACTTGAATTTTTCCTCATAAATAAACACTATATTACTATATTTTTGACAACTCTTTTATAAGATTCTAATATATATATTTTGATAATTCAGAGTAGGTAAAATAAAAATTTTAATTTCGTAGAAAAATAGTATCTGTAGTAAAAAAAAAACTATTAATAATTAATAATTTGACAGTAACTTTGATCTAGCTCAATTAATAAAATAATAAAATACCGTGTGTGCAAGTTAAATATATGTATTAAATATGATATATAGAAAAACGTATTACAATTTTTTTCATATGCACTTGCATTTTCTTTGTTGAAAGAAAACATGAAAGTGGAATTGCTACTGAAAGGTTTCATGAATGGAGTGAGCAACAGGCGGTTGATCACTGGAGGTGATATGGACAGAGTGCCTTTGTATGCATACAAATGTCTTATAATTTTACCTATATGTTTATTCATTAATTTAAAATTTGAATTTAAGTACTTATTGATAAAGGTAAAAACAAGAAGTGGTATAGAGATAGTAATATTATAGCTACATATTATCTGATAACACTCAAACTTTTAAGTTGGCTGTAGAGAGATTCAAATTTTTGATTTGAATTGGTGTAATTAGTAAATGATGCAATCTATATATTGTAATTTTTTTTAAATATTTTATTTTAAAAAATGTATTTGTGACTCTTCAAGAAAACCAAGATGACAGCCCATATTTTTGATAAATCTACAGTTTTGGGGACTTCAAAATTGTTTACAAAAAAAAAAAAATGCCTGCTAGAAAACATATTTAATATTTACATTTTATTTTCTATTACCTTTATTTTTAAAAAAAAAATTATTGTGGAAAAATTAATTGCAATATTTACAATTTACTTTTTTTTTCTCATGTGTCATAGAATCAGCTGGGAAGCGAACCCGCTAACAAGGGACAGCTGCTTGTAAAGCAGCCGTCGCTGACCTCTCGACCACCAATGCTTGACTACTTTCTTTTTTTTTTTTTTGGATTAATTTATTAACAGAAAAACGAAAAAAAAATACAATTTTGTACTTTATTCATGTCGGTGATTTGCAATCATAACGTGACCATTAACGCACAATTTTTGAGAGAGTAGGATTCCATACCTTTGAAAATAGACCACTGCATTATGCTCCCTGACAGGATGGTCCCAAATTTTTATCATTATGACAATTTAGCAAAAAACTGCCATCAAAATAGAAACAGGAATTGAACCAAAGTACCAATGTTAAGCGCATCTTGTTGGTTCCCACGTTGTAATATAAGTAAAAAAAAGTTGAAACAAAGCTTCTTAATGAAATTTATCAGAATTCATTATTTTTTTTAAAAATTTAACAATCAATTTATTAATTTTGTTGTAATTTAACAAGTAACACGTCTTCAGTACATTATATGGTCTTGAAAGTATACATTTATCAAAAATACAGGCCATCATCTTGATTATTTAAAAACTCACAAATACCAAAATTTTTTAGAGATACGAAAATATGACATTAATTTTTACCTGAACCTGTTTGCTTTACTACAGTAATAGAGTGTGGATTCAGGAATTAAAGCCTTTCTAAATCAAATTTAACCTCCCCCAATACCAATTATTCCTTTAATTTTTATAGATTGAAAATGTTGGATGACTTTAATATAATAGATTGGTCTAAAAGTGAAATAAAAAAAAATGTTATAAGACAGTTTTTAAAAATTGAAACAAAAATGACTTTGTTAAAAATAGAAATTATATTGTAGCAAATTAAAAAAAAAAAACAATTTTAAAAGGACATATGAACATCTTTTCTATGCACTGAAATTTCAAACAACAATATTATAAATCAGCTGAATGTATTATAGCATTTAATAAAACAAAAAAAAAATCATCACAAAATTTAAAATTTTAATTTTTATTTAATAAGAAAATAAATTCTAATAAGTTGAGATGGGTGGAAGGAATATAAAAGATATTTATCGGTACTCAA
Organism: Epiperipatus broadwayi; assembly: GCA_028023455.1. Taxonomy (NCBI): domain Eukaryota; kingdom Metazoa; phylum Onychophora; class Udeonychophora; order Euonychophora; family Peripatidae; genus Epiperipatus; species Epiperipatus broadwayi. The sequence goes on from JAQFVV010006843.1 coordinate 90,716, forward strand.
TCATGTCATTGCTTCTTTTGCTTGTAAAAACCTGAATATAGACAATCATATTTCAATAATTTGAATTTTAACAAAACAACTTTTAATTGGCTTATTCTATTTTTAATGCTAACTCTTAGACCAATGATCCAATAGATTATATATTGTCACTATAATCAGATTCAAAGTGATCCAATCATGGTTATCTTTGGTGTTTATTTGGCAAGAGTGTGTTCATTTCATAAGAAAAGAACTGAAATATGATTTGATTGATTTTAATTCTAACTACAGTACTTAGATGTCAGCATTTATTGGAAAAAAGTCAATTCAAGGTAGGCATTTGATCAAAATTTCTATAAAAAAATTACACAGCATACTTATTCAATTTCAGTTTTTTTCTTGATATTATCATATTACTTACAAATATTAACATATGGACAAAAGAAAATTTAAATGATACAGATAGGAGTTCATAAGGTTAAATGTATAATCAATATATAATTACTGCAGAAATGTGTGTTTATGAGGAATGCATGACTGGGGTAGATTGAAGAGTGCCAAGTTTTGTGAATGATGTTCCTGGGTTAAAATATGAGAAAGTCTAAATATGGGTTGAACTATGCTTCATATTATTTATTTTAAATACATTATATTTCTGACTATAAAATCTCATGGAACTACAGATTTTTAAGCAATTGCTTGCAGTTGATTGTGCACTTGTAAAACAAAAACAGGTGTAGAGATGCAAAAACATGACCTTGTTTAAAAAAGGTGTAGAATTTCTTCTAGATAATTATTGACAAGACATGTGGATTTGAGATTTAGCCTGAATCAGTTATTGAGAAACATTTTTGTTTGATTGCACTCATGTAATAGATTAAACAGAAATTTTAACTATGATTGAGGAACATAAATATTTTGAAACTTTTTTAGAATAATTGCAACCAGAAAAGGTGGTCTATAGATATTGGGATGGAGAATTTTTCTTTAAATATCTATATTATATGCTAGCATAAGATTTGGTATTATATTTGTTTAATAGATCAGCATGCTCAAATACATTGTGAAAAACAGTTGCCCAACATATGAAAGAGAATCAAGAAAATCAATGTTATTGGGTATATGGTATGGTATATTTTGGCTCTAATATAAGTGTAAGATTTGAGATTTATGCCTCCTTCACAGATGGTAAAGCATGTATTTTTAATTTATGTGAATATGTGAAGTTTGTGTGCAAATGTATGCTTTTATTACATATATGTTTATTGTGAGTTAAATAATCCCATATAAGAGCTATAATGGCAAGTTTTTTTGTCATGAGTGAAATTTAACTATGCAAACTTTTACAATGATATACAGCATTTTTAGTCAGCATGCTTTTATTTTCATACTTAAAGTGCTCATCACAAGACTTTATAAGTGATGGTTTAATTGTGTTTTAGACAAATAAATCGAATACCAAGAACAAATGGAGTTACCTATAAAATAATGGTAGTTTATTGCTTGTAAACAACTGCCACATAGATGATTAGCAAACTTGTGCAACCAATCAACCTTGGAATCAGTTTTAAACATTAACAATAAATAAAATGTTTTGGAGGCCTTTAAAAATATTAGAATATCATCCGTGAAAGGTATGGGTAATGAGCAGTACTTTCAAGTGATGAAGAAAAATATCACTACTCTTTTCAATTTCTTTTATCAGTGGATTTATGTAAAATGCAAATAACCATGGTACAAATAATAAGCTTTGGGTATTGACTCTACTAGTTTTGAAGGATGTGAGTAGACATATATAATTCTTTAGTGTAATTGATCTACAGATAAGTTGATTCTGAATAATGATTATCAGGTTATTCTGTTCAGGCCAAATTGTGGTAAATAGATATTTCCATTTAACTATATAAAAAGCCACCTTAAAGTTGGTTTAGTATGCAACATAGTCTGTTAATTTGTTCTTTTTAGCAAACCAAGGTAAATAGCTTAAGACCACAGTGACCTTTTGTTGCATCAAGTGAAGTTGATCGTTTTAGCAAAATACGTTTATTCAGATTTTTAGAATTATTCTTGCAATGGTTTTTTGATCAGTGTCCTTAAATATAATAAAATGGAAGTTATTTATGAAGGAATATACTGCATTTCACTTTTTTTAAAAAAGAAATATTATGTTGGTAGTAAGAATGGGATATTAAGATTGCTTGAGCAAAGTAGATGGCAATACTTATACAGAATGACAATAATTATGCAGACAATTTGCTTGTAAATATTAGTTGGAATAATACCTGTGGCTGAAAAAGTATGCATTTCTTGACAATTTGTTGCTTTGTATTATATTTTTTTGAGAACTATAGTGAACAGTGAGCTAATATCAATTGACTAATTTTAGACTCAAGATATAAGGTGTAATAGATCTTGCATAATTTACTGTAAATGTTACAAACTTTGACATGAGGAGGTAACATCTATTAACCCTTAAACCGCTAATTATATTATTGGTTGTATGAGATAAAAATCAAATCTTTTAATTGGCCAACTCACAAACTGAAGACAAAGCCTATTATTAAAACATATTCGCCTATAATATTAAATTCAACTCAGATACGTTTATAAATAGTATATTACTAATTTTTCAGGTTATGAAGAGAACGAAAGTTCTTTCAAAAATAAATTGCTATTTATTTATTCTAAAATATTCAATTTCGGCAACATAAAAGCTATAATATAAACAAAAAGGTCGACTTTTACGTTATAGAAAAGTAAATATTTCTTTTTACTAAATCTTAAATATTTTTACTAAAATCTTCAATATTTTTCAAAAATAATTTTGTTTTTTTAGTATTCTCTCGAAAATAATTTGTAATTTCTCAAAATATTCTTTTATAATACTTTAAAATCATATTCGAAATGAAAATCTCAGCGCTTTTCTTTATTTTCTTTGATCAGGCGGTTTCTTTGTTCTTTCCAGCCAATCAGAATGTCTTTTCAGCTGAGAGCATTCTAAGAACCAATCACAACTCATGTTCTTTCTTTGTTTAGGTTTAAATGCGTTTTTTTTATATTTTTTACTTGTAAAATAATTCGGAAGAGGGCACCATCTTACAGAACTTTTAAAAATCTATTCAATACCTGTCAAATGAATATTTTAGCATAAGAACTGGCAGAGTTAGAGTGACGTCAGATGTCGACGAGGAGCCTCGTAAGAGGCAGGAATGTTACAAACTTTGACATGAGGAGGTAACATCTATTAAAGAGAGAGAAACTTTAATTTTTGATGTTACTAAGAAATTATCAATTACTATTAATTAAGAATTCCTGAAACGAAGGAAGTTTTTCTTATAAAATTTCAGCCAACTACAAATATAAATATATACTACATTTTCCAAACAGATTAAAATTTAACCACATAAAAATCTTCATAACAATTATATTTATTTGCATTTTGAAATTTTATCTTAACTGGATATTTATAAAAAAAAATCTACAACATTATGCAGGTTGCAAACATTTTGACTAATATAATAAAACTTCTTTATTTCTAATAAATATAGACTAATTGTACCAAATAAAATTATGAGTATAGTCATTACTATAAATTAGATTTTTATTATTATACCCATAGTAATTTACGCATTTGATTATAGTCTTGTAATAAGCTATATTTTCTAAATTACTATAATCATAAATCAAACACATAGCATTGGCTCTTCTCTGTGATGGAGCAAAATTCCTGTTTCCAGTTAAAATACTTATCATCTAAATTAAATAATTATCTAAATTTGGTTATTAATGTTATTTACATGTTTCTCATTCTTATCCTTTCTTCATTCGATGAAATGTTTATGGTAGATGGCAGTATAACATCAATTTTAAATTGAGATAATCTGGTGTTACTTCGTGTGCTTTTATTTGTAAAATATTAATTAATGGCTGGCAATAATAACGCTATCAATAGACGGGATATTTGCTTTGACATCTCCAAACATTGGACTATCTAGCTCATTTGCATACGCTTTGCATACCGCTTTGTTTCCTTGCCCTATTTCCTCGTTCTGCATCTCGCATTACTGCTATGAATATGAAGCAAATGGCCTCGAAAGCGCTTAGCGTATAATAATTTTTGGAATCTTTATAGCTTCTCGTTCAAGTGTTTCATACGCTTTTTAATGTGTGCTTTTATTATAATTTTTATTAAACTATCATTAGGTTTATGTATGTCATTTTGAATTTGATTTTTAATCTCTATCATAAAATTCTTGATCTTTTTCGATATTAGTCTTTCAAATTATTTTTTTATGGCTTCAATTCCTTTGTCTTTATTTTGCCTTCAATTTTCTATTTTTTCTATTGAAGTCATGTTCTAAATTACTTTATTTAATTCAAACTGATTAATTGAAGATAGTGAGTAAACTTTCAAATCATTTATTTCAGATTGTATCACATCTAAGTTAATATCGCAATTTAAATAATTCTGCTCAATTTGAGTTTATAACCTCTTGATTTATTTCTCTTGTTTATTCTGTATTTTCTCTATCTCTCTATTATTTTGTTTGGTGACATCTTATTCTTATTTAGGCATTCTAATCTATATCTTCATCTTCTGGGTTCAACTTTTCCCCTTTTCTATGCTATTTTCTAATTTTTTGATTTTTGTTTGCATTTGATCTTGAATATTTTCTACTTTATTTTCTAATTCATTAATTTTACTTTCAACTTATGTATTGTTCTTGTTCTATTTTTACTTTATGAACTAATTCTGTATGCACACTTTTATCTTTTGCTTTAATCTATTTTCTAATTCATATTGACACTCTTCTACCTTTATTATTAACATTTCCTGGCCTTGTTTCATTTCTTGTTTTAATTCTTCTTGGCTTTGTTTCATTTCTTGCTTAAACTCTTCCTGGCTTCATTTCATTTCTTGTTTAAGCTTTTCCTGGCTTTGTTTCTGTTCTTGCTTCTTTGCACACTTTTTTATTGATCTTATTCATTAGATTTCTTGATAATTTTTCCTGGCTTTGTTTCATTTCACTCATCAAGCTCTTCAACATTGCTATTATAGATTCATTTTGTTGTGACAGAAACTTCACCAATATCTCTTCTCTGTCTAATATTTCTTAGTTTTTCTGATTTTCCAGAGTGTATTTTGTATTTATATTTATTATTTCATTTAAAATGCAAAGAACATGAATTACATCCCAACTCAATATTCTAGAGAGAATGAAATGAATAACATTTCATTTTGCTTTGCTATGCTTTATATTTCTATTGTTCCAATTTAATTAGATTCCTACTTATATATATATTGTACGAGTATACATTACTCTCACATTCATATAATCAATATATGCATACATTATATTTCTATTATATTTATGAAAATAAATATGTAACATATTAAAGTGGTATTTTTTAAAATAAAAAAACCATTGTTCAAATACTAATTAATTAATAAAGACAATTGACAAGGTTATACCCTTTAAGTTCAAATGCAATTTATCAATGAATTAAAGGAAATGAAATTAACTCAATGACTTAATATAGAATTGTAATATCACAATATATAACATGATATGCTTTAGCAAGCTCATGCAACTATAAATAGGAAAAAATCAAATAATTTAAAAAAAAGATAAAAGATTCTACCTTTTCAGCAATATCCTCACAAAAGACTTATATTGTGTTTGATTTAAAGAACAGTGTATAGAATAAAATCCAAATTTTTGAATGATTTAATAAGAAAGCTTATTAGAAGAAATTTCTAATATTTCTTAAAGAAAAATAATTTCTAAATTACTTAATTTGAATATATTTTTGTATTTATAAAAATCATTCTAGTTGGAGTTCGAAATATAAAGATTGTTTTTTTTTAAAAAAATGAAAAACATTTTACAAAAACTTTAAGTAAATTGAATAAATGAACTTTATATTATAAGAAAAACCCAAAGTGAATAGAACACCAATTGTGGGATATATAAAATGGGCTTGTCTAATCATATATATATATGTGTGTAACAACTTTTACCAAATGCCTTTAAAATTATACATAAGCTATATCCTCAAAATAGAATTATAATTGCTAATAAAAAAACTGTGTATAAAGGAAGATGCTGTCTATATGCAAAGAGGAAACTAAACATCAACTTGAGAACTCATACTATCTTCTTCAATGCATAATAACTAAGAAATTAAGATTTTTATCTTTGAAGGATTTTAATTTGTGAATTCTAGGAACATCTAGGTCTATTTCATTAACTTTTATAGTTACCATTCTTAAAAACTACAATTGGTGAACATTAATCCCATTTCCTTTATCATTAAATTCATTTCATTGAAGAAATGAATAAGAAGAGAAGATCAATAATTTAAAATATTTTTATTTTATTTTTATATTTAATAAAAAATTTAATATGGTATAAGGAATATTAACATGGGAAAGGCATATAACTATGTTAAAGGGATAGAGTGAATTTAGAGATAAGAAATTAAATTCTTCTTCAATTTACATATTTTTTATGACATGAGACTACTTTATTTGTACTAATTCAATTAGTTTAATAACCATTGTTTATTATAGTTGGATAGATGATTAACATTGGTATGACATATATTTATATATTTTGTTTGTATTAATGATCATAAATTACATATAATCATTTTAACAGATGAAAATATTACATACAAATGATTAAATTATTATTTGTATAATTTAATTACTATATGATAGTTTTAATATAGTAATCTTAATATTTAGATACATATACTTTATATAAATTACAAAATCTTTATTCACGATCTTTTCAACTATTAAATCATGTAGTGTTATAAATTAAAAAAATATATTTATAATGGGTAAATAGAATATATTTATATTTTAAATATAATATAGTAGATATATAAATAATTCTTATATATTATAAAGTTTAGATTATTTATTTGTTAAATAAATAATTATGTTTTATATTAAACTAAATAAAGTCTTTAATTTGTTTTATTTATTTATTTGATTTTATAAGATTGTCATGTTATGGCTAATACTTTAATTACGAACTGATGCCTAGCGGTGCCAACTGAGATTAGCGAGCGCGCGACAACCCTCTTATGTTAGAGAACGCGGGAAGTTAATAAAGTTTGATAGTTATCTAAACTTTCTTGTTATCTAAACTGCGTGTAATTATTAATTTAGATATTACGGCCAAGAACATAATATGGTGTCAGGAGTGAATTAATGAAATAATAGTAAAAAAAAATATATTTGTAAAGTCTATAAAACAGTGAGTATCTAAATATTGATAAAAATAGTTTTTATAGCAATTTTTTTTCATATCATATTTGCCGAAATACAAAATAGCATCACAATTCGATCATTTTTACAATATTGAACCGCTGTCTATAGAAGGAAATATGTCAATCAAATAGACTGAATGGAAAGAATTATTCCTAAATTTCCTAGAAGCAACAGAAAATGATATGAAATCAGATAAAGTAAAATTAGGAATATTACATCATCTCATTGGAAAAGAAGGGAGAGATATAATAAAAACATTAGACCACACGAACCCAGAAGATAAAACAAAATTGCTACCCGTCTTAAATCAAAAGGATAAATATTTCAACACTATGAAAACAACATTATATGACAGAATAAAAGCATATACAATGAAGCACACGAGGGAGAATCGATTGATCACTTTCTTACTCACTTAAAAGTAGTAGTTGAAAAAGCTGACGTCGGAGATCAAAAACAAAATATCCTCAGAGATAGAATTATAATGGTACAAAAAGAAGAAGGCTAAAAGACAGATTATTTGAAAAAGGGAATATTACACTAGAAAAAGCACTGGAAATAATACATGGACATGAAACTAGAAGACTCAAAAATGAATTACTGGCAAGGTCTGAACTATGTATTAACGTAATAGCGAAAAATACAACAAATGTACGCAATTGTCAAAAGTGCAACCGTAATCACCCAAAATGTGAGTGTCTCGCATTTGGTAAAAAATGCTATAATTGTGGAAAGTTAAACCACTTTGCCAATAATTGCCATACGAGAAGCTACAACCATAAAATTTTGAAAACACAAAAATGCTCAAACCCAAGATATAAAAATATTAATAGAAATGGACGATACTACGACATCAGATTCATCATATACCAGACGTGTAGACTCAAGTCATTCATTTAATGGCTGGTATGAACAGATTTTATTAGACAACAATAAAGTAAAAATAAAAATAGACACAGGAGCTGATGTAAACATTGTGTCTAAAAAAGTGCTTAATGGTATTCATCTACAACCAATAAAATACAAAACAAAAAAGAAATTACGCTTTTGGAGAATCATTTCTCACCCCAATAGGAAAAGCAAAACTTCAATGCAAAATAAACAAAGTTTTGTGTAATTTACGTTTTATAATAATAAAAGAAGACGAACCAACACTTCTTAATGGCCGTGATTGTAGGTTTAATTAAACGCAACAAAATTACAGTACAAAAAGTAACCATGAAAATATTTAAAAAAAAGTAACGATGAAAAATAAAAGTAAAAATGATCGAAATATATCCAACTACAACAAAGATAAAATAACAAAGAATATAAAAGATAATAAAAGTATTAAAACACAGGAAGTAAAAGAAAATGAAAACTTCAAGTCTATATATGAGAAATACAAAGATGTTTTTCAAGATGTGGGTTGTTATGAAGGCGAACAGCATCTTATAGCAGACCCAACATTTAAACCAATTGTCCATGCACCTAGATTAATTCCACTAAGTACACATGAACAATTACGTGAGGAATTAAAAAAATTGGAAGATATTCGTTTACAACATGAAATATTAACGAAATTGTGTGAAGAACAGTCTCATCAATTAATTGAAAAGGAGAGAGAAGTACAGCGAAAATGTCAATTAGCAAAGGAATGGCATAAAATCACTAATATAGAAGCTGAAATGTTAGAATTAGAAAATAAAATTCAAGAGTTAGAAAGATACAAAATTGATGAAAGTAATCAAAAGCAAGTTGATGTTAAAGAATTACTTGAAAAGGAATGTAATGTGTTAAAAATCAAAGTTCACAAACATCAATATAGTGTAGAAGAATTAGAGAAAGAAAAAAGTTTGAATTCTGAATTACATCAAAAGATTCAACAGCTTAAAGACGATCTTCACAGTTTATCAGTTGTTCATCAGGATTTGCGATTACAAAACAGCAAATTAAAATCTTCTATTGATAACAAATGAACTGAAAGTTGCCAAAGCTGATTTTATCAAAACGAAGAGCACAACTGAAAGATTCACAACAACTCCACAGACACAAGTACTGGATGAGGAGACACAGTTGCCTGTACCTGAGACAGAAAAATCACCACCATCATCATCAAGTGATAATAGCACAGCAATAAGGAGAATACCAGTCGAGATGAGAGAAAAATCAAACCGAAGAAGAAGGCCTCCAGTATATTTAAAAGACTATATTTGTAAATTTTTAAAAAAGAGAATTGTCATGTTATGGCTAATACTTTAATTACAGACTGATGCCTAGCGGTGCCAACTGAGATTAGCGAGTAGTTAATAAAGTTTGATAGTTATCTAAACTGTGTGTAATTATTAATTTCGATATTACGGTCAAGAACATAACAAAGATAAGATCAAACATTTAATATATAATCTTTATTGATTATTATATTAACTTTATAAAACCCATTTAAAAGAGTTAATGAGATTTATTATTATTACTCTAGTATATTGATAAGAACCCCCTAAGAGAGTCAATTATTAAACTTCCCTGAGTTTGAGATCTCAGCATAACGGTTAAATCAATTAAGGCGAAGATTGATTTGATGTGGTTTAGATGTAATCTATATTAATAATTTAATAATAAATTATTTATTTGGAACAGATATAATTTTATATTAAAATTAAATCACATCATTCATGACTTCCTATATGAAGACTTTAAATCTGATTATAGTGAGATGCAACTGCCTTAACTTATCTCGTTGAGAGGGTACATACCATTACTATATATATATCAATTTACACCAGAGACCATCCCAAATATAAGGTATTACAATAGCATCATTTCTCAATAGTGATTCATTCACATACTCACAATATTATTATTATTATTATTATTATTATTATTATTATTATTATTATTATTATTATTATTATTATTATTATTATTATTATTATTATTATTATTATTATTATTATTATTATTATTATTATTATTATTATTATTATTATTATTATTCCGAACGAATATACGTTTTCTCAATTTTCAAATTACATTATGTGTAATATTGTGTGAATTTTAGGACTATGTTTAAAAGACTTTGTGTTATGTTATTGACAATAAATTCATACAGAAAGTATCAAATGTTTTCTATCGATTTTCTAAAGATAAATAAGAGTAGCTTGCCATATTAAAATATAATAGTCATGGTTTATTAACTACAACATATGTGTAAATTAAGTTAAGATATCAAAGATGAGATCACTGTATTAAATTAATCTCATAATTTTTGTAACGCCTGTGTGTGTCAATTATATACAATCCTAATACGAAGTAATTAATGTTTTCCTTTGTTTTATTTAAGTTATTATTTAATCAGTTATTTTAATAAACCCATTTAAAATTACAAGTTCTTTCATGTCTTTTATTAGCAATCCAACTATAAACTATCTAAATTCCTTATTATTAATATGTATAGAATGCATACTTTAGTTAAGTCTTAGCATGTTAAGTAGTCTATTTAGTCTTTAATTATATATAAATTATTAGTTTTTCCTGAGCCTCATGTTTCTCTCTTTGCTCAGTCAGCTTGCTGAAGAAATTGAGACTGAGTGCAACCTCATAAATGTCATTCATAGGGTGTTAAATCATGGAGTCCTGGTAAAGGAATTGGAGTTTGGTCAGATTCGAGGTTTCATTACCTCATTTTGATCCACTTTGGTGTATATGCCTGGACTCTGGATTTTATTATGTGAATGTGTAAATATGACCATATTAGTTATTGTATAATACAAATAGTATGACCATAAATAGTTAGAAATGATTTTTTAACTTAACTAACAACCAAGTGCATGCTTATGTTGTGCATAGAGTTATTTATAGTTGATTTACAAGTAGTGGAATAGTGAGTTCCTTTAGTTCATAGGACTGTTGCTATATATAATATATTTACTAAATGATAATTAAGTTTATTATAAGATCTTATTATGCAGGATTAAATGGCTTTTCCTTAAATGAAAAAAAAGGAAATATAAAAATGCATATAGTCTTGAATCCAAATAAAAATTCAGAAGAAAGTAGAGACATTGCATGCAATTTCAAGAGTGGTATAGTTAAAATTACTATATAATTAAAATTAAAAATACCAAGACCAATAATTAGTTATGCTATCACTGAACTTCTCAAACATGTAATTTTCTGATGTTTTTAGTATTATTAGCTTAAGTAAAATGTTTAGCTAACCACTAGTAAAATTAATTATCTGCCTAAGTCAATAAAATTTTATTATGAATATTTAAAACATTTTTTTTTTCAAATTCACTAAGCATACTTGTATTTCTTTTCACACACAGATATTCTCTAAAATATAAAAAAGTATATATATAATAAATAAAGTTTGATATCTGTATTCGTTTCACAATATATGTAATATACAAATCAATATATATATATATATATCAAAATACAGTACAATTTATATAAATTATATTCTTTTAGAAGTACTTTGGACTATACACTTTGTAGTCTTTATCAACTATATAACATTGAATAATCAAAACGAGACAACCCTTAACAATACCCATAGTTCAATTCAGATTTCCCACAATTCTGTTATCTCAACATTTGATGACTGGCGATTCATTAACATTTGATGATTTCTTGAAATCAACATAGCCTCTTTTATTTTAAGTTTATTATGACAACATTCAATTTGAATAATTTTCATATTTTTATAATCAAATTTAAATCCATATTGACAAGATTTATTATGATCAAATATAACAGATGATGAAGGTTTATTTACATCTGTTCCAGATTGATTCTCTTTTTGAATTCTATTATATAAAAGCATATGCTCTTTTATTCTCTTCTCAAATGTACACTTAGATTCACCAATGTATTGTACACCACATCCACATATCAATCTATATATAATAGAATTTTGATTAACTTTGAATTTTGAATTTTAGAATTATTAAGTAATCTATTTATGTTATTTGTAGAGAAAAAAACAATATGACACAAACCATTATAAATTTTCCTAATAAACTTGACCTGATCATCTGATATAAATAGCATTGAAATCCATTTCATTTTGATATTTTTATTTTTAATTTTATTATAGTGTTGATTTCTTTTAAATCCTTTAATAATATTAGCAATAGCATTTTTATAATAACCAATTTTCAACAAATCATTAACAAATAAATGTACATTTTTAATTTTTTCACTAGAATATTTGCATAATTTTTCATTTCGAAATAAGCATGATTTCAATCCAGACAGCTTATGACACATAGGAACATGTGATTCATATGGAATAAAACATTTATTTGTTAATGACTGACAGCATATAATCTGCTATTCATTGCAAAAAAGCAACTTAATTTTTATATTACATAGTTAATTTTTTCTAACGAATGTATCTTCATTAAAAGTATGTTGGTTATTTGAAGATATATAACTAAATTAGAATAGTGCCATTTTTTAATAGATCTCTTGTTGATTTCTTCAATTTTTGGTACACACAGTCAGAAGTAATTTTCATATTGAAATATTTTCTTCAACATTAAACACAAATATTTTGCACTGTAAAATAAAGAGATAAATAAAAGATGTATTAATTGTATTTTTATATTGGATTATTTCCATCATCTAATATGTGTATTGAATGTCTTTAGAAAAAATTAACTTTATTTAAATATTCCAAATACATTCAACTGTTAGTAATAGCACGTCAAACAGGTTACTATAAGAAAACTGAAATAGACAACAAAAAGAATCACCACTCAAAACAATGATTGATATTATAGGGTATCCATACATTGCAAACACAGCAGACAAATTAAGGAAAATCTGCAATCAGCATAATATCAGAGCAGATTTTCAGAACCATACCACACTATGAGGAATTCTAACATCTACAAAGCCTAAACTTGAAATGCTAAAAAGAAAAAAACTGCATCTATGAAGTACCATGTTAATGTGGAAGAACATATATTGGTAAGACCAGTCATCTCATTGAAAACTGCTTGGAAGAACACAAACTTATTATTAGAAGAGAAAAAACAGATATGTCTAAGGTATCAGACCATGTATGAGCCAATGAACATATGTTCAATTGGGAAAATAAAAAGATATATTGCATAGAAAAGAAAAGGTACAACAAAGAAAATTTAAAGAAGCTGCTTACATAATAATGGCAAAAAATCTCATAAGCCAACCTAGTGTGACTGTATATAATTTATGGTAACCACTAATCAACTTTGCTCTTAGGAAAAAAAATGGAGAAATCAGGAGGAGCCTCATAGATAAGTATATAAAATTTCTACAGACTGTTGCCTTTGGCGGGATGCCTCAGTTAGTTAGAATGTTACTTTAAAATTCAATACTCAAAAATCTAAGGTTCCAGGTTCAAATCCCATGCTACTACTTTCATTGGTCCGGCCAGCAACACCTAAAGAAGAGGGGAGAATAATACCTCTCAAAATGATTACTGCAACCTATCTGATGTGCTATTACTAACAGTTGAATGTATTTGGACTATTTAAATAAAGTTAAATTTTTCTAAAGATATTCAATACACATATTAGATGATGGAAATAGTCCAATATAAAAATACAACTAGAACACCACCATCACAAACTTTCAAGAAATGTATAAAAAGTTGATATATTGCTCTTTTACCTGGGTTACAAGATGAGGATTTTGCATATAATCAAACCATAATTATACAATGCAAAGGATTAGTCAATTTTAAGTCATAACCGCAAAAAAAAACTAAGATTTTCTCACATTGTTATATGTAATCTGGTACATGTTTAATTAATTATAGACATGCTAAATATTTTAAAGGGTTTAATTTATTTGGTTTCATTTTTTTTTCAACTAGATTTTTTTTTTTACTATTTTTTTTAAATTAGAGTTTTATACTAAGCACATGCATGTTAAGTTGAACTACAAAGTGTTAGTTTTTTATCTATAAAACAAAGATGAGGAAATATTAATTTGAATTTAGCATATGTTGTTATAATTATCGCGAAATAAATGAGTGATACTTAGCAGATAAAAAAGAAAGAAGTAATTTCAAGTAATAAAATATTTTGATCGTGTGAGTTGTAAATCCACTAATTGTATGACAGGATATATTTCATTTATGTTGGTTAAACTGAGTTAGAAATATTTTCCAATGATAATGGTAATATAGAAATAATTTCTGAATATTTATTTGTAAACTTAAATTTTTTTTTTAAAACTATAAATTGATATTTATTTTTTATAATAGATAAATAGAAATAGAATTGATACACACATAGCCTAAAATACACATATATAAGTAAATAGATTCAGAAGTAGATAATCAAAAATGGATAGCTAACAAAGATCGAAATATAAATAAACAGACGGATAAATGGATAATGAAAAAAGAAAGACTATATGGATGAAAGAGTAGGTGATTGGATAGTATGATGTAGATGAATTTGAAAGTGAAACGATTGAACTAATCAATAGAAAGGATAATATTTATGGAGAGATTACTAGGGCATGAAGTAGATAAATAGATATAATGATAGACAGAAGCAGTCAATTATACAGAGACGAAAGATAGATAAATGAATAGATAAGTAAGAAAGATTGATGAGTAAATGGATTGACTTATATATTTAGGAAGATAAATAGATAATTTAAATAGACAGATAAAATGAGTGAACAGATGGATGAATATGTAAAGATAAATAGATGATAAAAAGATGGATGCACAATGAGATACATAAATAAGTAGA
Source organism: Epiperipatus broadwayi (assembly GCA_028023455.1). Taxonomy (NCBI): domain Eukaryota; kingdom Metazoa; phylum Onychophora; class Udeonychophora; order Euonychophora; family Peripatidae; genus Epiperipatus; species Epiperipatus broadwayi. Next base: position 105,719 of record JAQFVV010006843.1, read on the forward strand.
CCAATAGATATGGGATTGTTTTCAGTAGAAAGATATGTGAAATAAAGATAAATGGATGATGAGTGAGTATATATATATATATATTCCCTAGCACCTCACTGATGACGCTAGAGCTTCATAAGAGTTTTGTTTTTTAACTTACTCTATATATAACATTTGTAAATAGGAGCTTTATTAAAATTAGGTCATATGACTTGATTTTTTATCAATTTAAAATATATATATATATATATCTGTGCTTAAGTATTACTCTAAGAAAAGTTGTTAGTGAATGTATATTGATTAAAGCTTAGTGCTTTTGAGAGAAGTATGTCATATTCATAGAATTGAGATATTGAGATATTCGTAATTGAGTTCATATATATCTATATAATTTAAATATATGTAAATCATAAAGCTCATTTCTTCAACAGAAGGAGGTATGATTTCTTCCTATTTATGGCATTGGGATTGTTGGCCATATGCCATGCCTCTTTAATTTTTCATTTGGAGTCATTTTGTTTGATGCATGCGATGATAGTGACTAGGAAAGTATGGCACATTGTATTTTGGTGATTGAAGAAAATAGACTTATGTTCAGGTTTATTTGTGACTCATTTATAGAGGGTACTTGTTTTAATAAATTCTTGTAGAGAGGCATGCACATGATTCCCATAGTAAATGACATTGCATCCTTTTTGGGGGCAAACAATTTTATATGCACTGTGTAGTTTGATCTATATGGTAGTCTTTCCTTAGAATTATTTATCACTCTATTTATTGTGGGAAGAGTATGATAACTTACTCGATGCATTGTGAACAAACTTTATTTACATTTTTGTCTACATGTTGTATGTATGGGAGCAGTATCCAGGGGGTGCCATCTTTAGACTAGTTTATTATTTTATTGTAAAATTGTTTGACTCTCCTTTTGAAGTCTGTATATTTGAAGCCCATCACACTAAATTTGTTTAGGTATTTCTCAATATTGGAGTGGTTTCAAACTTACATAAGAGAGTGTATCTGTAAAGAAATGATAATATACTGGTATATTTGTGAGAATTGAGAGAGATGGATTTACGGCGCAGATAACCTGTTATTTCTATTGGATTGATTCAACTGGAGAGTATTTCTCTGGACCTAGATATGTAAATATTTTAACTCTCCTTTCTGTTCTTTTATACAATTCCAAGACAATGCCGATTTAACCTCAAGGTTTTTTTATATAAACACATCGTCTACATAATGTGTGCATATTAAATTGGGGGTATTTATGATTTATTTAGAGAGGATCTGGCTTTCAATATTATTACGATAAATGCTCGAGATATTCACAATTATTGCCTATATAAAGATATATATGAATTCAATTATGCATATCTCAATCCTATGAATATAAGGATATATATCGCCCTCCCACGAAAGCGCTAAGCTTCAATAAAATTCGTTAATAGCTTTTTGTAGGATAGCGCTTAAGCCCAGATATTTATAAATTGTAGTAGTATAAGAAAAGTTCATTACATTAAAAAAAAAACATATACATATATAAAATAGTTAAAGAATGTATATATATCCAAAAAAATAATAAGAAACTAAAATACTTGGATCTTTATACGATCATGTTAAAACATTGTTTTAGTTATCGTAATTTTAACCATGTTACTCTCTTAATATAATTTAAGATAATCATTTTGATAAGATATTTCTTTCAGATGAAAACAAATCCTCTAGGTCAGTGGTCTTCAACCTTTACATACCTGTGGCCCGGCAAAAATAAGGATAACATTTCACGGACCGACAGAAGTTTACAGATAAATTTTCATAAAGATGTAACCTGCTTAGCCTTAGATAAGCATAATTGTTATAACTGACCAAAACAACACACTAGTTACTGTGTATTGTAATGGTGTTGCTTACTTTCACATGCTGAACACAGAAAACAGTACAATACCAATCGTTCTCATTAATGTGCTTGCATTTCTATGTTTATTATTTCATTGTTAAAACATTCAAGAATAAAATGTTATTCACCTGAATGTTGGGAAATATCATAGCTAGTGTAATTACATGGCAATGATTATGATAAATGTAATATCTGTATTTAATGTTAAATATACAAGATGGTTTTATATATATATGGAAGTTGTCTTTTGATAGTAGTAAGGGCAAAATAGAAATTGCGTAATTAATCACTGTACAGTCAAAAAAAAATTCGCCTTATTTTAAATCTGAAAAAATAAAACGAAACGTGTAAAGTCTGAAGTTTTGATGTTATTGTAATTTTTTTTTTGTGCTGGTGTGTTGAAAGGATCAAAAAATGTAATTAATAGGAAAAGTTTTTTTTAAAAAATGGTAAAATAGATATCGCGTAATAGAAATAAAGCCAAAAAAAAAAAAAATCGCAAAGTTATTTTTTATTTGTTTTTATTTTTAAAAAAAGGTTTGTTATGTTCTTGGCCATAATATTTAAATAAATAATTACACACAGTTAACATAACTGACAAACTTTATTAAACTACTGCGTTCTCCAACATAAGAGCGATGTCGCGCGCTTGCAAATCTCAGTTATCACCGCTAGGCTTCATTCCATAATTATAGTACTAGCCATAACATGACAACTCTCTCTCTTTTTTTTTTACAAACATAGTCTTTTAAATGTACTGAAGGTCTTCTTCTTCGGTTTGATTTTTCTCTCTTCCCGGAACGTTCAACTGGTATTCTCCTTACTGCTGTGCCATTATCACTTGATGTTGATGGTGGTGATTTCTCTTTCTCAGGTACAGGCAACTGTGTCTCCTCATCCGGTTCTAGTGACTGTGGGGTTGTTGTGAATCTTTCAACTGTGTTCATTTTGATAAAATCAGCTTTGACAACTTTCAGTTCATTTGTTAATAAATCAATAGAAGATTTTAATTTGCTGTTTTGTAATCACAAATCCTGATGAACAACTGATAAACTGTGAAGATTGTCTTTAAGCTGTTGAATCTGTTGATATAATTCAGATTTCAAACTTTTTTCTTTCTCTAATTCTTCTACACTAGATTGATATTTGTGAACTTTGATTCTTAGCACATTATATTCCTTTTCAAGTAATTTTTTGTTGTGTATTGCTAGCCTGGCATTATCTTCAGTTTTTTTAACAACAACTTGCTTTTGATTACTTTCATCAATTTTGTATCTTTCCAACTCTTGAATTTTATTTTCTAATTCTAACATTTCAGTTTCTATATTAGTTATTTATGCCATTCCTCTTCCTTTGCTAATTGAAATTTTCGCTGTATTTCTCTCTCCTTTTCAATTAATTGATGGGATTGTTCTTCACCCAATTTTTTTAATATTTCATGTAAACGAATATCTTCCAATTTTTTTAATTACTCGTGTAATTTTTCATGTATACTTAGTGGAATTAATGTTGGATTTACTCCTTCATAACAACTCACACCTTGAAAAACATCTTTGTTTATCTCATATATAGGCTTAAAGTTTTCATTTTCTTTTACTTCCTGTGTTTTAATACTTTTATTATCTTTTCTACTCTTTGTTATTTTATCTTTTTGTTAGATATATTTTGATCATTTTTACTTTTATTTTTCATAGTTACTTTTTGAACTGTAATTTGTTGCATTTAATTAAACCTAATAACTCACAATCACGGCCACTAAGAAGTGTTGGTTCATCTTCTTTTATTATTATAAAATGTAAATTACCAGGTCTTTGTTTATTTTGCATTGTAGTTTTGCTTTTCCTATTGGGGTAAGAAATGATCCTCCAAAAGCGCGTAATTTCTTCGTTTTGTATATTATTGTTTGTGGATGAATAGTGTTAAGCACTTTTTTAGACTTAATGTTTATATCAGCTCCTGTGTCTATTTTTATTTTTAATTTATTGTTGTCTAATAAAATTTGTTCATACCAGCCATTAAATGAATGAGTTGAGTCTACACGTCAGATGTATCCAATTGTGTTTTCAACATCACTGGTATATGATGAATCTGATGTCGTAGCATCGTGTACTTCGTTCACATAACGTCCATTTCTATTAATATTTTTATAATACCTTGTGTTTGAGCATTTTTGTGTTAAAATTTTATGGTCATAGCTTCTCATACAGCAATTATTGGCAAAGTGATTTAACTTTCCACAATTATAGCATTTTTTACCAAATGCAGGACACTCATGTTTTGGATGATTACGGTTGCACTTTTGACAATTGTGAATGTTTGTTGTATTTTCACTATTATGTTAATACATAGTTCAGACTTTTCCAGTAATTCATTTTTGAGTCTTCTAGTTTCATGTTCACATATTATTTCCAGTGCTTTTTCTAATGTAATATTCCCTTTTTCAAATAATCTGTCTTTTAGTCCTTCTTCTTTTTGTACCATTATAATTCTAACGCAGAGAATGTTTTGTTTTTGATCGCCGAAGTCAGTTTTTTCAACCACTACTTTCAAGCGAGTAAGAAAATGATCAATCGATTCTCCCTCATGTGGCTCCATTGTATATGCTTTTATTCTGTCATATAATGTTGTTTTCATGGTGTTAAAATACTTATCCATTTGGTTTAAGACGGATAAAAATTTTGTTTTATCTTCTGGATTCGCATGATCTAATGTTTTTATTATATCTCTCTCTTCTTTTCCAATGAGATGACGTAATATTCCTAACTTTACTTTATCTGATTTTATATCATTTTCTGTAGCTTCTAGGAAATTTAGGAATAATTCTTTCCAATCAGTCCATTTGACTGACATATTTCCTTCCATAGATAGCAGTTCGATATTATAAAAATGATCGAATTGTGACGCCATTTTGTATTTCGGCAAAAATATGAAAAAAAATTGCTATTAAAAACTATTTTTATCACTCTTTAAATACTCACTGTTTTATACTTTAGAAATATTTTTTTTTTTACTAATATTTCATTGATTCACTCCTGACACCATGTTATGTTCTTGGCTGTAATATTTAAATAAATAATTACACACAGTTAACATAACTGACAAACTTTATTAAACTACTGCATTCTCCAACATAAGAGTGATGTCGTGCACTCGGAAATCTCAGTTGTCACCGGTAGGTGTCATTTCATAATTATAGTACTAGCCATAACATGACAAGGTTAACAGAAATTGGTTTTAAGAATACAAGTTTTAGTATATTAGCAGTATACAAATAAAAGCAAAAAATATCGCCTTATAGGCCAAAAAAAAAAAGTGGGCATATTTTTTTTGAAAAAAAAAAAAAGAAACTTGAAAAAGTCAAAAGTTTTGATCTTGTTTTAACACATAAACAATGCTGACAAGCGACCGTGATTGGCTATCAAAAGACAACTGGAGTTTGTTTAATAAAAAACCTTTTTTTTTTAAATTTTGAATTTTTTTAGAAAAATAATAAATTTAATTATATCTCTCCATAAACATCTGTGATAAATAGAAAAACAAATTAATTTATGTATGATTGATTATATTTTGTTTTTGTTCTGTTTCTTATTTTTTAACAGGGTAAAAATGCAATGAAAAAATAAATAAAAACCGTTTATATTAATTAAAAGTTTAAAATCTTATTATTTTGTTATTACTAACTTTCTTGCCAGTCTAGCGCAACCCGGCAGAAAACTTCTGTGGCCCGGTGCCAGGCCGCGGCCCTGTGGTTGAAGACCATTGCTCTAGGTGAAATGTTAAAGAAAGAGGTTTATATACAAGTAATTTTGTTTATTTTTTTAGACATATATAGACAAATAGAAGATAATCTGCCAGCAACAAAATAGAGGTATATGCTCAAGCATTTTCGCCATTTTATTTTTAAACCAATATTTTTTTTTTCATTCAACAAAAATACGTAGTCGTTTGTTTGTTTGAATAATATAAATAAAATTATTTAAAAATGTGATTATGTCTTACTTAAATGTACTTATAACTGCAACTTTGAAGTTAGAAATAAAGTAAAAGGGTTTACATTTTAAGATATATTAAAATGTCAATAATATTTTTAAGCTATCTTATCTGAAGATGATTTATGGCATTACGTTTGCTATGCTAATTTGCCATTAAACTATATCGAAGTCTAAATAAAATATAAAGCCATAATATAAAGTAAGTTCTAACATTTAGAAATATATATTTGATTTTATGTTTAAACAATTCAAAGTAAATATATAGCTCGCGATGCTTGTATTAAATATTGATTTATAAATTATGTTTCAATGAAATTATAATGCTTTCAACCTTATTCAAAAATAATGATACGCCGCAAAGGTATTTAGAGTTTAGTGAATTCGCATTAGTTTGAAATATATGTGCCTTCTATTTTATATCTATTAAGTACTTCGCTCGACCAATTAGAATCATAAAGATATGATCATGTTAAAACATTAAGTTATAATTAACAAATTTTAGTTATCCCACTTAATATATATTATGATAATCATTGAAATATGTTTAGATAATTAGCTTGGTCAATAGTAGGTAAATTGGTCTTTAATAACACAAGCAAGGGCAACCTTGATAAGGATGTTGACAGAATAATTCCATATCTCCAAAATTATTTATAGAAGTTTTATTAGAAATATTTTGTGGAATAAAATCAAAGGTTAAAGGAAAAAGTACATGGATTTTATTTTTGTCCTCTGTATTTTGAAGATGATATGTTTAATGCTTCAACACTTTCAGAAATGTTGCAGAAGTTATTAGATGAGAGTAAAAAAAAAATGAAGGAATCTTTAATCAGAAAAAAAAAGGTACTTGTGTACTAAACTGCAACGAAGAAACGGTAGGAGGTCTTTTCACGTGTGTAATATTGCAATTTTAGAAAAAAAAGTTTTGAAAAAAAAAATCACGTTTTTTAATGTACGTCCCAGGGTTTATTTTCTTTCAGTCGCAATTTTACACATGTGAGATGGTCTCCTATTTTCTCTTCGTCGCATGTTTTGCACACAAGTCAAACTATAAAAAATCCAAGTAGATTTTGAAAAGAAAAATAAGCAACTGACAAGTATAAATTAAACTAAATAACTACAATCAAAGCAGGTTTTGAAAAAAAAATCACCTTTTTCAATCTACATCGCAAGATTTATTTTCTTTCAATCGCAATATTACACATGTGAAAAGGCCTTCTATTTTCTCTTCATTGAGATTGAAAGAAAATAAGCCTCGAAATTTAATCTTAAAGCAACTTGTCCCAAACAATGGATAGTATTCTATTACCAGGTGTAGACTATTGAATTCTGAGAAGAAAAAAGAGACCTTTTTTTCTTTTGCTCTCATTCAAAAATTTGTAGTTAAAATGTTCTTCTTTGCTTATAAACTTTGTTAGATTCTCTTTATTTAATGACCTATTACTTTTAAGAAGTAGGATAAGAATTCAAGTGATATGTTTGTTTGTGTTTTAATATTCTTATTGAATTCTTTAAATTTTTAATTTCAATTATATTTGGAATAGATTTTAAATATGCATAGAAAATATGCGAAATATAAGATTAGAACGTCTTTCATGAAATTCTCAAAAGTCTTCGTGAATAGTTTTACTAAGCGTTTTACAAAGTTCAGCAGTCTATGAGACTGAAAAAAAAGGTTTCTTTTCAGTTGACATTTATAATGTCTATTTTTTAAACTAGAATTATTTAGAATAAAATATTTTTTTTTTTTTACTTTTGTGATTTTTTTCCAAGTGAAAATTAATCCGGATATTATTTCACTAATTGTGTACTCAATATGGGGTTCAAATCCGGGACAGTTAATTCTATCACAATAATCTTTAAGCCAATCTAGCTAATATTCTTTACTGCAATCAACAAGGAAGAAAAACAACAAGCTCTCCTCACCCCCATTTGTTAGTTGCAAGAACTTTTATTTTATTTTTCAAAATCTGCTTGGATTGCTGTTATTTTATGTCTTTTAAATTTGACAATTGACACAAGCCTTTTTTCACCAAGGAAAAACCAACCAAGTTGAATATGTTTATTGTTGTCGTTTTGTGTATTTACCAAAAAAAGGTTAGGTTTCTGAGAATTTTGGTTCAGCGATAAGAAAATTTTGATCATTTCTATTTATTTATTGGGCAGTCTGTTTGTTTTTTTTAAATCGAATCAAACACGACATATATATTTCTGCAAAATCTAGACGAACGTTCATTTTGGAGGGAAGATTTGTGTCAATTATCCGTGATCAAATAAAAATTCAATTTGTTGGTTTGAACGCGATTAATTATTGTTATTTATTTCAGTGTAAGTAGCACACACATGTATATTTTATGTGTTTTTTACATATGATTTCATAAAATTATAATAATTTAGTGATATGCGTCTGTTGCGTAACATTTGGATTCGATCTATTTTCGGGGCCCATGTACTTTTTAAGATAGATCAAAAATGTTGTTCCTGTCCATAACTTTGTAAATCTTGAGAATTTTTTTTTTAAAAAACTACACCTTTTTTGAAATTGACTGAATTAAGTGTCGCGTGTAGATTTCGTAGAAGTAGATATCCTATAATATTTATATTTTGGTTATTTTTTTTAAACTATTGTGTACTATTCCTGCAACGAAGAAAAGATAGGAGAGCTTTCCACATCCGTATCATAACGTTTGATAACTTTGTAAATGGTTGGCAAAATAACATTTAAAATATATAGGCATATTGATACGAATGTGAAAAGGCCGCCTATTTTTTCTTCGTTACAACTATTTTGTACACAAGTACCAAAAAAAATAAATATTGATAATTAAAAATTGAAAGAAGGTAACCGCTTCAAAATCTTGGCCAGATTATTAATATGGATAGAAACATAATGAATGAAATGAATCATATAATAAAATTTGGAAAGAATGCTTTTGACAAAAGTAATTTAATATTAAAACAAAATATGGTCATATGTTTGGAAAAGGCAAATTTTAGTAGGTGTTAACTAATTCTGTTTATGGACCTGACATTTACACATTTAACAGAATAACATCGCAAATGGAAATAAATTTAATCCATTATAATATTTTTATGCATTTAAATAAATCACATAATATAATATAAAATATCATTGTATGCTGTCAATAATTTTATATATATATATATATATAGAAACATTAGGAACCATTCACCACTTAGATAATCCCAATATCAATAAGAGTCAACAAACCCAAACTGTTGCCAAGGCAACTTTCTTTTAACAATAAAGGTAGAATCCCACCTTTATTTATGGTCTAATATACTTATATATATATATATATTATAAAAATGATATATAAAAGCATTTTTTGGAAAAAATATTTTCTTCGCCCTCATCAAGATGGTGAAAACTATTTTAATGCTTCAATATTCATTGCGTATATATTGGCATCTATCTATTTTATATATAAAAAATTAATTAGAACCAATCATCAAAAACAGCAATGATCTTATCAATTTCAGAGAAAAAACTTATATATTTAACATATTAGAAATACAGAGATTTTGGACCATTTATTGAAATATGGACAGATGTATGTTGAAAACAACAAGATGAAAGTAAAAGGATAATATATCGGTGAGAGAACAAACATGTAACATTGATATCAGTAAAAATAAAAAAACTAAAATGAAACTTTGTAGATTATAATGTTAGAAGAGATGATAATATATAGACAACTGAAGTCTTAAGCTGAGTTTCAAGACTTTGTAAAAAAAACTAAATACATGAAATGGATGGAGTAAAAAATTTTGATGTTATAATAAAGAAAGCAGACTACATATAAGGGAAACAGGATTAAACATGGAAAGACCATCCTACAATTAATTCATAGGGATTGAAAATAATGATGGTTATTCATTAAAAACCATATTGCAAAAGAATTTACCTCAAAAACAGTTATCATCATATTATTAGATTTGATTTTTTTATGTAAATATATCTAAATCCTTTAAAAGAGTGGATAATTATTTTTTCCTTACTAATCAGTGATATAAAGTGTACTTTATTGGCAACAAAAGACTAATCACTATAATGTTTATTTTTAATAAAAAGAAATGAAACATTTGCTTGCTATGTAGTATGGCTTGCTGAAATATCTAAGATCTAGCCAGTTGAAATTCCATTTGACTGATATAATAGAGGAAAAATACATTAAAGTAAAGTATAAGTCAATAAGGGTTATTATTGGAAATTGAGAACAAGTAAATTATTGACTGAAAGTAATATTTAGTCAAATACATATATTTAAAACAGTAAAAATAATAAATATGATGGTAATTAACTATTATATACAGTCTTTCAATCTGCAGAAGTACTTTTAGTTAATTCTTTAATCTTCCTCAACTGTCATTAAATTCAAAAAGCATAATAGAAGGAAATGTTATCAACTTAAATCCCATGAATTGTGAATTTTAACATTAGCAGTTTGTCCATTAATTATATTCATTTTATTTCTATTTATTAAAATTACCCCCTTAATTTTTCTTTTATTATGGCTTCTCTCTTCATGAAGAATCTTAACACTTTCAATATCAAGCTTAAATTTATATTTACATGTTCTTTTATCATCCAAGAAAACTGAAGGAGTCATTAAATCATTATTATTTTTACTTTTCACATGCTTGTATAACAATTCATGCTCCTTTAATATTTTTTCAATACTGCATCTTGATTATTTTATTGTTATTACAATAGTTTTTAATTAATTGACATTTTATTTGTTGTCTTAAAACAGTTTGAAATTGTTGATTGTTATTGATATTGGGATTGTCTAAGCATGAATAGCTTTTAATGATATATATATATTCTAACCTAGTAAAAGAATAGAATTCAGTTCTATGAAATCAATTCGGAAAGCCCAAACGCTTCCGTATAGCACGGGTAACAAACCTTTATTACCTAATATAGCTCGACGTTTGGTTAGTTATAATAATTTAGCTACAGCGATATGCAGTTCAGACAGAGATAGACTTAAAAATAAATTATCATTAATAAAATAAATTTAAAAAGAAAATTTAGAATAAACTAAGATTCTTTCTCTATCCAAAACATATTCTCTGAGCTGCAAGTACTTGCATTGTTCGACAATGATGATGATGATTTCATGTCATTGTTAATATTACTGACTAAAACAAAACATTCATTAATTTGCCAATATGATCTCAATATTTTATTATTATACAATCAAAAGTTTCAATCTCTTAAGCCATGCCACGCTTGTAATATTGATCATAATGAATTAATTCTTAATTTAAGAGCACTTATAATAATGACACTAATCTCAGGGTTCTCTGTTATATTTAATAAAATGCTCGGCAGTATTGTGTTGTCGCATATGACTGACATTCTGGTCGGCTATAGGAAACATTTTCCTTATTTAAATTCCAGGTATCTTCATCCACATATCAACTATTATAATATTTAGAGAGATGATAACCATATTCAATAATAACGCATAATTTTGAATAATACAGCCCTTTTTAATCCAGAATCTCAGTCGGAATGATGAAAAGACAAGGGTGCTTTTGTGTCCTTCCATTATCCATGACAACACAATAATTTCACTAAGATTTATTGCTTAGACACTTCACTTAAATGTGTACGAAACAATGTGCAAACAAAACCTACTAGTTTGGGAATAAAGTGATTTTACACACATATAAAATAAAATGTCTTGGTCTGAAGTTTTCAATTCCATAATTAATTCTTATTAAATTAAAATATACGGAAATATTCTGATCTGCTTAAAATTGTCTATCAGGTGTATTGAATTTAAGATTTCATAAATGATTTTGGACTCCAGAAAGTATTGCAAGTATTATGCCAATACACTTTTATTTAGCACACAAGAAAAATGACTCAAAACAACTTGTAACAAGACTATAATTTATTATTAAATTTTAACAAGATTATGATTTATTATTACAGTTTAACAAAACTATCCTTTATGATTAACATAATAAACAAACATATACAATTTATTCGATCGCATATGGATAAAACAAAATATAACTAACATTAATTCGTCTATACTCTTAGACTTGGATTCGAACTACTTCTTCATCTTCTTTTTACATTTATGCAAATTGAATATAAAAAAAAAATATGATTATCGATACATCGACTCATCCATTTAGTGTATCTTATATGAACGGCTGCTTAACTTTATTAACTAACTATTTGTTTTAAAATAAAAATAAAAACAATTTGATTCTAGGCAAGACGTACAAACGATTTTTATTATCATATCTTTAATTAAATGATAATTTTTATTTAGATAACTTATTATAATTTATGGGTTATTTATCAGAAGTTACACTTACTATTGTAATGTTTACCTTAATAACAACCGAAGTTGTTATACACATTGTATTCCTCAGTATAAGTTATATTGTGAGTGCTACTTAATCATTAACCCAAATTAAACCTAGTATTTGAATACTCCATTGGCAAATAAAATTTTTAAATCACGCAATTTTAAACTTACTCTCTCCATTGACTTACGTGTGGATTACCAGCACTATTCCGCCGCACAATCCAGACATTGATCATATATACTAGCACGCTATTTATACTAAATGGATCGTGAGGAATTAACCTCCAATATACCCGTTATCTTGCCATAACTTTCTAAACAAAACACAATATTCAACACCTTCCGTGGTGGAATTATCTCTATTTTCTCATGAGGAATATGGAATAACACCGAAGGTCTGTAGAGTTAACTACTACATTAAAATAGTTTGGTGGGTCCTTGCCTCTTACTTGGGCATAATAGGAACACACACCAAATATAATCCTCTCCTGGGATTTTAACGAATGAAATACACTAAATACAATATAAATTACTGATCGTCCTAACTCTGAGAAGCGATCACTTGGGTTATAAACATACCCGAATACTAGATTTATCTATTCCCCTCATGGAAAATAAAGCTTTTGGGGAGATCATTTTCCATCCCACAAAATAAAGACATTACAATTATTACTTATGCGAATCTTAAGCATATACCAATGCTATATCGGGGCAAGACAAGCAAATACACTAATTACACTAAATTTATGTTCCGGGGTATACTTAGATCAAAGTCTGAAATCAATGGATATCACAGAATTAACCATAATAATTTTCACCTTTGCCAAAGAAACATTCAACAAGTAATTGGTATTATAGTATCTTGAACTAAATCAAGTGAATGCGTTAATAAAGAATAATTGGGAATAAGTTCCTCAATTAACATAGTGTAAATTTGTTTCAACTTTAAATAAGTAATATTTTGTATAGCACTTCTCTTTAATTACTTCTGATAATTTTAACTAGATATTTTACCTATTAAGTATGTAAATTTTTCTTCTTTTACGCATCTAACATATAAATTTATACCCATAATTGCATATCATAAGTAAACACATTTTATAAAAAAAAATTTTTTTCCATGTCAAATATAAATTTAGCCTAGAATAATTACATGAAAACATACCTTTATGATTACAAGGTCATTTAAATATTACTTGAATATACAGCCTTTCACCTGTTGATATAAAAAAAAATACACATAATTTTACAAATTAGTAAAAAAAAATCATTACTTAACAAGTGCTTATTATCTCACTAGAAAATTATTTTCCGTTGGGCAATTTATCCAGATGAAGAACTTGATCCATTCTTAGTTCACGAAGCAAAATTTAAAATAAGAAACACATTTTATTATTTCATTTCTATAAAAGTTGCCTCCATTCTGGTGCACTTAATAAATTAAGCAAAGAAAACATAGCAGCATTGGATGTTAACTCTTCCTTGAATTAACTGATATAATTTTGGGATCCAAGAAAACAATACATATTTTAACATGACAAATATTTGATGATAGACGATCACATATACAATTCTTTTCTTTTTACTATTGGCGATACATATTATTTTTAGCTAGCTGGCTTATAAATAAAATAATGCGCGAATTTTCCAAAATACTATTATTATAAGGACTGCAGCTGACTTACGTGGATATGAAGTTTTAATGACTCCAATTGATGTATAATATAACATATTATATTATGGTTATAATTAAGTCAATAATGTTTGTAGTTTTTATTCCTACTCTAGGAATTGTAATTTTTCTTTAATAAGGAATTCTCCGTAAAATGCACACATACAAATTTTCCGATATTTGCCTTGAGAAAATTTATATTTTCTTTTTAAAAAATATACAGGTGCATAAGTAAATATCCTTTATCATTAATATTATTTCTAGATAATTTTCAGTGAATAAAACATATTTTAACGTGGGGAACTTACATTATTTTCAAAAGCAGAAAATTTCTTTTAGAAAGAGCGCAAAATTTTCTAGTAAACTTTCCTTGGCTTTTATAATATGTCTTTTTAATTATAATTTTTCTTTTATACCATGAAAAGATTATTAAATAAGGTAAAGTTAACAAATAATTGATTATTTCCTGGAAATTACTTATATTACTTATTTTAAACATAATGACACTTTCCGTGATTGCTGTAGTCAATACGGTCATTTTGAACTTTAGCAGAAGATAGTATATTTTTGCATATAAAAAGCTTTAAAATAGGTAGATGGCAACAGAAAACAGAATATCTTATCAAATAGGATTAGCCACGCATGATATTATTAAAAATTTACTTGACTTATATTTATTTCTGCAATAAAAAATAATAAAAAAATTTGTTACCGAATTTCAGTACTGCTTCCTCCTTGTAAAACTAATGTCAGACTAAACTTTCTTCAAAATTTGGCGGTCTTCTTTTAGCGACCTCTTACAGAAAAATAATCATTTAATTATACCATAAATAAAAGAAAAGAAAAAAAAATTTATTACAGTCATATATTTCTGTATGATTTAAATGGATTACAAAGTAATTTGACAAATAATGAAAAATAATAAATACCTTTAATTAACAATGTTTATTAGTGATGTATAATTCTGTATACATTATTATCTAAAATAATTTAAAAATTACCAGAAGTTATTGTTCTTTATGATAAGATACTCATCTACTCTCCCTCTACCCATCCAAAATCAATTACTGTTTATAATATGTGCTTTTATACTATATTAAATTGCTCTTATTGTTAATATTTTAATTAAATTATTCATGCTCTTCTTCAAAATGACATCAAATTACTAAATTTATTAGTTATTTGCTTAAAACACGTTAAAGTGAGTAAATAGCATATTTTATTAATCACTTAATATTATTATTATTTTACCTTTTTATTTTCCCAAAAAGGATAGCATTGTTTTCCTGTGGAAACAATGCTAAATAAACCAAGTGTCAATAACACTAGGTTACAATATATATATATATATATTGTACCCTCACTTCTCGATATATGATATAATTTAAAATATGACTAGCTCAATTAAATCATTATGCTCGGCTAAAATATGTACAACTATCTTTAATATATTTTTATAATATTATAACTTATCAGATTTATTACAAACTTATCGAAAATTAACATAGTTCAATATTATGTACTAATTAAATAAATATTTACTAAAATCATGAGACTGTGAAGTGAAGTTACAATTGGTAATTAGATTTACATTGAATCAATGTCTCTCCAAGACATTGTCTCAATGGCATAAGAATACTATTACTTCTCATTATCTCATTACTAACTCTACTGCATTCTTATGACTTTTATAAATGAACTATCTTTAATAATAATAGATAAATAAATCTCAATCTTTTGTTAAGGAAATATAATTAAACGATCTCAGGTTCTTCTAATTATCTTAAAGTAATAATAATTCATGTAGATAGGAATGATAAGGGATTTAATATCAAACCTAAATACACCTAACTTATTCTAATAACAATAACTAACAATAATAATAATCTTTAGTGTATAGCTTAGTCTTATCTATTTGATTATACTATTAATCACTAAGAAAATAAGTAAATCATATACAGGTCTTTCATTTCCATATAGTATCTTAATTTTAAAATAGACCAAAATCTTATAATTTAACAATTTGTGGCAATAAATAATCTTATACTCTTATATTGTGCATTATAATTACTTTATGACCATTGTAATATTATATGTTAATGTCAATCAATTTCTATAAATTATATTAATAAAATATTGTGTTTCTTTCTCAAATAATAAAATAATAAATTCATATTGTGCAAATATTATGTGCATTCAAATTATCTGTTGTCAAATGCTGAGGTGTAAAATAATGAATTCGACACACTTTTAAAACAACTTAACAAATTTATTTACATCCACTTTAACAAATAACTTATTTACACTATTTACATTTAAATGGAACTAAAGAAAATAAACAAAAAATAAGAAAAATAATAATACAAGATTTTTACACTGTTACTATTTCCATAATCATAAATAGATAATTTATACATTTCTTAAAAATGTTCTATCAATAACATTTAATTAAGTTTATGACTTTAAATTTTAATAAACATCATTTGTCCTCAGTTAACCCTTTTCCCGCGCTCGACGAGGCTCCTCGTCGACATCTGAAATCACTCTAACTCAGTTCATTTTCATACGAAAAAATTCGTTAAATACGTATTGAATTCGTTTTTAAAAGTTCTGTACGATGGTGACATCTTCCGATTTATTTTAGAAGTAAAAAATAGAAAAAAACGCATTTAAACCTAAACAAAGAAGGAACATTATTTGTGATTGGTTCTTAGCATGCTCTCAGCCGAAAAAGACATTCTGATTGGCTGGAAAGAACAAAGAAACTGCCTGATCAAAGAAAATAAAGAAAAACGCTGAGATTTTCATTTCGAATACGATTTAAATTATTATTAAATAATATTTATGGAAATTAAACATAATTTTCAGAGAGAATAATAAAAAAACAAAATTATTTTCGAAAAATATTGAAGATTTTAGTACAAATATTGAAGTTGTAATAAAAAGAAATATTTACTTTTCTATAACGTAAAAGTCGATCTTTTTGTTTACATTATAACTTTTATGTTGCCGATATTCAATATCTTAGAATAAATAAATAGCAATTTATTTTTGAAAGAACTTTCGTTGTCTTCACAACCTTAAAAATTAATTATATACTTTTTATAAACGTATCTGAGTTGAATTTAATATTATAGGCGAATATGTTTTAACAATAGGCTTTGTCTTCAGTTTGTGAGTTGGCCAATTAAAAGATTTGATTTTTATCTGATACAACCAATGATAAAATTAGCGGTTTAAGGGTTAATACAAGAAAAGGTTTTATGTGAGATATCATTCATGTAGCATGTATGTAAATAAACAGACTTTAATAATTAAAATGCTATTTCACTTAAGTCTTACTGCTATTTATATTATAATGTACTAGTATGTATTACATTTACTATTAATATTACTCAAATATTAATTACTGTATAAACTGATGCAACTTTGTAATATAACAACAATTATTATATTATAACCATTTATTTCATTCCAATATAATGTTATATTACATGTCTTATCAAAATATGCAATATGTATATGTACTTTTAAAAATAATATTTTAAATTATTCAATAATTTCAACTTTTATAAAGTATTATATCAAATAAAATTCTATGATTCTTTTCATATAAATTATTACTTTTTTTTACTTGTTATTCTTATTCCTTCCTAATAAACTTCTATCTACAAAAGTCATTTTAACCTTATTTAATTTCAGAAAAACAAATGACCAATTTCAAAACAAAAATAATAATGATCCCAAACTCTCTTATACCTCATCCTCTATATACAATAAGCCTTCAATCAAGATATAAATTTCTACATAAAATTAACTTAACTTATCTAATAAAAATAAAAAAATAAAATATAGATTTTATATATCTCTTACTAACTTGAAAAGAAAAATAAATAACTTACACTAATAATAAATTTAATTCCTAATATTATAACAGAAACATTAAAATTTATTCACGAAAGAATCATATAATTATTTCTAGGTTCTCATATTACGTTGTACTAAATTTACATCATCAATTTAAAGTATGCATATTAAAATAAAACTGCTATTATTAATCTTATGCATGTATATTATTTAAATATTAATACATTCATTCAATAATCATATAACATTTGGTTGATCTAAAGAAAACATAGTAAATACACCAAATTATTATTATCACATAATTTTTTACCATAAATGATACTTTAATGTACAGTCCGTCACACGATGTCCTCCAAGATTTCAGTTTTACAAAATAATTTCACATTTACACTCAACAATTATTCTTTAAAATATTACGTGTTGTATAATTATAAAATAAACTTTATGCAATAAAAAATTATATTAATATTTAGTTATTACTTTTAAAAAAATGTAAATGTACCTTTCCTATCTTTCAATAAATTAATAATTAATTAAATATTTATGTTAGTTAATAAATAAAACATATTACATAACATCCAACGGTGTCTTCTTTCACTATATTGTTCTTTTTCCTAGGCACAAATTTTCACCAAACATTACTTCCTTTTCCGGTACATCACGTGTTTTTAAAAGTTTTTTATGAAAAAAAAATGAAAATGTTCTTTTTTTTTTAAAAAATAAAAATAAAAGTCAAAGTCAGTTCCACCATAAAAATAAGATAATAATTAATATAGTTTATGGAATCCGGATTTATTTCTTTTAAAGATGAAAAAAATATTATTTAAAAGTTATTATTTTTAGCATTAGTCTATAATTTATAAAGTTCTTATTTAATTATTTTAATTTTACTTGGATATCCACATGTAATTTATTTGCGCATTCCTTAACAAATATTTAGGTAAGATTACTTTTAGATTCTTCTGTACGACCAGCGTTCAGACTTTTTAATATAATAATTTTATTTATAGGTACGTCTTTACCCATTAAATTTCCAATTTATTTGCCTTTTAAAACTGTCAAAATGTAGTCTTTTAAACCATAAAGACTTAACAAGGCAAATATTTTTATAATCATATTATTATTTACCATCTTTACTAAGTTATATACTTAGATTTACAATTCACAAATACTTTCTTCATAAAGAAGTATTTCTCATTCTTTTAAATATCTATTTTATAAAATTAATTACCATTAGCTTTTAAATTTATATAAAGTCCAACGTATTACTTTTGTGCATCTAGTAACTCTCCTAGTTAATCCAGCGTTTGTTAAATTTTTAGTATAAAGTCTCCAATACATTTTATCCTCACATGATGTCTTCATGATCATTTGATAGTAAATTGAGCTTCAAGAAACGATCAATAGGAAATTATAATAAATTAACACTGCATATTTATCGGTAACTTTTATAAATTATTTTAAAAAAAAAACTACTCTCTAATAATTTTAAAACGATTTTGAGAGCGTCTATAATTACTTAGCTATTTCTAATAGCACACTTTACTTTTAAGAATTTCAATCACAAGTTCCCTCTGAACAATTGAACCTTGGTTTTATACCGGAAGAAAACTCCCACTTGATTGGTGAGTTAAACAATCAACTTGCTAGCTTATTTACATATTTTACCAACAAGACAGAATTAAAAATAAATAATGACGTATTTAATATTTATTATTTATCACATTATTAAATTCTTAAATTAATCTTTATTATTTATTTAAATTCATTAAACATTTTTTTAAAATATACTTTCTTACTCTATTTCACTTTTAACTTTTATAAGATTATTTTTATAAACAAACTAAGTCTATTTTTATTCGTTATGTTTTTAAACAGTATTTTAAAAATCAGATTTAATATTTCACATTAATTATCTTTATTTTTATCTCATGATAGCCAATATAATATTTATAAATTTTATAACAGAATTTTAAAATAGCTTTGCAACTTTACTAAAAAACTCCCAAGCATGTGTGTATGTGTCTAACTAACATCTGTTTTACAACAGAGCTACAGACACTTGTAATAATCTAAAAATAAACTAACAATTCATTTTTTAAAAATAAATATTTTTAAAATAAATAATATATTATAACAGTTTTTAAAATAATAATTCGATATTATTAAAATCAAATATTAATCTTCTATCATGTACTACTAATAATTAAAATATTTATATTCATTTATTAAATATTAATTTTTATCAACAATAAATATAGGCATTTAATTTTAACTTGTCTTTTAAAACTTTAACTTTAAAATTTATTTATTAAATTTATTAATGCAGTATTGATCATGGCCAGTTTTCCCAACCATATACTATTATCATCCCTATTGAAACGTCTCTCTCAAACATCAGCACAATTTTCACATATCAAACAATCATGAATTACTTTAATTACACTTTTTAAAAAATTGTTATAAACAAAATTAACATCATATAGCTAAATATATCTTAAATTTAAAATTTTTTAAATAGATGGATACAACAATTTATGGAGACCCATACAAAAGGGCACAATATATATATATATATGAATTTAAAATAAATATTTTTACATAAATTTAACTATTCTGAATGTTTCAATTATGAACAATTTGAGTTACATCTACAATTTTATATAATAAAAATGAAAAATGCACAATCTTTTAACTGATTATGCATCTGAAATGATAATAAAGATGAGCTAGTTCAGTTTTTGTCTGCTTATTATCCTTCAAGAAGAAAATATCTGGATTGTGAATCTTTCTGGATGCTCAAGTATGGTCTCAGAAATTTCTCAACTCTAAAATTCATATTCTGATATTTATATGCTCTCTTATTTATTAGGCACCTAAATAACCAACCTCTTGCAGGATGACATTTGTATTATTTACCTGATGACACCTTTTGCAATCATTCAATATTTGATTTTAGTAATAAACAATTATTCTATATTATATTACAATAAATTGTTTTTGGTTAGTGAGAAATATACATTTACAAATGACAATTATTCTAAAACATCATATTAGATCTTTTTAAATGTGTAAAAAATAATAAGAAGAACAAAAGGCATTTTTATTATTGAACTGAAAACAGAAAAAGATTAATCAGACTGACTTCAGAAAATCAAATAAATCTTGTTTGAAAAAAATTTATTTTTAAAACAGGAATCTCTGATAGGTCTATAAAATTCTGCTTCAAAATATTAAAATTGCTTTATAAGTTTTAGAATATCTTAAGATGTCTTAACAGAGATCAGTAATGATATTTATCAATCAGTTTCATCATACCAGTCATAGTTTTCACTGTATATCATTATGTTAGAGTTTATTGTCTTCTATATTTAAAAATAAAACATATGCATATAAAATAAAGAGCAATCATTTATACTTTTGTTTTTTAATAATTATTATCCAATTATTGTGTAAAATTATTCATGAATATTTAATTAATTAGTCAAAATATCAATCTTTTTCTATACAAAAAAATCATCTGAAGTAATCTTGCAAATACTTTCGAGACTGAATAATAAAAAGTGTAAACTATGAAGACTGGATTAAATTACTTATACTTTGTTTCCTATTTAAAAATACTGATCTTTTTAAGTTTTTTAAAAAATAAACAAATCAATATACAGTAATTTATGATTTTGCTTTTTTTTTAAAAAAGTGCTCTCTCTAAACAAAATCCTTTGCATTGAAGTATTTACAAATTAGTACCCAATTTTAAAAACAACTTAATATTTTGGTTTATAATCTCATATCTGCTTGAAATAACAACAACAACAGCAGCAACAACAACAACAACAACAACAACAATAATAATAATAATAATAATAATAATAATAATAATAATAATAATAATAATAATAATAATAATAATAATAATAATAATAATAATAATAATAATAATAATAATAATAATAATAATAATAATAATAATAATAATAATAATAATAATAATAAACTTATATGTAAAGTTTAAAAGAGAAGTTATAAATAAATATAATATTAAGCTGAACGTTTTCGAGGATCCATGCCTCAAAATCATAGCTTTCTTTAAAATGTATAATAAAATATATGCAAAGATATGTAAATATTAGCACGTGTTACATGGACCATTTCTTCGATATATCAAAGCAAGTGTTTTTTTTCTATTTATAGCATTAATATTTCTATTAATGTAGAATGCTTCTTTTATTTTTCTCTTATAATCATTTGAT
This sequence comes from Epiperipatus broadwayi, assembly GCA_028023455.1. NCBI lineage: Eukaryota > Metazoa > Onychophora > Udeonychophora > Euonychophora > Peripatidae > Epiperipatus > Epiperipatus broadwayi. Next base: position 127,741 of record JAQFVV010006843.1, read on the forward strand.
TTTATGCATATAATTACATATAAGTTTTTGTGTTTATTTATATATAACGGGAAGTCAATAATAATAATAATAATAATAATAATAATAATAATAATAATAATAATAATAATAATAATAATAATAATAATAATAATAATAATAATAATAATAAAGATGGATTATGACGAGTTAGAAGAAGTTAACAGCTACAAATACCTTGGTCAGATTGTTAATACAGATGGAAACATAATGGATGAAATTAATCATAGAATTAAACTCGGTTGGAGTGCTTTTGGTAGAAATAACTCAATACTAAAAGAAAATATGCCTATGTGTTTGAAAAGGAAGGTTTTTAATAAACGTGTTTTACCAATTCTTACTTATGGGTCTGAGACTTGGAGACTTAATAGAAGAGCAATACAGAGACTTCAGAGAACTCAAAGAAGTATGGAGAGATGCATGTTGGGAGTAACAAGAAGAGATCGAAAACGCAATATATGAGTAAGAGAACAAACAGATGTTACTGACCACATTGAAAAAATTAAAAGACTGAAGTAGAGTTAGGCTGGACATATTGCTAGAAGAGATGATAATAGATGGACAATTGAAATCTTAAACTGGATTCCAAGAGATTGTAAAAGACCCAGAAAGAGATCATATGTGAGATGGATGGATGAAATAAAAAAGTGTGCAGAGGTCATCTGGAGAAGAGAAGCTAAAGATCGGAGAAGATAGATTGAACTTGGAGAGACCTTCGTCCTGTAGTGGATTGATTATGGTTGATGATGATGATGATCTAATATTTACAATAAAGTTTTGCTCCATTTTTTGCCTTTTCGATTTAATACCTGATTGATTTTTGAACATTGTGTGTAATATTTGCTTGAATAATTGTTATGTTAATCTCATTTCCTCTCTACATTTTTCATATATTAGAATGGGTGAATACTGATTATTTTAATAGTTATTAAAATAATTCTTTAATAGCCTTGACTAATGGGAACACAGCTTTTGAGAGTAGATGTGTTATATGACAAATAATTTTAACTTAACAATAATTAAAGTAAAAAACAGAAATCTACTAAAAATAAATAGAAAATAACTCCAAAAGAAAACAATAATTCAAAGCCAATTAAATATTACAATTTATCGTTTTTTTCAGCCAAAGGACACATACTTGCATCAACACCAGCCAAGCAGCTTTCTTATAATTAAAAAAAAAAACTGCCAGTATTCTCTAGTAACGAGTTATTAATAAGCTCGGTTACTATATACGCCGTTTGACTTTTTATTTAATAACCTTTTCATTTAATAATTTTATAATACACTTAATTGTAACATACTTTAAAATAATTCAATAGTAAAATTAATTTTAAAAAGTAGTAGAATTGTTTAATTCGTGGTAAACTTAATGTTATAAATAATATAATTTAAACCACATTTATTTAGTTATATAAAAAAAATTTTTTATGTGTGTGTGTGTGTGTGTGGAAATAAAAAAAAAGTAGATCATATTTGGTTTCTGACATATAAATTACAAATAGTTTGAAGTGACAATATTTGCTCTTTTAAAGTGTTGAAAGCAAATATCTTATACAAAAACTTCAGACATTATTTTTTTTTAACTATTTTTTTTTCCTAAAGCGGTTTAAACGAGGAATGTTTAACTATTCTATGTAACAAATTGTCAATAAAAAAAAGAAACTATTTTTTGTATATCCTAATTAAAACATTAAAGCTCACTGAAGAATACAGTTGTTTAAATATATATGCAGCTTTTTTTTTTTTTAAAAAAGTCTAACTGTCGCTAAGTGAGCGTCTCCCAACAGAGATATAGGTCATATTCTTTCTTTGCTTTCCAAATATGAAAGTTAAAAGATCGTTGTATAAATAGTACGTAATCTCAAACGTTTCTACTCAATCTTCCGAGATAAAAAATCTAATATTTATTAAGTAGTTTAAATATTTACATACAGAAACTATTCTAAGTACTGAACTAATTAACAATGATGCGAAATAACTCTACATATGTATATATTTGTGTGTATAGAAGCAATGCATACTGCTAGCTGAAATCTATATAAAATATTTGAAACGTCCCATAGATATATTATTCCAGCCACGCTTGCCCTTATTTCCTTTTCGATGGACTGTTAAAATTCGAGCTTTTTTTATTTAAAGAGAAAGTGCGGCTGCAACGATATAGCCACGGGGCGTTTCAAACGCTTTTGAGTATATTTGTGATTTGATTAAAGTTATAATAGATTCAAAATAATATCGTAATTGTTTTTCCTAATTCAAGTAATTTACTTTTTTTTTTTGACCGAAATTTTTGAAATTAATAAATGCTTTGTAAAAGAAGTTGTCATTATTATTAAGCACTGTTTAACTAAAGGAACCGTCTTTCTTTATGCAACAGTAAATTCAACTTTTTTTTCATGCGTTAAAGCGTTGACCGGGAAGCGAACCCAGGCCAGCTGCTTGGGAGGCAGCTATGCTAACCACAAGGCCACCAACGCTTGGACACCGTTAAGCAAAATTTAAAATAAATGCGTTTTGAATCAAACTTAGCTCTTTTGAGGCCTACTTGCGGCCTCATATTCATAACACGTTTACAGAATTTCATTTTTTAGAGTTTGAAGTTGTGAATGTGAATTAGAAAGTTTTATATAATTTTGAAAAATAATATTGTCAGTATTATACCAAAAAAAGATGTATAATTTTTTTTTTTTGTAATTATGCAATATTTCCAACATCGTTTTTTTTTAATCAAATTGAATTTTTTATCTATAAGTTTTTTAATATATTCATATTTTAGAAACCACATGCATGTTAATATACAACTTATAATTTTGAGTAATATTGTTTTCCTTTCTACTTCAGGTACTGTTGGCATGATTAGCACCAATACTAACATGGAAGTCATTCTTATGATCTTTTGATTTGCAAATAAGAATTTAAAATGAATCATGAAGTATCTATGAAATACCATGTGAATATGGAAGGACATATATTGATGAAATTAGCTACCCTATCAAAATGATTTAAAGTATAATGATTAGAGAAAAAAAAACTTAAATCTATTTGAAGTACCAGACTATGCATATACCAATGAACAAGTGTTCAATTGGAAAAATGCAAGAATATTGGGTTGAGAAGAAAAATTCCTGTAGTGTGATAATCCATACAGTTTGGAAAACATTCAGTAAATTTGCTCTTAAACATGAGAAAATAGTCAAGGGTTGGTAGTTGAGAGGTCAGGCAGCTGCCAGAAAGTTTTCACAAGTTTGCTTCCCAGCCGATGCTTTGACATATGAAAAAAAAAAAATCTATGAGTAAATTAGAAGGCTAGATAAATATATAAAATTCCTACTGAATATTTCTTTTGACTGAAGAGACTAGTTAGTTACAGTCCTAACTTTGAATTCAGTATTAATAAAATTTAAAGTCACCTGTTTATTTGCAATGCTAGATATCACCAGTCATGCCAGAAATATCTGGAAAAAGAAAACAATACAGTTCATAACTTTATCTATACTAACTTGTGTGTTATTACTAACAGGTGAATATATTTAGAAAAATATAAATATGCATTTTCTATATTTTTTTTTTTTTATCTTATATCACAAACATTCATCAACATCATAGTTAGACAACCTCTCTGATTACTTTTCAAATAAGATATACATAACACATCTAATAACCTAACTTCATATATACATTGTAGGTTGTACTTCAACTTCATATTAGGTATATTACAAACATCTATTCTATCACAGATTCGTGAAATATAAGATCATAGATATGTGGAAAAACAAATGACCATAAAAATATGCATTTTATACTGAACCTGAATTATCAGTTAACCCAGGTCACACCTCTTAGTTTGAATATTTCTATTTACATCTAATATTTAAATTAAAAAGTAGAAATAGTCTAATTCATATTTATTACAAGTCAAATATTGCCATTTCAAATATTGAAACAAACATTGTTTTATATGCATTGGTTTCTTTTTTTAATTACTATCTTTAAGTTAAAGTTACATGATTATTTTCTTTTCACTATATAAGTTTGTTTCCAGATAAATGTTTGACGACTGCTATCTTTATTTTCTTTGTATTTTTTTTTCAAAATTTCTAATTAAAATAAAATGAATACTCCATTGTGATTATTGAAATTGTTAGTTCTCGTTTCCTTCCTCAAAAATCTTTAATATCTGCAAATTGCATTTGTTGTTATTACGATTTTAATGATACCATTGAGTATGTATCTATTTTTACAATGTCACCCAATTCCCTTAAAAAATAAAAAAAATAATGCACACATATGTACAGGGATTAAACGAATAGATGAAGATATGTAATTTTTGTAAGAACACATCTGAAATAAAATGTGTGATAAAATCATATAACGTGAACAGAATTTAGATAAATAATTCTTACCAAGAAAATCTTTAAATTCTATTAAAGATATTACTAGAGAATATCATTTTTTTAAAATTTATTAATAGAGAGATTGAATAATATTTTACTATATCTAACTTAAATTTCATTTGCATTTCAAAAATGGAATTGAAACAAGAAATATTTTATTTTACTAACTTTTTGAATATACAAAAACTACATACATAAGATACCATTGTCATAGTTAAAAACGCTATTTAATAATTTATTTTTTTATTTTGCAAAATTCGAATATTTGAAAAAAATAATGTAAACATTAACAATAACCAAAATCTTTTTTTTTAAAAAAAAAAAAATTATTATTAAATCACTTTTGTGTAAAAAAAAAACAAAAAAAAAAACATTAAAAATATTAAGAATATTAAATAAATCAAATTTTATACAGTATTTGTAAAAATAATGCAATCATATCAGTCTTATAAATCTAGAATCCAAGATAATAAGTTTGTGTTTATTTTCATTTGTTTCATTTAATATAATTGCTAAGAAATATAAATTTCTTATTATGTATGCTTCATAACACGGTATATTATTTTAAAGACCACAGTTATCATAAAAGAAATCAAATTTAGAGTTTATACATCTTTGTTTATCATCAATTTTTAATATCTCTAATGTAGACCTTCAGTAATTATAATGAATATTTTTTCATTTGCGATCGTATAATTGTTCTAGGGATATTTTTATTTTTATTTTTTTAAGAAAAATTTTATTCTATAGCTATATTGAATGTTACAAATACAAAAATGATATCATATTTTGACAAACTATTTTATAATATTACTACAAATAAAGACAATTATCTGAGTCAATCTTTGAAGAAAATTTATTTAATTATTTATCTTTCTATAAATTTATTTTTTGATCTATCATTCTATCTAAGTATTAACCTATCTATTTTCCTATATATATATATTTCTTTATTTAGCAACACTTATATAAATATTACACAGAGTAAACAAAATAAATAAATAAATAAATAAATACCAATTCACCAAGCGCTTTCGGCACTGTATTTCAGATTCATGGCGACTAATTAAACATAATCTCGTATAAGGTACCGAAAGCGCTTGACGAATTAGTATTTACTTTGTGCGATATTTATATATGTATTGAATATTTACATTTGGAACAGATTTGTTGATTTATTTATTTAGCAACAGATTTTTCTATCTATCTATCTATCTATCTATCTATCTATCTATCTATCTATCTATCTATCTATCTATCTATCTATCTATCTATCTATCTATCTATCTATCTATCTATCTATCTATCTATCTATCTATCTATCTATCTATCTATCTATCTATCTATCTATCTATCTATCTATCTATCTATCTATCTGTGTTTATCTGGCCAGATATATGTCTTTCTACTCATTTATTTCTCTTTCTGCCTATCCATCTACCTATTTATTTACCACAATATATCTGTCTGCAGGTATGTCCTTATATCTATCTATCTATCTATCTATCTATCTATCTATCTATCTATCTATCTATCTATCTATCTATCTATCTATCTATCTATCTATCTATCTATCTATCTATCTATCTATCTATCTATCTATCTATCTATCTATCTATCTATCTATCTATCTATCTATCTATCTATCTATCTATCTATCTATCTATCTATCTATCTATCTATCTATCCTTATATATATATATATCCATATTTCTATCAATCATAATATCACAAAGTTTTTAGATGTAATTAACTGTTGTTATCCCAAGGGCTTAATGTATGAATAATAATAAAATAGTTTAATCTTGGCTAGTTTCTAGAGATGATTTAAATATATAATTTAAATTATAGTTGGATGATTATATAATAATAATAACATTTATTTATAAAAGAATACCATAAAAATTTCTAGTATAATTATAACATATACATCTAAATATATTAGACCATTAGGAAAGGTGGGATTCCACCTTTATTGTTAAAAGAAGGTTGCCTTGATATCAGTTTGAAATCGTTGATTGTTATTGATATTGGGATTGTCTAAGTTTTGACTGGTTTATATATATATATATATATATATTGTAACCAGTTGGATTACAGCACACACACTAATATAGTGTATGTGCATATATATATAAAATAAAGGAAAAGTAGAAATAAACAGAATAAATTTTTGTAGATTTTTTTTTATATTTCCTAAAATAAAATAATAATAATTAAAGGGTTAAATAACTCTGGGTTTAAAGTAAAATTTCATTAAGAAATTAAATATAAATATTGCATTATTATTAATTATTACTCTGATTTTGAAATTTAAAAACACCCTATTGTATTTTTGAAATTTTAATTAATTAAACAAAATTTTTTCTATTAGAAATCCCCTAAGTAAAAATATGTATATGTTTTCAAAGGGATTAGTGAGATAAAAATAAAAACTCTGTTTTTAATCAAGGTGTTGTTATAACACCTCAGATGGTTTTATAAAAAGAGCTGATAAAAAATATCAGCCAGTCTGGATAGTGATTTTGAAAAGAACAGTTCTGCTTGCAGTTTTGTAAGAGTTGGTCAGAAGAGTTTTTAATATTTTAAGCAGTGACCAACTAGGCCAATTGCAAAGTTTTGGATAATGATTTTGAAGAGAGCAGTATGTTGTTGGCTGTAGTAGAGAGTTGGCAGAATAGCTACATGAATTGATACAGCCGAAGGCAGGACATTAGATTTAGAAGCTACTAATATTTCCTTCTCAGAAGTTTCAATTCACTTGGAGAAAATGACCCACTTCTTTGTGCTGTAATTCATAGCCTTAAACAGAAAGGATAGTTGCTTGTCTAAAATTTATTAAATCAAAACAGCTGCTTGCCTGGAATAATCCTAGATAGAAAGAGACCAACTACAAATCAATATTTTACATGGATTGCATACTTTTACCTGATGATGATAACCAAAAATGGATTATATTTTTTTAATGGACCAAAAGAACCAGATTGCTAAATAAATAATTATATAGATGCTGACTATCTAAAGGCAGAGAAGCCCAGATAAACATATATACAGCTGTGGTGAGTAGAGTTATATATAATAACAAAATTTTAAATAATTTCTGTAGTAAAATGACATTTTAAAAGTGTACATGAATTTGTACTTTTTATGTTTATGGTGGGTGTATAGTTGAGCAGAACTGTCAGGATGCGATGTGTTCATGGTGCTCCGAAGTATACGCTCGGCACTGTCTAGACCTAGATATTGAGTTCCCAGGGTAGTCCAGCCATGTATATGTAGGACTCATGAATAGGCCTTGGTCTCATGAATAGACCTCATCTAAAGCCCCTATGCCCTAAGACTCACAAGAGATGAGCAGGGCTGGCTCAGTGCCTGATATTTTTTTCTGGATACTATTTTTTGTGCATGATCTGTCTAGTTACTTAGAAGAGGCAGTGCTTAAAAATGAGGTATTTTCTCGTGACATCATGGGGCATTGTGTACTTAGTCCATGCTTGACTATCTACTTATCATGGCATGAAGAGCTGCACTTCACTTTATTCACTTTTCCTCTCTCACCTTGCCTACTTCATCAGCATTAACTAATCAAGCAGAAAGACATTTAGAAATTTATATTTTCTTCATTATATAAAACGATTGTATATTTCATTTATTAAAAAAAAAAGACATTTTAAATCAATCAACAATCATCTGTCAAAAATTTAATCAGATTTATTTTAAGAAAAAAAAAAGCTATATTCAACAAAAAGAATAATTGTGAAAATAACTTTTATCATTATAACAAATATGTAAATTTTACGTATATTGCAAATGGAATTTGTAATTGTAGAAATTATTGTTATTTATTGTTATTCAAAATTAAATTTATAAATAATCTGTGCGCACATATATGTCAATGCTTGTCAAATAGGACATATATGCAAATTTTAATCATTTATGTTATTGAATATTCATTATATATTATAAATTGTGCATCTGTGCGCATATATATGTAAACCATAGTAATAATTTGAATATATTTTATTATATTTTTTGTAAATTAATGTAACAATTTAAATTTTGAATAGTAATTATGTAAATTACAAATGTAATAATTATTTTGTTTAATTGAAGTGTCTTCATCATGTATTATAAAACGCCCGTCTGTGTATATATATATGCGTTTATAGAATCTAATTGAGAAATATTGTAAAACCATGTAATAACTTTAGTATAATGACTTTTATTATTGTATACCTTTCAAAATCAGAACCCTTATAAGACATTAATTATTCTTTTTTTGTTATTAATAAACCTGTATTTAATTGTTAAAAATAGTTTCCATCATCTCTTGGTCACATACAGTAATAGATCTTGTGTTCTTTGAGCTAGATTCAGACATGGATGAGTGGGGATGTATATTTATTGCTTTGGGGCATCCAGAGAAGATCAATCATCATTCTGGTTGGTGCAAAAGAGGATACTCTTTAAAGCCCATGCACTATATTTTATTGTAGTTTAGTCTTGTTAAAAAAATTTAAGTTTATAGTTGGCCAGTACATTAATGGTACTAAGTGTCCAGAACATTGATGATGATCAGCATGTTTTAAATGTTCCAGAATTATTGTTTTGATTTCTGATTATTGTGTATTTTAATGGATGGGCACTAAGCCCGTGCATCCAAGATATGTTTAATTAATTGCCCAAGCTGGCAAAGGCTCAATAGTTAGCCTGGTCTAAAGAAGACCCATTTTCCCATCCAGTCACAAGATTGACTGTTGATTTATATTGTTTATTGTTCAAATCTAGCCACAAGATGGTCTATTGATTTTATTCTGATATATTGTACTGATTTTTATTTTATTCCCATCAATGATGATGATGGATGGCTATTTCTCTCTCGAATATTTACTTGTACTTATTTTTTAAATTATAGTGCTGGTGGATTTATAGTTGCTCTGCCGATCTCTCAATGTTCTTAAGAGATTTTTTAATCTCATACTCTTATATCTTTAAATATTTACTTATAAATAATTTTTCAAATTATTGATATTTGTATTTTGTTGAATGGACTGCGAGTGCTGATGTTTCCATCACCCCAGTTCAATTGCACTTTCACCACTTCTTGATACCCCCCCATCCTGTTACTATATATATATATATGGAATGCCTACCACTAGCTGAAATCTATATATAAAAAAAGAAATGTCACATAGTTATATTATTTCAGTCACACACACCCTTTAACTAAAGCAAGCTCGAATTTTAGCACTATGAAAAGAAAATTCTCTTGAATGTTGAGTGCAACGATGTAATGATATATATATAAAATAAATAAATTTTAATGGAAATTCAGTTAAAGCTGATGAGGATTACCATGTAATCGAAAGCGCTACAAAAGAATTTAAACTATAATATTGTATTTACCGTTAAAATTTATTTATTATTATTATTTTTATATATATAATATTTTATAAAGGGTATTGTATTTTACATTATATATATATATATATATAATGTAAAATACAATATATATTTAAATATAGTATATATATATATATATATATATATATACTCAGCTAATTTAAATAAGAAGTGTGAATTAATGAAAGCAAAGATCTTATATAGCAAATAGACTAACATGTTTAATATTAGATATAATTAGATAGACAATATAATAATCATTTTTATTTCCAAAACTGAAATATAAGAACTGAAAACAATGTGCATGGTTAGAAATCTATATAAAATATGTGAAATAACCATAGAATTTTCTTTTCAGTGTAGTACTAAAATTCAAGCTTTCTTTATGTAAAGAGGAAGTGTGGCTGGAATAGCAAATCCATGGGGCATTTCTAATATAGGATGGATTGTCCTTGAGATGCAAATATGAAAAAAGAGAGGGAAAAACAATAACATTCAAGGAAAGCAAAAATGCATGTCATCAGCAATATATAAATTGAAAATATTTTAATTCTAGTTTTGGAAGCACTATACATAATCTAAGAAATCTATTGCTGTAGTACTTTTCAGTATTGCCACAAATATTCAATAGAATGATTTTGTAAGCTTAGCCAATGTATTCCAGTCAGAGTCTGAATGATGTAGCCTTGCCAATCTTCAAAAAATCTTTAGCAGTGTAGACATGCAGAAATAAGAGATATATCTTTTCATCATTGGAGAATTGTTCGTGTCTGCTTTTCTATAGCCTGCATATATAAACAGCAAAATATCCAAAATCAAAATCCAAACAGAATTTATTAATAGTCTTATTTAATAGTATACCTCAGACATAAACTGATTAACTGATAGCAAACTTAAAAAATTGTTAAGAGAAATTGTGATAAAAGTATGTAAATTAAATGCACATGGATAAGAAGTCTCCAGAAAGTACAAATTTTACACTTGTATTTTAATACATGTATTTTTAAATGTAAAAATTGTATAAATTTCATATTTTTATTATTGACAAATTTTTATTAACATATTTATATATATATATATTCTTAACACACACATGTATATATATATGTCTAAAAGTTTCACATCCTCTTTTTGACAATTACCTTTTAGATAAATGCTTAGGTTGAGTTGGTTTTTTGAATCTAGTGTCCCAACTCCTCACTGAAGAGACCCATAGGTCGAAACCGGTCTGGGGATGAGGACAATCTAAGATAAAGATGATTTGAATGCCTTCTTTTGTAGTAGCTTTTATCATAATAAAAAAAAGCTTGTTTAGAGCTCATTAGTATGCTCTTAATTTTACATATTGGTAAATGCAAGCTATATATAAGTCATGTGACATCTGACTTTATATATATATATATATAGTTGTATCTACATATTGGACTATTTCAATCATCTAGTAGTGAGTGTTAATGTCTATGAAATATTTGACTTTATTTAAATTTTCAAAGTACATTCAACTGTTATTAGTAGCACACAAATTAGTATATGCATGAGGTTAGGAGAGGTATTATTTTCCTCTGTTATTCATGTGTTTTTGCCTGAGCAGTGACAGGAATAGAATAGTTATTGAACCCAGATCTTAGTTTCTTGGAATATTGAATTTAATAATCAAGAATCTAAAGATCCAGGTTTGATTTTCATGCAACACCTAAAGAAGAGAGGATAATAATACCTCTCTGAATATCGTGCATATATTAATTTGTGTGCTATTACTAACAGTTGCATGTACATTGAAAATTTAAATAAAGTTAAATATTTTAAAGACATTTAATACTCACTACTAGATGATGGAAATAATCGAATATATAAAGACAACTAAAATACCATCATTACAAACCTTCAGGAAAACAATATAAACAAGTTATAAATTTCATAACTTGCTCATAGCTTGCATTTTATGATCACTAGATGGAGCTTTACCAATAACCCACTATCAAGCTTTGTTTACATAAACGCTGAGAGAGATAGCGAGACAATGAAAGAGATATTGAAGTCTATCTCTCTCAGCATTTATGTAATTAAAGCTTGATAGTGGGCTATTGGTAAAGCTCCATCTAGTGATATATATATTCAATGTTGACATTTATAGTTAATTAATTCTTTCAAATTCTGACATTTTTTATTGTTTTATGTTTTGGAAGTTTTCGAAAATGCTCAACCTTACACTTCTGTATACATTTTTTATATATACACACTAAAACTCAATAAATTGGACTTGATTTCCTGTTATTTTAATTTTATAAGCAAATAATATTCTAAAAAAGTCACATTTGACCTTTTTAAATATTTAATAACCGACTTGAAAATATGAACAAAGGATTTAATTATGACACAGAATGGCCATACTTTGTCAAATTTCAGTATGTAAATAGACACTGTCAGAACATAAAAGAATTTATTTTTATTTATTTTTTTTAAAGGTAAACAAATAAATGTGTATTTATGATAAATTTGTGAAATCCTGCTTTAAAGTCTGATATTTGCTTTATAAATATTATAATGTTTAAAAAGATTTTAACACCATGTCAATTCTGACAGACAATGACATTAAATAAGCCATGATTTTCTTTGTTTATATTACAGTCAAGCTTATTAACTTCCTAAAAATAAAAAATAAATAAATAAATTGAAAGTATGCATATGTAGTGAAAATAAGAGTCATGAATCACATGACCCTATCTCTTAAGCTTGCAAGTTATAAACAAGGAGAATTGCCAATTCCTTTACAAGCTTTATGATAAATGCTTAGCCAGAACCAGCACTTAAAATATCTTTGTCAGGAACCCCCCCCCCAAACCCCTGACCATGGTTTCATACTTTGGCTCTCCTCAGAGAGGTGTCAGGGTTGGTATTTTTAGATCTAGTGTCTGAACCTAACCTGACACCTCTCTGAGAAGTGCCAAAGTACGAAACCATGGTCAGGGGTTGGGGGGGGGGTTACTGACAGAGATATTTTAAGAGCTTGTAGAGGAATTGGCAAACCTCATTGTTTATGCATATGTGTTTTTGTTTTAAGTAATAATCAACCAATTATTGTGTAAAAATAATCAAAAGTATTTTATAAATATTTTTTGCATGAAAACTAGATCAAAGAAATGCCTTCTGAGAATTTTTTTTGTCATAAATAGTAAAGATGTTATAGTTTAGCCAAATATCTATATAATTCTGATATTTTAAGTGTTTTTTTCAATTAAAAAATCAATAAAAGCAGTACAGAAGAATCTATATTATTAAAAAGGACACCTATGTCAAAATGATATATGATAATGATAAAAAAGCAATCTCTATAGGTAATTTTAATATAAATCAAGATTATCTAAAATAAATAATATTGTTTTTTAAAATATTTAATTGTCTGTGTTTTTTCTCATTTGTCTCATACTAATGTGCCCATAGCAATCCCCCATCGATCCGAAACATTCTTGCTCTGGGCTAAACAAACTGGGGTTGTTATCATGAAAGCTGCTGTGATGATAATTCCAGAGAGTATTATATTCATTGATGGTCTTCTGAGAAGTGGCATCCTGATTTGAGTTCAGGAAATCTCAATGTCTTTATACCCAAATAAATACTTATAAATGAATGTAAAGTGATAACTATAAGATGGATTTGATGTATAATGACCAGGAAATATAATCAGGATACATTATATAAACAGTTATATAAGAAACAAAAGGTTTGATCATCATAATCATAAATATCCATTTTAATCAAATTTAATTAAACTAATGAAAACATCATCTAGTCTTTGGTAAACTAATGCAAAAGGCATATTATGTTGAAGTAATTTTGTTAGACATTGGAAATTTATCTGTGCATAGATGTGGGTCTCTCTCTCTCTCTCTCTCTCTCTCTATATATATATATATATATATATATATATATATATATATATATATATTGCTACCAGTTGGGTACATAGATGCACTAAAAAAATAAATAATTAGATAGTTGGCAACATGTTCCTGAGGTTTGAGTACAAAAAATTATTTAATTAATAGGGGAAAGTAATACTTTCTTAGACCACTTTTTTAAATGGTCATTATGTAACACAATATTTTTTAAGTCCTCAATATGATAGTATGAGAATTCTCAAACATTAAATATATTTAAGAGTATTTTTTAAAAAAACAAAACAAAAGGAAGAACAAAACAGGATTTTAATAAAATTTTATTGTTAATTAATCAGAGTTATTTATTATCTCTTTTTTATGAAAACAAAAATTGGTTGTTTTCTCATCCCTGGTGTTCGCCTCGAGATGTCACTATTTCTAGGTCAATTCCTAGAAATATACCATTTCACCAGCCTTCACTCAACAAAAGAGGAAATTTTCTATGTTATAAATGCAGAAAAGAGTCCTCACATTATGTTGGACGGAGGAGGTGGTGGCGACAGACGTCAACACAAATGAGACTTCTTTCTATGATAAACACAGAAAGAGTTCCCGACGGCTGCCAGTTATGGCTTTTTTTCTATGCTAAAAGCTAAGAGAAATAAATGCCTTGATTGGCTGCCATAGTAGTTGATTTTGTTCATCATTTTCTCGTAATAGTAGAATATCTATTTTCTCTGTAGTTTCATGTGAGAGTGTGTGTATTTGAAGCAGTCATAGTTTTTTAAAATTTGATAAGACATCTATTTTTTTAATGTGTTGTAACTTACTTTACTGTTTTAAGTTTAGTAATAATGTCCTGAAGATTCCACTATGAATGGGTAACCTTCAAAAATTGCTTTTAAGGGTATGGAATGAAAAAAATTTCAACGATCACGCGAAAAATACCGTTTTCATGAGAATTCATCCGTGACCAGTTACTTTTGCTATATATATATGCACAAACAAAAACAACCCAGTGTCTAATTTACTTGTCCAATAAAGAAAATTAGTAGGGTATTATTTTTTTTTGTTACATTTATTATTTCAAAATAAGATTAGTTTTTATATCTACCCACTAACAAAAACAATCCAGTTCCTGATTAATTACTGTCTTAAAAAAAAAAAAAGCAAATTCAATGGGGTTTGGTTTTTTTCAATGGAGTATTTGAATTACGGTTGTTTTATATATATATACACAAGATTTACCAAAAAAAAAAAAAAAACACTTTCTGATTAATTACTGTCAAAAGAAACGCAAATTAGTCAGCTATCATTTTTAAATTTAGTATTTCAATAATGGTACCCTTTTTATATAGACAGACTTAACAAAAACAACCCACTTTCTGATTCATTACTGTCCCCAAAAAAAAGAAAACGGAAATTAGTCGGGTATCATTTTTCAATTGAGTCTTTCAATGACGGTCCTTACTAATAGTAGTCGGGTATCAATTCTAAATTGTAATATATAAATGACATTACTTTTAATAGATTTAGAATTACATATTGCTTTTTTAATAAAATGATTGATTTACTCTTGACCAAAAATACCGTAACTTTAAAAAAAAGACACATAAAGTCCCAAAAGAATGAGAAAAAGCTTCATAACTTTAAAGACACACACACAAACTCAAAAACAATCTAAGATTAATAAACATTGACTTATTACGTCTTGCTTTTGAATCAAATTATTGATTTACTCTTGCAAAAAAAATACTGTAACTTTAAAAAGACACACATAAAGTCTAAAAAAAAAGGTTAGAAAAGCAACGTAATTTTAAAGACACACACACACAAACTCAAAAACAAGATAAAATTAATAAACATTTACAAAAATGAAAAAACTAACATCATATAATAGTATTAGTTAGTAGAATATTTTATTACAAATCTAAGAAATCAGATCTTTTTAGATCAAATTGATCATTTAGGTCCGGCCCTGGAATCATTATATGTATATGTTTTTGATTAGCATCAATGCCATCCCATGGCGAACACCAGGGATGAGAAAACAACACAAAAATCAAATCAGTGCATTTAACTGATTATTAGGTGTGTATTTCCTAATATATATATATATTAAAGTTCTTGATTTTGATAACATGAGGTAAATTTAGTTGCCACCCATTGAAATTTCTGGTGATTTTCACTGTGATTTATGTTAGGATTAGGATGGGTGTTATACCCATCTTTCCCACTGGGATGGGTGAGTCTTGTGGTTGGGAGGATCCTGGGGTCCTGATCCCCAGCCATTGAGTGATGACTGGGTTGTGAATGCTTTGGGGATTGTTACCAGCATTGATTTTCTTGTTTTGGTGGGGGGATGTGTTTCATTGCATTCTGGTTTCTGTATTTTGCAGTGTGAATCAGCAGTTACTTTATAACATTGGAATTCTATCAATAGTTATCCATATTATGAATAAATGTTTCTAGAATTCACTGGATAAATTATGGACAAATTCAACCTGTCAATTGGTTTTTTGCAAAAGACTTTGTAAATCAACAGTTACTGTGTAAAACTGTGAAGTGTTTTTCAAATTGAACATAATGTGTGCCAGCCATTGAAAACTTAGAGATTGCTGTTGTGATTTTACCTTTTGTTTAAAATCATGGTTTGACTCATCTTTGTTGCCTGAATGGGGAAGTCTGGTGGCTGGGAGGGTCTCTGGAACATAAGTTCTAGTTTTTGGGCCAGTTGGGATGAGGGTGTGAGAGAATAATTTTTGGTCATAGATTTTCTCATTTCCGGTGTGATGGGGATGATGTTATTCATGGTAGTTAGAATTTTGTATTGTACTGTGTAAATCAACAATTATCTTGGATTGGGACTAGAGTTTTACTCATCTTTGCTGTCTAGAGGGGAGAATCTGGATGTTGGGGGTCCCCAGGGCCTAAATCCTAGTATGATGGGGGTAACTGATATGTGGGTATGAGGGGATTCTTTCAGGCACTGTTTTTCTCCTTCAATGGATGGAGGTGGGTGATGTGTTCATTGCGGTTTCAATTTCTCAGTTATAATATGTGAATCAACATTTACCAAGTAAAATGATGAGTTAAACTTTGTGTAGCACATGGATATAACCATGTAAACTTGAAGATTTGTAACAAGGCAATAAACATCATCAAATGTTTTTTTTCTTTGAAATGCCATTTAATGTATCCTTTTTTTAACCTTATCATATTAGTTGTAAGCAAATTACAGGATAAAATTTGCTGTATTTTAAAAAAAAAAAAAAATACAAATTTAGGTCATTCACCCCCCAAAAAATCCATCTTCTCTATATACTCTGAGTCTGTCATAAAGTACGACATGTTAATGAAATAAAATGGCCACATAAAAAAACCTGATAAAAGGGTTTATTTTAAAATTATAAATAAGGATAATATTTTTTGTAAAAATAATGATAATTTCTATAAAAATGACAACAGTAAACAACAAACAAAACAAAGAATTACATGTATAATATCTAAAGTGCATATTATCAAAATGTAAGACAAAATGATAATTATTTACACACAGCAATCACTGCACTGCAGTGTTCTGAACTGGATAAGCCAATAGCACAAAAGACAGAGAAATGACAAAAATTCCCATAAATCTTGTGTCTTTTAAATTGCATAGGTCATCACATCAATATCATAATCATTCTCATAGATTAGTCATACCAGTGTCTTAATTGGCATAACAGCATTAATCTAATCTTCGATATCTTACTGGCAGAAAAATTGTTCAGAGGTTATTTCCTAATGGATTTGATGTTAACCCATGAATAAAATTTAATTGGTTGGTTAATATAATTTTTGTGAATCATCATCATCATCATCAACCATTATCAATCCATTGCAGGATGAAGATCTTTCCAAGTTCAATCCATCTTTTCCGATCTTTAGCTTCGCTTCTCCACATCACCCCTGCACACTTTCTTATTTCATCCATCTATCTCACATGTGGTCTCTTTCTGGGTCTTTTACAATCTCTTGGAATCCAGTTTAAAATTTCAATTGTCCAACTTTTATCATCTCTTCTAGCAATATGTCCAGTACAACTCCACTTCAGTCTTTTACTTTTTTCAAGATCAGTAACACCTGTTTGTTCTCTTACCCATACATTGCATTTTTGATCTCTCCTTGTTACTCCCAACATGCATCTCTCCATACTTCTTTGAGTGGTTTGCTCTTCTATTAAATGTCCAAGTCTCAGATCCATAAGTAAGAACTGGCAAAACACATTTATTAAAAACCTTCCTTTTCAAACACATAGGCATATTTCCATTTAGTATCAAGTTATTTCACCAAAAGCACTCCAAACAAGTTTAATTCTATGATTAATTTCATCCATTATGCTTCCATCTGTATTAATAATCTGACCAAGGTATTTGTAACTGTTAACTTCTTCTAATTCATCATAATCAATCTTTATTTTCATATTTTGAGAAAATCTATTAAACATTACTTTAGTCTTTTTAACATTTATCTTTAGTCCTACTTTACTACTTTCATCTGATAACTCCTGCAACATTTCCTGTAACTCTAAAGCATTATTTGCAAAAACAAATACATCATCTGATAAATCTAAATGACTTAAATAATCTCCATTTGCTTTCCCTCCTTTAGCTTCCCATTTTAATCCACAAAATACTTCTTGCAGCACTGCTGTAAAAAGTTTTGGAGATATGGAATCACACTGTCTTACACCCTTCTCAATGTTGACTTTCCACTATTGTTATGTAATCTAATTGTTGCTGTTGCATTTTTATAAATATTCTTTAAAATATGACAATATCCTGGATCTATATCTTGATGATCCAATACTTTAATCATTGAAGAAATGTTTATAGAATCAAATGCCTTTTCATAATCTATAAATCCTAAGCATAATGGCAACTCATATTCATTTGTCCTTTCTATAACTTCTCTCAATATCTGGATATGATCTACTGTATTAAAACCACTTTTAAATCCAGCTTGTTCTCTTGGTTGATGGAATTTCAGTGTTCTTTGTAGACGAGTTGTAATTATCTTAGTAAATTTTTTTGTATAAAACTGATAAAAGACTGATAGTTCTAATATCTTCCTTATCACCTTTTTTAAATATTAATATTAATACTGCATTCTTCCAATCAACTGGTACATCTTTATCATTTAGACATTTGGAATATAACTTTGCTAAATTTTTTTCTATTTCGTCACCTGCTTCTTTTAATATATCAATTATAATTCCGTCATTACCTGGGGTCTTTCCTTTCTTCATACATTTAATTGCATGTTTCACTTCCTCATTTAAAATTCTGGGCAATTCAGAAGATATAATAGGTATAGAAGGTACTTCATCTTTATTACTATATAATTCTTGATAGAAGTCTTCTACGCATTTCATGATGTCATCTCTTTTTTTAGTAATAATGCCATGTTTTTTTCTTATTGCAGATATAAATTTTCTACCAATATCAAATGTTGTTTTACACTCTTTAGACTTTTATTCTCTTCTACAGCTTTCCTTGCTAGTTCACATTTATACTTTCTTATATCATTTTCAAATCTTTTCTGCACCATTTTACAAAATTCAAGATATTTAATCCTTTTTAGTGCATCATTTTTGTATATCTTCATATTCCTTTTTTTCTTCATAAATTCTTTAGTCTCAAAAGAAATTTTATTGGTCAATTGCTGTTTTTTTCTACCAGCTATCTTTGTGGCAGTTTTTAAAAAGTGTATCAGTTATTTTCCTATTAATTTCATTCAAATCTAAATCTTGTTCAAAATCTACTAACACTTGAAACCGATTTGTAAGTTCTAATTTAAATTCATTAGAAGGTTTCTGAAGATTAAGAATATCAACTGTAAAAATTGTTTTTCTTAATAATTTTTGTCTCTCTAGTTTTACATTAATATGTATTTTACATCTTACTAATCGATGATCACTTCCTGTGTTAAATTTATTAAGAACATTACAATCTTGAAATATGTATTTTCTGTTAGTCAAAATATAATCCAATTCTGCTGTACCTTTATTTGGATGCGTCCTTTTAACATTTTTCTCAAAAAAAAAAAAAGAATTCATAATATAAAGTTTACCTTTTTCTGCAAACTCCACAAGTCTCTGTCCTCTCTCATTTCTATTACCATAACCAAAATGACCTACAGCATTTTCATCTTTCATTTGTTTACCAATTCTAGCATTAAAGTCTCCCATAACAATTTTAAAATGTTGTTTACTCTGAACGAAAGCCTTTTGTACATCCATAGAAAAATCTTTTATTGTACCACACCTATATGTGCAGATTATATATATATATGTGTGTGTGTGTGTGTTTTAAGTAAACTTAGTAGTACAGTGCATTATATATATATATATCACTAAAATGTGTTAACTTTAACTTTTAATCATTTGTTGTATTTTATATGATGATTGAAATATAAATCAATTGTGTTTCACATCTATGTGCAAATATCAATTTGTGTCATGACAAATAGACATATATAAATTTTAATCATTTTATTATTTTATAACAATTCAAATATGGTTAGAAATTTTAGCCACACATCTGTGTGCTGAGTGTGTTTACTAATATACTAAACCTTTCAGAACATATATGAAAACCTCAATATAGTAACTTGAATTTTTTATATTAATCAAGTAAACATATATGTAAAATTTAATCATTTTCTAAAATTTTATTAAATGTCAATTAAAATGTATTCATTGTATATTATAAAATATGTGTTTCTGCCATATATATATAATTTGTTTTAAGTAAACCCATTAATAGGTATTGTAAATCAATGTAATAATTTGAATTTTGTATTAATCAAGTAAATCACAATGGGATATTTTTTTATTTTGTATATTAATCAAAATCAGAAGATTTATAAGTACATAGCCTTATTCTAAAGACCTTAATTTCAATTTATTTTTTATTGTTATTAATAAACTTGTATTCAATTGTTAAAATTATTCAGTGAGTTTATTCTAAAAAGTGTTTAGAATATTGTATGTTTGCATCATCTCTTGATCACAGTAACAGTTAATAGAGTTTATGTTCTCTGAGCTAGATTCATGCAAAACAGTCTATTATATGGAAGAGAGATGCATATTAGTGTTAAGGGGTATCCAGATATTCTGGTTGGTGCTAAGAGTATATTCTTTAAAGCCCCTGCACTAAATTTTACTTTAGTTGGTTCAGACTTATGAGAATTTAAGTTAAGGTACTAAGTGGCCAGAGCATTGATGATGATCAGCATGTTTTGAAATCTCAGTAGATTCAGAGCCAAATATATTTTTCAATGGAGTAAAAAAACTTCATTTAATTAATGGAATGAAATTGGTTGGTTTAATCTATTACTTGATCATTAAAATCATAAAATCTGAATGGCATATGATCTCCGAAAACTACATATACATTTAAGTTCTCCAAAATCTATAGTTATATTGATAACTATTTTTTAGATACATTTTAGTTTTTTTAAACATGGGATATGTAATCTTTAATATAAAATATATAGTTTCATATGCTTAATAATTTTGGGAATTTTTCTATTTAGAAAAAATCAACACAGAAGTTATTAAACCAAATTTAAAAAAACTTTTTGAAAAAAAAAATATTTCGACAAATCCAAAAATTAATTATTTATAACTAAGGAGTATGAACCAATCCAAATTGGATCTTTCTCTCAGTAAAAAAAAACACATGATGTCTTCAATCATCAGGTTAGACATATTAAAATATATCTTACATATATATTAAAGGATTAAAAGATATTACAGAAATAATAATGAAAATAAATGTTTCACAGTATCTCTTGAAATATTTCAGTTTCAGAACTCATAATATTTCGTTTCTATTCTCAGTGCAGTTTTTGACATTTTCAAATAATAGAAAACTATATATATATATATATACCTTTAATGCAAATACAAACACACACACACATATATATATATATATACCATATTTAATATGTGTATAACATCTATACATATATGTATAATAAGGATTTGTACATACTGTAGGCACATGTTGAAAATGTGCATAACATGCACACATTTATAGAAGAGTTCCTTCATATTACATATATTTGCACTGAAAACTAAAGAATTACAATGTAGAAGATTATTTACATAAATATTTGTTTTTAATTGAAGATAATTGAACATGCAGCTAATGACTTGGAAGGAGAAAATTCTATATATCAATTGGTATTAAATTTTTTCTAACTGTTTTAAATATTAATTATTATTAAACACAATGTCAGCATGTAATATTTAAATAAGGCTATAACCTTAGTACATGCGCCTTGAGTGCTTAATTTATTACAAAAAAATTTAAGATCTGACTATTAACTCATTGTAAATCGAAAGATTTCGCGATTGATCGTTAGTGTTTAACAGAAATAGTGGACCTAATCAGTGAAGAATTTATTAGCTTCATGCTCCCAAATCAAGATGCTTTAGATTTGCCTATATATTTTAAAAAATAGGTTGAAGATAAAAGTGGCCATTGTTATCTTTATAAAGTCGAATCTTGCATTTAGATTTGTAGAAGTCTCTTTTGTAATAAATTAAGCACTCAAGGCATAAGTACTAACATTATAGCCTTATTTAAGTCAAACTGTTTTAATAAACCCTGAATGTAGTTATAAAAAATAACAAGCTCTGTAAACATGATTTTTATAAAATCTATTATATAGTGATCTGTTCTTTAATCTACTTAAATCTTATTGTTATTTATTGAAAAATAAAGTAATTATTAATAAATGATTCATAGTAAAGTTTTTACATAAACAGATTGGTACAAATGTAAAGACGTTCAGCGCAGGGTGAAATTGGGGTGAAAATTTAGATATTTGATATCTCTAATATACCCGGAAAACGAAAAATATTCGCTAAATGTATGCTTAATTAGAAGTATGGTCTGCGGTTCAGTGTTGAATCTATGGATGCGATAAGAAATAAAAATTAAAAGACCTGATTTTTTTTTTTGTAGATAGTTATTTAAATTAGTATAATATTTTAGACAGTTTACTTTATTATTAAGATGATTAATTCGATAAATAATATAATATTACTTCCACAAAAATATATAACATTGTATAGTGCATATTAATTCTAACAGTATTAAAAAGCACGTAAATAATTTTACTCATATCAAATACATACGGCTAAGGAATATAAATATATTTATGAAACATTTTGTTCTGTAAATATATTTTTCAGTATAAATGTAATACACATATGCATATCTTATAAACATATATTTATAAACGAAAGACAAAAAAATTATCTTTTCTAAATGTGAAATAATTTACATCTTTCATTATTGACATTTTCCGTTTGCTAATAATATTTTACTTTTGTATTTCCTTCCTGATAAAATAAATGTCAGACTATATTGTTAACTTTAAACTTTCATGGAGTTATATATAAAATTAACTTTTGGATTAGAAGATTCCTTGACTTTAGATAAACATGAAAAGACTTGGTAATTTTTTTTATTTTAATCGTTATAATTATTTATGTTAAATATTATAAGATTCTTTAAAAATGGGAAAATATTATATTCTTATAAATTTCTATCTTGTTATAGACAATAACGTTAACTTATAATTAACAAAAAAAAAACAGTTTTAGGTTTAAAATATTTTTACATGTATATATCTGTATATATTTAAAGATTGATTCCATATACATATATGTAGTTGTTTACAGTGATTTTCATGTTGTAATGTTAACCTACGTTGTCCAAGTTTTATGTACAGTCAGAAATTATTAAAAAGGACACACATTTTCTACATAATTTTTTTTTAAATCAATGTAACTAGAAAATTTACTAAATGAATATTTATATATACTTATCTGTTATTTGAGGAATAATATATAAAAAAATGTAGAAGTATTGAATGGTCCGTGGGCAATTTAAGACATATAAAATCACGAAAGAGTTTTTACATGCATTTCAGTATCATATTTTATTTTAAAATTTAGTTCACATTTATTATTTATACTATTATTTATGACTTTTTATTTTACTTGTCTATAAAGTATTAAACTGACTAGTTTTTTTTTTTTTTTTAAGTGTCATAGCATCAGCCGAGACGCGAACCCGCAACCCGGGCAACTGCCTGTAAGTGCAAGGCAGTCGCGCTGACCTCTCGACCACCAATGCAAGACTAATTGACTAGTTTTTAACATAGTTTTACATGTAGGATGATCATTGAAAGATGCTATTATATAATTTTATTTTGTACTAGTTTAAGTTATGTAATTATAATTTTCAAAAATGTCAAAAATATAATATTTGTTTTAAAAAATTGTAAAAGGAAAAACGTTTTTATAAAACAATTTAAAATATCTGAATTTTTAAAAATTATAGATTTTTAAAAAAAAAAAAAACCTAAAAGGTATAATGCAAATATATCTATAAACATGACATGATTTTGCATATCCTTTTCAATATATTCTACATATTTTGAAGAGAACATAAATGAAAAACTCAATCAGGGAATATCACTCGTAGAGTTCATTTAAATTGTTTGTTGGGAATCTTGTTTGGAAATTATCTTAGTAAAGTAATCGGACTTGTTTGAGCTTTCAATATATATATATATATAGCTTAGCTCAGTGGGGGCTACAGAGTTTTATAATATGAAAAATGCACATAAAATCCAGGAGGAAACATTATGAGTGAATAAGAGTAAAATATCTACTGAGTTTTGCAATAAATAGGTAATTGAAATTGATTAAAGTTCTATCCATTTAAATTAACAAGTTATAGTTCAGTTTTATCTCCTCCTATCATCTAAATGCACTAATCAACATTTACTGGAGGATAAGCTTAAATTAAATAAAATAAAGATGTGGCACTAATTAACTTTATGATAAGTTTAAATTAAGTACAACAAAGATGTAGCACTAATTAACTTTACTCTATCATAATTTAAATTAAATGAAACAAAATATAATACTAATCAACTTTCACTGTATATAATTTAAATTAAACAACTAAATTAATATCTGCTTTGAAACAATAAGAGAATATCTCTGTGGGATTTTTACTACATAACTTATTTAAAAATAGTAGTTAGACAATGAAAGAAATAGGGTATCTTTTGATTTCGAATCATCATCTAAATAATAACTAAATACAAACTTTCCCAGAGGATCATCAACTAGTTAAGCACTTCATATAGTGTTTGGATTGAAAAAACAAAATCATCAGATTTGAACATGTTTATTACTAAATGTATAAAATAGTGCAATCATATCGTATTGGATATGTGTGTGTGCGAAAACTAAGAATATGAATGCATGTAAAAGAATAACTCTCAACAAGTTTTTAATAAATAAAACATTTATTACATTATATAGTCAAATAAATATTTTGCACTTCTATTTTATGTATGGGCATGTTATTGGTTAATTTCAATATTCATGATGTGAATAGACTAACATAAGAGTAATTACCATTAAAGTAAGCATCCTTGTACTTTTATTTCAAATATATACATGTTAGTAACCAATTCTGATATACTTTATTAACATTTATTAACACTAACACTGGAATAATTAAACATAAAATGAAACTTCTTTGCACTCTTGCTTGAAATACACATACACTATTAGCCAATTCTAACATTCTGTCAATCACATCAACACTGGGTAACTAAACATTAAATAATGCAATATGGATCTAAACATATGAGTTAGGGGTCACACTATCCTCCATAAATCAATTAAACAGTTCTATTGACGAGCTTCACTTTCTTTCTTTTATTTTTGTTTACTCATTCAAAGTGAGGATGAATTACTCTGAGGATCTAATGATTTAAAATTTGAAATAAATTTGTATGATAAGACTTGATATATTTACCAAGACTTACAAATCCAGTGATAAATTTCTTCCATACCTTCAGAATCAATAGTATTTTGTGCATGCTAGTATATTATGCCATGTGTTATAATATAATTAACACAGCTACATCTCATCAGTTTGCTTATGAAATCAAGGGATAAAATGTCATAATATGGATAATGCCATAGACCAAGCAACAACTTTAGTATTACTTCTGCTTAGATGTTCTATAAAATAAATAAATCCCACCTTTTATTTTTATTAGCAAATTACACTACACATAGCTATGTATATATGATGGGAAAACATTCCAAATGGATACATGAGGGACAAGAAGAATTTCTTAACTCTAATAATCTAAACAACAAATTATAGTGATTCCCTAACGTTACTCAGAGGTTTAATATTGGTGTGGACCTAGTCTCGTCACTGACAACAAGAGCAATACACTGCTTTACTTCATATAACATAATTATCATAATACACAAATGCTCAATTTGGAAAATATAATCCACTCATTTTAAGTATTTAAGTAAACTAAAAGAGAGCTCTCTCAATTTTTGACAGTATAATATGTATCTCATAAATGACTTCTTTCTTCATAGCCATTTAACATGTTTCATTCTAAACATAAAAAAATCACTCTTAGATAAATTCCTAATCCTTCCACTTCTTTTGGCATATCACATCATCTGAAAACAATTAGAGAAATATAAGTCAATCGACTTTAATTTTAACAATTACATAAATGAA
This sequence comes from Epiperipatus broadwayi, assembly GCA_028023455.1. NCBI lineage: Eukaryota > Metazoa > Onychophora > Udeonychophora > Euonychophora > Peripatidae > Epiperipatus > Epiperipatus broadwayi. Next base: position 154,078 of record JAQFVV010006843.1, read on the forward strand.
TTGCAAACAGGCACACACACAAAGCAACACACAAAATAATTTCAAATCATATTCAATACATAGATATTATAACAACATTAACTAATAAATCAAAAATAAATTTCTCATTCCTGACTAATTGTAAATATTTTAAATCTGAAGTATAATAATTACTATTAAATAAACCTCATCATTTTTGGCAAAGCAAAGATAAAACAACATTTTTGTATAATTAACATTAAATAGTTAACACTTTACTTCATTAGCATTTAAAATCAATTAATATATATATATGCTCTGTGCACAGATAATGAAGCTATTAAACGTAAGTAAAATTATCAAAAGTTACCGCCAAGCACTTTCGGGACAGTTTATAGTCCTATATTCATGGCTACTTGTATTTAGTTAAGAACTGTAATATTAATGCAAATTTATGCAAATTGATATGTAGCATCTTCATATGTATTTACATAAATTTGCATTAATATTACAGTTCTTAACTAAACACAAGTAGCCATGAATATGGGACTATAAACTGTCCTAAAAGTGCTTGGCAGTAACTTTTGATAATTTTACTTACGTTTAATAGCTTCATTATCTGTGCACAGAGCACACACACATATATATATTAATTAACATTAATAAATCGAAATAAAATTTTGACTTATGATGAACTATCAATCTTTTCAATTTAAAGCATAATAATTATTATTAAATAGAATTAATAACCCCTGACAACGTAAAGAATAAATAATAATACTTTTATGCATTTACCCCTCTTTTAAATTAGCTGCTAGCTTCATAATAGCAAACGAATATTTCTACCACTAACATATGTGTATAGAATACCTGTATACAACAAAATTATATCAAAGTAATGATTTATTAGCCAGTATAATATTCTTCATATTATACGTATTTGAGATGATCTTGTAGCAAAGGAAAATAATAAAAAATATAAGGCAAATAAATTGATCTACATATCTATCATACACTAACAACAAAAGAAATAATTAAATCTTCTTTAGCTGGGAAAATGAAAGTTCATTTGCACAGTCTTTAAATAATGCCAATAGGCTGTCTGAAAGTAATTGTAAGGCGCATGTGGAAGAATAGCAACCTTCCAGTCATTACGAAAAAAAGGATAATAATTGTAAAATAAATAGAGGTTAATAGACACATAAATAATACCCTGCAGGAGTCCAAATGAAGAGCAGTTTCTAAAGCTCTTAGTGAATAGCTAATTGAAATTGCAACAATATAGTATGTGGAGTATTTAATATCTATTTCTTTTTTCATAATGATAAATTAACAGTTACTGCTGTAGATTTGGGTAATATTTTACTGTTTAATTAATTGGTGGTTTTATAGTTTTATGACTCAGTACTCAATCTTGCAAATTTAAAAAGGAACACTGTTTTGTCACTGACTAACATTGACTATAATTACATTTATCAAGAAATTAGTAATAAAATTATCAATCATCATCCATTAGGCAAATAGTTCATTAATTCATAATATCCACTCAAGTCTACATCATTTTTTAAATGTCAATATATTGTAATAATAAATTAAATACAAATAAGGAGAACAATAGGAAAATGTTCACATTTAATATTCAAGCACTTCTACTCATGTTTATATTATATGCACATTAAATATACATTAGTCATTGATTAGTTATATAAGTCATGCATTCCACTTCTTAATCCTAGAGACATGAGTGGTTAGGTATATTTCTTGTTCAATAATAATAATAAAGCATGTTATACTAAGATAAATACACACATACTTCCATTTGAACTTTACTTTTCTATAGCCAGAAGAAATTTTTAATATAGAGTCTATAGAATGTTTTGTTAAAAAGTTCAGCATAATTTTCTCCATAAAATGGTAAAATTCACACACTTCAATTTTTCTTTAATATTAGAGATTAAGATTAGGCAAATTAAATTTGAAATATAGATGTACATATGCATTTTAAATGATGATTTTAGTTCTAAGTTAGTTAATTGAAAATGTAGGGTGATATACCTTGTTTGAAATTGATTACATTTCCATGCTTTTCATTACCATCCCAAGAAAATTTTTTTAACTAGTTTTCTATAAGAAAATTAATACTTAAAAAGATTATACTTTTGAATTTTGAATGTCAACCACTTGATTCTGGAAGAACCACTTTGTAGAGAGAGAGAGAGTAAGAGAGTGAGAGAGAGAGGGGGGGAGAGAGAGAGGGGGAGAGAGAGAGAGGGAGAGAGATAGGGAGAGAGGGAGAAAGGGAGAGAGAGAGAATTGTAGTAAAGCAGATTTTTTTGTATATTATAATGGTCCGGTCGATGTTGTGACAAGAGTCACATCTAACTATGGTCAGACCTAGGGTCTTCAAGTAGGATACTGGAGACAACATGATGAAGTACATGACCCATGATTATGACCTACAGTCTTCAAGTAGGATGCTGAAGATGACACGATGAAGTACATGACCCATGATTATGACCTAGGGTCTTCAAGTAGGATGCTGGAGATGACATGATGAAGTACATGACTCATGATTATATTTATCTTTAACAGAGTAGCCTAAGACTTATCTATTAAATCTACATGCAATTTAAGTCAGTTCATCTAACATCTCACCATTCTCTTTTGGATCTGTGCCACAGAATTCGAACTCAGGAAGAATTCACATTTGACTCTTAACAGGGATGTACCTATGTAGACTATTAATCAATAACTGAATTAGCTCATCCTATTTATTAGAAAGGAATAAGCTTGATTTAATATTTATTTCTCATGCTCATCAAACCATAATGTGTGTGTGCATATGTAAAATATTGGTTATAGGATTGAATGTAAATGCTGGATTAACAAACTAGAGAGACTTTGTCAATTAAACAAAACTTCATAATATTTATTTACAAAACAAAATATATTAAAAACATAGAACAAATTATCAAGCAATGTAAAAAAATATTAAAAAAAATATTTACAAGTGCAAAGGAATTATTTGGATATATTCTTCTATACTTATAACTTCTATGTCTATGATGAGTAATTATCATATTGTTAATTAACCTTTTAACCGCTAATTATATTATTGGTTGTATGAGGTAAAAATCAAATCTTTTAATTGGCCAACTCACAAACTGAAGACAAAGCCTATTGTTAAAACATAGTCACCTATAATATTAAATTCAACTCAGATACGTTTATAAAAATTATATCACTAATTTTTCAGGTTATGAAGAGAACGAAAGTTCTTTCAAAAATAAATTGCTATTTATTTATTCTAAAATATTCAATTTCGGCAACATAAAAGCTATAATATAAACAAAAAGGTCGACTTTTACGTTATAGAAAAGTAAATATTTCTTTTAAATATTTCTTTAATATTTTTACTAAAATCTTCAATATTTTTCAAAAATAATTTTGTTTTTTTTAGTTTTTTTTTTAAAAAACTAGTTTAATTTCTGAAATTATATTTTTTTAATACTTAAAATTGCATTCGAAATGAAAATCTCAGCGTTTTTCTTTATTTTCTTTGATCAGGCGGTTTCTTTGTTCTTTCCAGCCAATCAGAATGTCTTTTTCAGCTGAGAGCATGCTAAGAACCAATCATAAGTAATGTTCTTTCTTTGTTTAGGTTTAAATGCATTTTTTTTTTATTTTTTACTTGTAAAATAAATCGGAAGAGGGCACCATCTTACAGAACTTTTAAAAACCTATTCAAAACCTATCAAACGAATTTTTTAGCATAAGAACTGGCAGAGTTAGAGTGACATCAGATGTCTACGAGGAGCCTCGTAGGAGGCGGGAAAAGGGTTAAGCAATTTAAAATTACTTATCCCCTATTTCCCATGATAGATACACATAATATAGACATGTATATATCCAGAAGTAATAAAAAAATTATTAGATAAAAGTGCGATTGCTAACTAACTTTAATTAAACATTTAAGTGCAACTCCTGATGCAGTATGCAGTTCTAGGTGTGGAAGTTGGTTGATCTAAAATAATCACCTTGTATATTTATATATCATGGAAGAAATATAATAATGAAACAATACATGATATGATACCAAAGTAAATAGTAAAGAATATTAATTAAAAGGGTTAATCATTTATTCATTAAAAAGATCTTAAGAATACTATTAGTAAAACGTATAACACATACTATAAATGGTTAGGTCATGTTGTGGCACTGGTTATTTTAGTGAATTTAAGAGAAAAACTCTTACCATTTAAGTATTCAGTTTAAGTACTCAATTTCACAGTCATGGACGAAAAATGAAGCATTTTAGAAGAAAATTATCTAAATTTTATTAAAAGAAAAAAATTCAGACTTTCAACCTTCACCCCCTTCTCTCCACACACTTTCTTACATTGGACTGTTCCAAACTGTTGAATTAGACCATTAGTATTTTTAAAATATAAAACTGAGATAATAAAATTAAAAAAATAAGACACATCTATACAAAAGAAAAAATCATAATATTTACAACATTTCATGAATCGATATGATCAGGCATAATTATTCATCAGAGTTCTTCTTACATAATAGTTCTTACACTTTATGTATTTTACTCATTATAAATGTTGATGACTCCTTACTGTTTCTGAATAGCATATTCTGAACATATCTATATTGGCAGTGGGTGGTTTTATTTTATTCTTCATGTAGATTTCTATCATGCATGGATCCAGCTTATCAGGCACTTCAATGTAGACAGATAGATATTAACTTCACATGGCCATAGTGGAGGGCAAATGCTCCACCTGATGGCAATCGTTCTAGCCAAAATATATCATATTTTTCAACATATATACAAGTTTATATATATGGTTCACATTTAAAAAATATATATAAAATAGTTATTTATTAATTGTTATATTGGCTATATAACATATTCCTGTCATTAAACTTTTAACTAAAAAAAAACATTCTAATTTCTTTTTTAGTTTTTTAAAAAAAATCATAACCCTTTTTTTTTAATTTATAAGTTATTTTAAACATATCTGATCATTCAGCTGGTATAAAAATCTTCTGTTTGCTCCCTTAATTTTTTTTAAATGGCAAATAAATAAAAAATTAACATTTGTTGAGACACTGATTCAAAAAATGTCCATTTTGTAAAAAAAATGTTATATTGACTTTTCATGTCAAACACACAATTATTAAAGAAAAATGAGTTGTAATTGTTTTTCTTTTTATACCCAGTGTCATTTCCATTGTTTATTCCCAGCATGTGCCTATTGTTGCATTATAAAAATATTGTGATTATCAATTCATTTAAAAATAATAATAAAATAAAATAATATTATTATCCCCTTCTTATATCAGTTACCTAGTACAATACTTGACCTTTTTTTTATAATCATGATTGTTTTTTCATCGTTTAAGTCATTGTCTATATTTATTATCTTCAACACAAGACAATTGTTAACATATATATAAATTTGTATGAAGTTTACCAATGTTTATATTTTTTTATTAAACACTAGAATTTTATTAGTTATATATATATGTGATTTTATGATAAACGACCTACCATTCCCTCTATTTAATATACATCTAGTACATTGTCATAACTACTTATACATTTAAATTTTTTAAGAGTGTTCTAGCAAAACTTAATATTTACTTTTATATTAATATCTTAATGGGGGGGGGAAGCAATCCAATATTTGAGGTGGCTAAGGTTTGTGTGTGTGCGATTCTATTAATGTTACTTTTTATCATTATTTTTTTCATAATTCCTAACAATTTTCTATAAGATTCAAATTTGAACCTTTTACATGCATTTAATTTTATGAATATAAAATTTTTATTATTACAACAACCTTTGTTTTATACATCAAATACTTTAGTTTCATTTATTGTATTAAACTGCTGCTCTTTATAGTAAGCTTGTGTAGTCATATATACCAAATATGGATAACATTGGATACAGATTTAATTATGCCAGCAGTTTACTCTTTTAAACCATTGCTGTTAGCAGTTGTCACATGATATGAGGAAATTGCAATTATCATTGAGAAAAATTTGAAATATTGTCACTAAATTCAAATAGATGATTTCTTCATCTTACCCTTAAAAGATGCATGTCTTTTGAGATTTTTTTATTATTTAGTAAGGTATGGTTTTCTTATTTATTAAAAGTAAACACAATGCCAAACAAATTATAAGTAATATACTATTTAATGGACAGCATCAATTTTCAGATATGGTTATTGGCTAAAAACTAAATTAATTATTACTCTCAGGCATGCATATTAATAATTATAGTGATTTAGATATGCAGATGTTTTGGACATTTAGGGTACTATGTTCCAATGAATAATGCAGCATATAATCAATAAATTTTTTAATCAATTTTATTTAAGTGCCATCTTTTTTTCATATCATTTGTCAATTCTTCTGTTGCATCTGTATAGGCATTGAGTCAAAATATTCTGGTATTTAAACATCTGTATTATTTGATTATTGGATATTTTTCCAGAAAATATTTATCTTGAAAAAGCTCAATTTATTTTTTTGTATTAATACATGAAATTTTTCCACAGTATAGGCTTTTTCATACCTGCACTCAAATGTGTAATATATAGGGGATTGAACTCAGTCTTTCACACGACCCTCAATTATCCAAGCTATCTCATATTGATTACACACTTGATCACCACACATGTTGAAAAGATAAATAATTATCAATATACAAATGCAATTTACTAATGCTGCAAATTAATGTGATTAGACATGAGAATGTATATTGTTTTAATGCAGTTTTAAAATTATATACATATCATGTCATCGTATATTCTATATGAGGGTATAAAAAAGTTTACAGAACATTTATGTAAATGGAAGATATAGTTCAATATTAATACAAACTTTTATCAATATCATCTAGTTATAGTGTTCTTATATATAAATCCCATTTACAGAACAAGCATGTTTGAATACATTACAAGGTTAATTTTCATGCATTCAGGCTAAGCTTCTTTAATATTTAATATATGTATAAAAAACAACTTTACAGTTGATATTATAAGATTATTAAAAGTGAGTTTAGCATTTCCCCTTACCTATGATTTAAGAGTGAAATATGCAGTATTTAAAATATGGCTATTAAATAATGTATATTCAACAGATGTTTGCTTAATAATTTGAAAACTAAACTTAAGGTCAGGGTTCACCCCCTTTTTAAATATGTTTGTTGAAGCATGATCACAATTTCTGTCAGAAATTCTCTTCTTTTACTTAATATATACCTATATGATTTCTAATAGGATTATTTACAATTCATTTAAATGATTCTTTAGCAATATTGCTTGTGAATCATCTACTCAGATTTGCTTGTTCTGTGAAAAAGTTTATATATATATATAAATATCTATAGAATTCATGAATAATCTAAATTACTAAGAAAAAGAAAACAGCCCTATTTAATTTAACAAAATTACAATTTAAATATTTTATTTTTATAGAACTAATAGCTTACATGATCAACAATACTGTTCTGTCCCGTGGACATGTTCAGAAAGTAGTCACATTATCAATTCATTCATTTTCTCACTCTATTCTGTTCATTACCTAGCACTTTAATTCTATGTAACACTATTTCTTAAATTATCCAACAATTAACATCTTTTCCATCCTTTCTTTTTGTTTTTACGCACTATTTCATCCAAAACATCTTTCATTAAACTATACTTTATTTTTAATATATGTTCAATCCAGTTTTTTTTCTCTTTCTAATTTCCTCAGTCAGTGTTCTTTTTTCATTTACTCTTTTCAAAACTTTTTCACTTGTTATTTTATTCATCCAGCTTATTTTTTTCATGCTTCTCCATATTTACATCTCAAATGCATTCAATCTGTTTTTAATGTTATTACTCATTATCCATGTTTCACAACCATACAATAGTACACTCCACATATATAATTTAATCTTTTTCTCAATTCTCTCTTCAAAGCTTCTCAAAGTATTTTGTTTTTCTTAATAAATACCTTCTTTACCAATGCTATTCTTCTTTTAACTTCATCTTTACTTCTTCCATCCTCATTCAACCAATTACCTAAATATTTAAAATCCGTTACTTGTTGAACTGTTAGCTTGGATTTCAGTTTGCAGTCTTTTTGCATTCCTCCCTATTCATATACATCTACTCTTCTCAATATTAATCTTAATTTCATAATACATATATCCTTCCTCCAATTTATACAACATATTCAGAAGACACATTTCATTCACAGCTAAAAAAAACCATGTCATCTACAAATCTTATATATATATATTTCTCAAATTCTAGTATCGATCATATATACATGTAATAATGCATTAAAATATTCTAAAGTATTGAATTTGTCAGATTCCTTTTGGTAGCTATTCAAACTAGCCCTGATTTCAACAACTTGCTGATCAGAATTTTTATTGGCTTCCTTACAATTTGTTTCAAATACTTCTATCTTTTCACTATGTTTATTAATATCAATTTGTTAAACATTATTCATTTAGTTCCCCGTTAAGATCCACTTTTAATTTCTCTATTTAGTTTTGAGGTGTATTAAATTTATTATTAATGCCTTATTTTATTTCTTTTTGAGTGTATAAAGTATATTATTAATATCCTCTTTTACTTCTTTTTGAAAGATATCAAATTTATTATTAAGATCTTTTAATTTTTTATTTCCTTGTGAGAAGTATCAAAACTATTATTAGGATTTTTTTTTTATAGATATCAAATTTTTTATTAATATCCTCTTTCATTTCCTTCATCTCTTTTTAAAACATATCAAATTTAGTATCGAATGTACCACTAAAGTCTTCAAACATCTGTAAAAGTTGCTGATAAATGCCCATACATGATACACTTTTGGACCCATACAACATTTTTGTGCTAGTATCTTCCATCTTAAATTTAAGGGTTAATAGTAACAAATGTACAAACTATATACTAAGGAAATATACTAATAAGTAGTTAAATATACATTTTATTGCTGTTCTAAAATTTTTAGTGAGTCACCTATTAGCATCAGAATTCATCACACCCATTCTAAATAAAGCATCATATTCCCTATTACAACAAAGTTACTTAATATATCACCATTTTAAGCAGATTTCTGTTATTTATCCATGTGATATAATCTTTTTATTTGTTTATATTACTATATAATACTACTGAAGTATTGAGATAAAATATGAAGAAAAAAAGTAATTTATGGTATCATTACTAATATTATTATCATGATTAACATTATCATCTAGGGTCATACTAAGTTTTTCCACAGCCAATTAATCAAAGAAAACACTCAATGATTCTGCGATTTACTATTTATTTCATTAACAATTAAAATTTAATATTATTTTATTACATTTGCCACTTTAAATTTTATTGTACTGTAAGTTTAAAATTAAATAGTATGGGTATTAAAATTCTCTGCCACATGGCACCAAAAATCAACTATTTTAAATATAACTTCATGTTTTGTTAAGGGAATTAATAAACATAGCTACAATCTGTGAACAAATTTATTAGCTTTCTTTTCATGTTAATTAAGTAAATCAATTATTATTATTGGTAAAATGGCAGGTAATTTAATTAAAAGTGAATTAAAAAAAAACCCTTATAATACTATGATCTATTATAATAGATTGATAGAAAGTTACCCAAAATATCTTTCTGAACAGATTTTTATTAACCACTGTGTATTTAAAATATATGCTTCTTGATTTTTTTGCCTCTTTCCAAAAAGTACAGTTGATTTTTTATATGTGCATTAGAAAGCATGCACATACAATTGTCATTCTAGAAATTATTCAAGATAGGGTACACTAGAACAACTATAACAAATCATAATGCTTGAAGCATTAATCTAATATTTATATTATGAGAATTGAACAACCAATATTACACTTAACTAGAACAATAAAGTTTAACACTACATATGTGTGCTTGCATAGATTTTTTTTTTACTATAAAGTATATAGCCAATTAAAACAGCTACCAGTGTAAAATAATTAAATAGGGTTTATTTTATTGATAATTAAAATTCAGCTAATATATTATTTATTAGAAAAATTTATCAATAAAATTTTGAGATCTTTAAAATATAATCTAATTATTATTGTATAATATTTTGATGTTATAAATTATTTATATGTAAAATAAATAATTGTATTTTATTGGTACAGTAATAATTTAAATTAAGGTATAACATTGAAATTTTAATATTTAAGTGTATTTTAAAAATGATGCCTCAAAATTAGCACTTTTAAAAATCCCCAAATGCTCCAGTTCATATACTATTGATTATTATCATAGTAACAAAACAAATTTTACCCATAAACTTTTGAAAATTAATGAACTCTGGGTAATATTGAATCATATCACAGTCAACATAATGATAAACTATATATATCATCTGCTATATGAATTTAAGTAGTTTTACTAAATTACAGTGCATTAAGGACTACATGCAATTAAATTTTACAATGAGCCATCTTGTTCATTTTTACCAATATGGAAGAGTAGAGGAAACTACTAAGAATTTTGCCTACCTAGAAAAATATATATTTTCATTGTCCTAAATGGATAAATTATAACAAAAATATGATTATCATTGAATATTATTTAAAAGGAAATCACACTTAAATGTTTTAAGTCATCAATGGCATTTATAAAATTACATATGAGATGTTGTATACATAAATATTTCAGAAATCACTTGGCTCTTATGTGAAATTGAAATAACTTGCTTGAAATAATATTGATTGCCTCTCCATTGAATCAAAGAAACTTTGTACAAACTATGGATTAATATCCAATATATAATTATTCATTTATAAAAGCTGTTTAAAAATCTTAATAAAGATTGATGAAAGTGTTTGAATCAAGGGATTATTTGTTCTCTGCTATGTCTTTAAAACAGGCAAAACTCTCTATGCAGTATTGATCACATGATGTTTATTGGCTTAAAACCAATCCTGCTATGTCTTATAAGTTGATAAGGTGATCTATATTATAATTGGATGAATTCAATTTGCTTAAGCCTTGTTAAGCCAAATTTTCAATAGGGTCTTTATCAAAGTTAGAGGCATTCTCATGGAATATAATTTTATAATTGTATATTTTACTATGATTTAAGTATTTATATACATATATAGCAATTTATGACTTTCATTTTGTAACCAGCTTTATTTTTATTAATGGTCTGATTTCTTTTTAATCTTGTCTATTTAAATATAATACTTTAAGAAATATGTTATAATTTAGAACTCTGTTTCATCCAATCTTTTATCACTTCCATAATTTTCATATGTTGTTAATAATATGTCATCATTTTAGTCATCATTTATTATGTGGCTCGATTTGTTTTTTTATGAGCTGAATAATGGGTCTGGCAATCATTTTTTTTAATTACTCAAGTTATGTATGATTCAATAATCTTATGATTATAAACCCCCTTCTATTATTTAATAATATAATGTATACTAGTTTGAATACAATTATAATTTTTTTTTTTTTAACTTAGCACTTGGAAATAAAAAGTTATTTTTGATAATTTATTAATTTGCTTTAACTAGAAAGAAAAAATGTATCAAAATTTATTTCTCTTTTATAAAAACAGTAATTAATAATGATGTAAAATCATTGATCCAAGAATGTTATTTTTTTACTTATCTTTAAAAAAATCAAAGAATAAATTGTCTAATTAGTAATATGATATATTGTGTTAATGCAGTTTTAACATTATATGTATATAACATCATCTTTTGTTTTATATGAGAATATAAAATAGGATATATAAAACATGTATTTCAATATAACTGAAAGATATAGTTCAATATTAATTCAATCAATCATATTGTTCTTATATATAAATAAACACATTCACGGAACAAGCAAATCTGAATAGATGATTCACAAGCAAGACTTCTAAAGAATCATTAGAATGAATTTGGAAATAATCCTATTAGAAATCATATAAGTATATATTAAGTAAAAGAAGAGAATTTCTGACAGATAAGAATCGTGCTCATGCGTGAATAAACATACTTTAAAAAAGAGTGAACCCTGACCTTAAGTTCAGTTTTGAAGTTGTTTAAGCAAACATTTGTTGAATATACTTTATTTAATAGCTATATTTTAAATACTGCATATATTATTCTTAAATCATAGTTACATATTGTAAGGGGAAATGCTAAACTCACTTTTAATAATCTTATAATATCAACTGTAAAGTTTGTTTTTTATAAATATATTAAATATTAAAGAAGCTTAGCCTGAATGCAAAAAAATTAACCTAGTAATGTATTCAAACATGCTTGTTCTGTAAGTGGGTTTATATATTTATATATAAAAACACTATGACTAGATGATATTGATAAAAGTTTGTATTAATATTGAACTATATCTTTCATTTACATAAATGTTTTATAACTTTATTTTATACCCTAATGTAGAATATGTGATGACATGATATGCATATAATTTTAAAACTGCATTAAAACAATATACATTCTCATGTCCAATCACATTAATTTGCAACATTATTGAATTGCATTCGTATATTGATAATTATTTATCTTTTCAACATGTGTGATGATCAAGTGTTTCAGCAGTATGAGATAGCATGGATAGTTGAGGATTGTGTGAAAGTCTGAGTTCAAACCCCTATATATTACACATTGGAGTGCAGGCAAGAAAAGGCCTATACTGTGGAAAATATTTATATATTAATACAAAAAAAAAAAATTGAGCTTTTTCAACATACACATTTCTTGGAAAAGTCTCCAAAAATCAAATAATACAGATGTTTAAATACCAGAATATTTTGACTCAATACCTAGACAGATGCAACAAAAGAATTGGCACACAATATATAAAAAAGATTGCACTGAAATGAAATTGATTAAAAATTTTGTTGACTATATGTTGCATTATTCATTTGAGCATAGTACCCTAAATGTCCATAAACATCTGCATATCTAAATCACTATAATTATTAATATGCATGCCCGAGAGTAATATTTAGGTTAGTTTTTAGCCAATGACCATATCGGAAAATTGATGCTGTTCAACTAATAGTATTATTATTTATAATTTATTTGGCATCATGTTTATTTTTTAAAAAATAAGAAAACTATAAGTTACCAAATAATAAAAAAAATCTCAAAAGACGTATGTATTTTAAGGTTAAGATGGGAAAATCATCTATTAGAATTTACTGACAATATTTCAAGTTTTTCTCAATAATAATTGCAATTACTTCACCAATCATGTGACTGCTGTTAACAGCAATGGTTTAAAAGAGTAAACTATATATTATATTCAACTGCTGGCATCTATTGGAAACTTAAATAATCAAAATATAATAAATAACATTTCTTATTAAATCTGTATCCAATGTTATCCATATTTGGTATATATGATTACATAATCTTACTATAAACAGCAGCAGTTTAATAGAATAAATGAAACTAAAGTATTTGATAAATAAAACAAAGGTTGTTGTAATAATAAAAATTTTATATTCATAAAATTAAGTGCATGTAAAAGGTTCTGTTTTGAATCTTATAGAAAAATTGTGGAGAAATTAGTGATAAAAAGTAGGATTAATAGAATCATGCAAAATGAGTTGATTTTAAAATTTTATATAAAATGAACTGATATAATAAAGAAGATTTCAAATAAGTATTTATTTAAAACCAAGAAGATTAATATGAGAAAGTAGAGTAAGAATACTTAGAAAAGATTAAAAAAAGCAACACAAGCTTGACAGAAATATAAGCTGTTAAGAAGCAATTATGAGAAGAAGATGTAAATATTAGGTCGGAAAGCTAAATAAGAAAAAGAAACATCTAGAGTAAAATTATGATAAAGATGCGATGAATTTAATAAGAAAGTAAAGAGCGAAAATTAAAAACATTAGAAATAAGAGTTGTAAAAGAAAATTGGAGATAAATGAAGAAGTGAAATTTAAAAATGTAAGATTTTTAAATACATGTACTCAGTGAAGAGATTCTTAGATAATTCATTTATTGATTCGGCTCCATCTGAACTACAAAATGCTGCAATCTTAGATAGTATATTTTTATTTTAAATATTAATGTAATTGACAAATAAACTAAGCAGTTTAGTGGAGTGATATATTGATGGATTATGAAAGGCAAAGTCTATGAATCATCTTTCCAACTATACCATTTCTAGTGATCAGCTTCTAATGAAGAGTAACCCATTCGATTATGTAATTAATAAGGCATTTGCTTTTGTTTTACTGTTGAATGTTTAATATCTTCAAAAAGCTTGCTAAATGTTATAATCACGTGATTAAAATCTTACCCGTACAAATTGAAGTTTAATAACGATAACTTTAGTCATATTTTACAAGTAAAATATTTAAAGATTATATAGGTCTCAAATTTTTAAATATTGATTCTTCTACTGTCCTTTATTAAAACAAATTAACAGATATGTATTTTTTGTTTACTTATAGAGTAATTCCCGAAAAGTAACTTATATTTTTGTTTAACTTTAAATTTATTATGCTAAAATATGAGGAATCAATACTAACTTTCATATTATATCATCTCATATGTTATCTAATATTATATGTTATCATTTCAAAAAATAAGTTACCACAAAAAATACAAATATATTAGCATGAATGGCATCTATAATTACATAGCCAGTAAGAAGCCATGTCTTTGAAAATTATGTAATTTATACTTGTTGCAAATAATATTATTTGGAACATTTTTGCCACAAGTCTACATACATTATTAATCATAGGACACTGATAGTTTTAGAGTGTAAGTGCATGCTATGGTATTGTATAACCAGGATCAGTCCAGGTTTGGCACCCTAGGCAGATTTCAATCTTAGTGCAATTTTATCAAGTAATATTTTATTTTCCCCACTATCTCAGTGTTTCTTGTCTATAAATGCTTCTCTCTTAATACCAAATGACTCGAGCATTTAATAAACCACATGCCTATATTAGTTTTAAATATATTTATAATATGTCTATTAAAAATATTGATAAATATTTCACTATAACTGATGCTTATTGTGCCACCCTTAAATTTTGGCAATTTAGGTATTTGCCTAAGTGCCTATAGCATCAGTCAGCACTGTGTGCAACTAAAAATGTCCATTGCCAAGATTTATGTAAATTTCTGTGTAAAAAAAAAAAATTCAAATATTAATCAATAGTCAAAATGTTTGTATGAAAGTCTGTGATGGTTGTATTTAATAATAATTACATGTTGGGATATTTCCACCATATAATATTAGTTGTTAAATGACTTTAAATAACTCAAGCTTTATTTAAAATTTTCAAATACCTCAACTGTTACTAATGCATACAGGTTAGTACATAATACTCCTCTCTTCTTCAAGTGTTGTTGACCTGACCAGTGATAGAATTGGCATAAGATTCATGGACATTGACTTTAAGATGACATTAACCAACTAGTTCTTTACAGAATATCTACTTGGTTAGAATATCACAGTCAATATTCATATATCTAAAGATTCAGGTCCAATTTCCATAATAATACTGTACAGACCAGTAAGGCCTGAAAAAGAAAACTAATGCCAGTTGAATCCTTGTTTTATATGCTATCCAGTATGCTATTACTAACAGTTAAATGTATATTTGAAAAAAAAAAATGTCTGCATTTTTCTAAAGACATTTAACAATTAATATTAGATGATAAAAATAGTCTAACATATAATGCTAATAAAATAATACAATGATTTATTAGTGCATAGTTTATAAGAAGTTTGAATAATGGAGTCAAATTTTTCACTCTATCACTGCACCAAACATATAAAATGGTTTATTGATCAGGTCTTCATAAGAAGTTTGAGCATAATTTGACAGCCTGAGTCATGATTAATAGATACTGAACTCCAGAACTTACCTCTTTACCAGTGTGCCAAACCATAAAGCCATATCCAATAAATTAGTGTTTGAGGGTTTATAAAAAGTTTGAGCACCGGAAATGACATCTGGAACCATGATTCATGACTCTTGAGCTCTATAGTCTCCACTTTGGCATGACACTGACCCATGCAGAACAATATTTCATCTGAGATGACAACTATTATGATTTGAATTTATTTTTATCCACATTTAAACCATTGTAGAGACATCAATGTCATAAGTCTGATATTGTGGATCTTATTGGTGCTGAAACATAAAATCCTTGGATTGATTCGAGTGCTGGAGATTCTTATGAATTCCCAAACAATAAAGTCATTCGAATATTTATTTATTACTATATATATACTCTTAAGAGGTAGTCTGGCTTAAGTATTTATACTAAAATCAGAAACAGTGGTAGTTTTTAATTTTTCATCATATATATAAACAAAAAGTATATAAAAATACATAAAGTAACACTAACGTTATTAATATTTTCTAACCACTGTGTCTTTTATATTTTAGCACAATTTTTTGTATGTGTGATTTATTTTTTTAAGGAGCTTTGTGAACCAATATGTTATCCTATCCGCAGTGCGTCTTGGACCTCCTACTTCTTTTTCTAAACTTCTCTGCTGTTCTTAAATTTAAAAAAAAAAATAGGTGGGAGGAGAATGTAATAGATATGCAAGCTAAATTCCCATCTTGACTGAAAGCAGTTACAATCGGATACACCTCATTTAAAATAAAACATTTACATCTTAAGTTATTGTTTTTTTTATTTACTTTTTTTGGTATTTTTAGAGCATTTTGATGATCGAGCTTGAACGATGTGGAAACTTTTTATTTATTTAAATTTATTACTTTTTGTTTTTGGACAAAGCTGGAGTCAGGAAATTGAAAATGAAGGTATGTTATTAACGGTAAAACTAATCTACTCATATATGCATATTTTTTGTATATACATACAAATGTACATTGTTTATCTTATTAAATATAGATAGAAATAATACAGGTCAAGTTTGTGCAACCTGCGGTTCGTGCGTAAGCGTTCCCTCTGATAATTTTGTGGCCGGCTGTGCGGTATTGGGATATTTAAAAAAATAAAATAAAATCATAGTACTTTTTATCTAAGATAAAATAATATTAAAAAATTGAGATTATTAATTTAGATATCTAATGTTGGCCTCAAATATATTTCCATTAAAAAAATAACGTCTCTTTCAACAAGCAATAATTTGGATGTTTTATAATACAAGTATTTAATAATGATTTTTTTAATGGAGTTAATACCAAAGAAGTATTTGTTCTTAGCTTTTTTTATAATAAAATTTCAAATATCAAGATTAACGCATAAGAATTTAATATCCAAAATATCTCTGGACTCAACGCATCTAAGGAACAGTATATTCTCTGTTATTGGTAGAAAATAATATAGTCTGCTAAGATTTCACAAAATTTGCAATTTCCCTTCTTTCTTAAAAGGTTGCATGGACCTGATATAAGTAAATAGATAGATAGATGGGTGGATGGATAGGCGAGTGAATATATATATATATATATAGACAGATAGGCACACAGATAGATCGATAGCCAGTGTGAATATCTTATTATTATAAATATAAATATTCCCAACATATTTGTTCACAAACATTATATATTATATATGTGCATACATAATCTTATATTCATAAAGAAATTTAATCGTTATATATACTTTTCAGATTATCTGTGTGTGTGATTGTTAAGATTTTTTAAAAATAAAGTTAAGCTGGGGTGTGAAATAAATAAAAAAAAAACTTAACTGTCTTCATAAAAATTTTAACAGTAAATTTATGATAATTTAAAAAGTAGGAAAAAATGTTGTTAGTGTTTATAATATAAACTAAAATAATAATTATTAATGGTTTATTTATTACTACCATCTTTAAAGCATTTTAAAGCGTTAATTATTCCCAAAGATTATTACTTTAAAATTTTTTGTTTAAATATATGTTTATTTACATTTAAAATTATTCTAAGAATAAAATCATAATTAATTTGTAACTTAAAATCGTAATTATTTAAGAGAATGATTAATAGTATTATAAACGAAAAAGAAAACATTACATCAGAATTAAGCTCCCTCTGAACACATCTGGGCTATTAATCACTTAATTGTGACATATTAATAGATATATTAATGCAATATGTTTTGCCTAAACATAAGAAATACCTATAGGAGTCCAAGCGTTTGTAATACCTTATTTAATACTTTACTCACTCAAGTTTTAAATTTTAATTATTTACTAAAAAAAAAAAAAAGGTTTGAAAACTGTTTCATCTTCGAGTTATAGTTTAATGAACTTTTTTTTTTTTTCAAATACGCACATACACACATGTAATGAATATTAAATTACACTATTAAATAGATTATTTAACAATGATTCTACAAATGTTTGCCTGATGAAAATACAGAAATCATGATTAAACTAAAAAACCCAGTAAGTTTAGCACAGAGGAAATAAACCCATTATGAAAAAGGCAATCCAATCTTATGGTTTCTATTGTTCGAAGTTTCTTTATTAGCGGCCACTCATAATATAATAATTGCTACGCTGAATATATCTAGAATGTAAATTTGTAAGACGCATCTCATTAAATTCTTCTAAAGTTTTGAAAAAAGAAATACAAACGGCAATTATATTTTTTTTACAAAATTAATTGTCAATAAAAAAATTATATTTATAAATATTTTTCTTCTATTATTAATATCTAACAATCTGTATGTATTATAAATAATATGAATAACTGTCTATATTCGAATTAGAACAGAGGTGACAATTAATAATATATCTATATAAGTTTCCCATCAAAAATGTACTCTCTCTATATATAATTATATATATAAATTTTATTAAACGTAAATTATTTTTTTAAAAAAAATTTTTAAAGGAAGACCTAGAGGCCCCCCCCCCTATTTTAATATAAGAAAAAATAATTATTATTATTTTAAATTATAATAACGGTATAACCTGTAATATTAATAATCAGCATTAAGCTATTGCACATGCGCTTTGTAGATTTTTAACAATAAATGAATACTCTCACTTCAAACACAAGATAAGTCTTTGGAAAAGATAGAATGAATCCATCTATCTTTTCGAACCCAAATGCTTATGCATGTATTCATTCTATCTTTTCCAAAGGCTTATCTTGTGTTTGAAGTGGGAGTATTCATTTATTGTTAAAAATCTACAAAGTGCATGTGCAATAGCTTAATGCTGATTATTAATATTACAGTTATCGTGCAAAGCTATATAAAATAAATAGTTTAATAATGATAAAAATAAATAATAGCAGAAATATATAATTTATACAGATGTTGTGTTCTATTCTTAGATCGTAATCATTATCAATTGAACTTATAAGTGCAGATGGTAAAACAAATATCACGTTATTATAAATTTAACTTCAATTCAGATCTACAAGAATATTACATGAAAAAAATACACCATAGAAAAGACAAAAACCAGAGCCAACCCTTATAAATCAGTTTAAAGTTTGTATAATAAGTAATCAATATGTCTATAATGATACCATACCCCCAGGCAAATCCACTTAATATCTGTTTCACCTTTACACAAATTGAGTTGATAATAATTATAGCTCTTAGCTAAGTAATCAAAGTATTATAATTTTTTGTTAATTCATACCATTATTTATTTTAAATTACATATATATGCAATAATTTTACAAATGCACTAACAAATATTTGTAATAATCAGTTTATTACATACATATTTTGTATTGTATCACATTTTGGTTCATTAAGTGCTATAACGTGAATATTACTTTTACCACTTATTATGAATATTTAAGAATTGAATATCTTATATATATATATATATATATATATATATATATATATATATATATATATATATATATATATATATATATATATATATATATATAAAGGCTGCAGAAAGGAGTTTGCTATTAACTGAAAGGAGACCCTTTGATTCCTCTTAGAGGCCTTAAAGGAACCAAGCAGGGCAAATTCCTAATGTCCACTCCATATGTTCTTGTCATTGCAGCTGTTATTACTATGTGATTATTCATGTAGTATACGAACATGAATGGGCTGGTGGGCTGCTCACCAGCACGCATTAGCCAGCATGGTGAGTTTATTGGCTTTTTACCTCCGAGTTTAGGAATATTTTTTCAATATATATAATCATGACAGACAAAAATAAATCATGGCCCTTATTCCCAGGAGGCTGTAAAGTCACCATCCAAGGCAGAGGTTGGTGGCCAAAGGCAGAGGGTGCTAAGAATCCCCTGATTGTGGACTCAGGCTGCCATTTGATGATGACTGTTTACTTAGGTACTTACAACTGCAGATCACTTTCAAGTGAAGAAAGATTGCAAGAGTTAGAAGAATAACTGTCTTATATTAAATGGGACATTATTGGACTTTGTGAAGTTAGAAGAAAAGGTGAAGAAACAATTGATTTAAAAAGTGGACATATACTCTACTATAAAGGCACAAATATTTGAAATACGAGTGGAGTAGGATTCATTATAAATAAAAAATGGAAGAATAACATTGTGGAGATTGGTGGTGTATCAGACAGAGTGGCAAGATTAGTTTTATCACTTGATAGCAGATACCAAATGCAGATAATTCAGGTTTATGTCCCAACAAGTTCTCATAGTGATGAAGTTATAGAAGATTTTTATATGGATGTACAAAAAGCTTCTGATCAGAGTAAACAACATTTTAAAATTGTTATGGGAGACTTTAATGCTAAAATTGGTAAACAAATGAAAGATTAAAATGCTGTAGGTAATTTTGGTTATGGTAATAGAAATGAGAGAGGACATAGACTTGTGGAGTTTGCAGAAAAAGAAAAACTTTATCTTATGAATTCTTTTTTTGAGAAAAATGTTAAAAGGAAATGGACATGGAAGCATCCAAATGAAGGTACAGCAGAATTGGATTATATTTTGACTAACAGAAAATACATATTTCAAGATTGTAATGTTCTTAATAAATTTAACACAGGAAGTGATCATCGATTAGTAAGATGTAAGATACATATTAATGCAAAACAAGAGAGACAAAAATTATTAAGAAAAACAATATTTACAGTTGATATTCCTAATCTTCAGAAACATTCTAATGAATTTAAATTAGAACTTACAAATTGGTTCCAAGTGTTAGTAGATTATGAACATGATTCAGATTTGAATGACATTAATAGGAAAATAAGCAATACACTTTTAAAAACTGCAACAAAGATAGCTGGTAGAAAGAAGCAGCAATTGATCAATAAAATTTCTACTGAGACTAGAGAATTTATGAAGAAAAGAAGAAATATGAAGATATACAAAAATGATGTATTAAAAAGAATTGAGTATCTAGAACTTTGTAAAATGGTATGGAAAAGAGTTGAAAATGATATAAGAAAGTATAATTGTGAACTAGCAAGGAAAGCTGTAGAAGAGAATAAAAGTCTAAAGAGTGTAAAACAACATTTTAGTATTAGTAGGAAATTTATGTCTGGAATAAGAAAAAAAGATAGCATTATTACTAAAACGAGGGATGACATCATGAAATGTGTAGATGACTTCTATCAAGAATTATATAGTAATAAAGAACAAATGCCTCCTATACCTATTATATCTTCCGAATTGCCCAGAATTTTGAATGAGGAAGTGAGACATGCAATTAAGTTTATGAAGAAAGGGAAGGCTCCAGGTAATAATGGAATTATAATTGATATATTAAAAGAAGCAGGTGAAGAAATAAATTTTTTTTTTTAGCAAAGTTATATACCTAATGTCTAAATAATAAAGATGTACCAGATGATTGGAATTACTATTAATATTTAAAAAAGGTGATAAAGAAGATATTAGAAATTACAGAAATCAGTTTTATACAAAATTTTTACTAAGATAATTACAACTCGTCTACAGAAAACACTGGATTTCTACCAACCATGAGAATAAGCTGGATTTAAAAGTGGTTTTAGTACAGTAGATCATATCCAGGTATTGAGAGAAATTATAGAAAGGACAAATGAATATGAGTTGCCATTATGCTTAGGATTTGTAGACTATGAAAAGGCATTTGATTCTATAAACATTTCTTCAGTGATTAAAGCATGGGATCATCAAGGTGTAGATCCAGGATATTGTCATATTTTAAAGAATATTTATAAAAATGCAATAGCAACAATTAGATTACATAATGATAGTAGGAAAATCAACAGAGAAAGGGTGTAAGACAGGATGACTCCATATCTCTAAAACTTTTTACAGCAGTGCTGCAAGATATATTTTGTGGATTAAAATTGAAAGCTAAAGGAGTGAAAGTAAATGAAGCTTATTTAAGTCATTTAGATTTTACAGATGATGTAGTTGTTTTTGAATATAATGCTTTAGAGCTACAGGAAATGTTGAAGGAGTTATCAGATGAAAGTAGGATGAAAGATAAATGTTAAAAAGACTAAAGTAATATTTAATGGATTTTCTCAAAGTATAAAAATAAAGATTGATTATGATGAATTAGAAGAAGTTAACAGTTACAAATACCTTGGTCAGATTATTAATACAGATGGAAATATAATGGGTGAAATTAATCATAAGAATTAAACTTGGTTGGAGTGCTTTTGGTAGAAATAACTTGATACTAAAAGGAAATATGCCTATGTGTTTGAAAAGGAAGGTTTTTAATAAATGTGTTTTGCCAGTTCTTACTTATGGATCTGAGACTTGGAAACTTAATAGAAGAGTAATACAGAGACTTCAGACCACTCAAAGAAGTATGGAGAGATGCATGTTGGGAGTAACAATAAGGGATCAAAAACACAATGTATGGGTAAGAGAACAAACAGGTGTTACTGACCTCATTGAAAAAATTAAAAGACAAGTGGAGTTGGGCTGGACATATTGTTAGAAGAGATGATAATAGATGGACAATTGAAATTTTAAACTGGATTCCAAGAGATTGTAAATGACCCAGAAATAGACCACATGTGAGATGGATGGATGAAATAAGAAAGTGTGCAGGGGTGATGTGGAGAACAGAAGCTAAAGATAGGAAAAGATGGAGTGAACTTAAAGAGACCTTCATCCTGCAGTGGGTTGATAATGGTTGATGATGATGATTATATAATTAAACTGGATATTATTTTGCTTATTAAATTCCTGGATATTTCAATGAAATATTCATAATAGTCAAGGTTAAGGTCTGAATGAAGAACTGTTAGATCTTAAGCAATAAAGAGATTGAGATTGAACATGAAGTAAAGAACAATCATATATATATATATATATATATATATATATATATATATTAAGTGGATTAACAAAATTTGCATTTCCTTTTGTTTTACAATTAATTGATTTCAAGTTGGTTTTAGATGAGATAATATATATTCTAATATTCTCATGGATAAACACACACATTCTCATGATTTGAGAAAGAAGAAGCTCTGAGGAAAGTACATGTTATTGTATTGAAACGTTAGCTATTTAGATTATTATATTTTTACTACACGGAGGTTCAAGGAAATAATACTATGAATATATATATATATATCTAATGATCCGCTAATGAAACTGTTAAATGATGGAGAAAAGATGTGACGAGTTTAATGTTTGTTTAAAATTACAGCAGATTTTTATATTTCAGTTAGACACCACCAGGTTCTTTCATAAGTTGGAAGATGATTTAGATCAGTTTATACTCCTTCCTTCCTCAATGTACCCTTTCATCTTGGGTTTTTATTGATTTAGCCATTAACAATAAAAGAAATTACCTTTAAAGTTTTGTTATATTTTTTTCACTTCATTTCATAACAAGCACATACCATTTTTATTTTTGACATACATCAGGAAATCATAATTTTCTTTGATTTATGTATTGAACTAAACTACTTCTAGAGAAAATATACATGGGAAAATATTAACTTATACAATAAAATTATTTATAAGAAAAACTTTATACGTTACTAAAAGTTGATTATCCAATATCTTCCACTTCATCTTAATATAACATATATACTTTTAAAAGATTTGCTCATCTTTACATGAATCTTATAAAAGTGCTATCTTGGTATAATTGACATTCTCTAAATGATTTCATTTTTTTTAAATAATTTACTTTCATGTTTAAATAGAATTCCATTTACTCTAATGTAATCCTAAAAATATTGTTAGAACATGACTCACTTGTGAGTGTGTGTGTATTTAAGTATACTGTTTAGAAAATGCTCCCCAGACATTTTACAAATTCACTTATTAACTTAATTCATTGATTGTAATTTTAATTTTTTTAATCCTCATCAAAAGATCATTTAATATCATCATTATAATAATGCATAACACAAATAATATCCAAGCTGAAATATTTTATAAATAGACTTAATTAATAAAATCATTATAGAGATATATAAGTTTAAGTTATCAAACAACATTCATTAAATATAAACAAATATATATGCAAAAACTTTAGATCCTTGTCGAGCATTGGTGGTCGAGAGGTCAGCAACAGCAGCTTTACAAGCAGTTGTTCCGAGTTAGCGGGTTCGCTTCCCGGCTGATGCTATGACACATGAGAAAGAAAAAACTTTAGATCCTTAATAAAAATACTATCCCTGTTAAATAATAACTTAAACATCTTATGGGTGTGTATAGAAATGATACATTAATTTCACATGACAATATATAACAAAATATTCCTAATGAAATATTTGCAACTTCAGTATCACAAACATCTAAATAAGGCCCATAGCACAGTGTTATATTAACTATCCTCAAAAAGTAAATAGAAATATATCCTCATCCAACTCTTCTCTTATTTCATATGAATGAACTTGATCAACAGTAAGTATATTCACCAACGAAACAAATAAAAGATAGTTTTATCTGCATCAATATTTTTACCTAATATAAACGGGATACAACTTTGGATTTAATTCTTTAAATCATTCTTCTGATAATCTACTGTGATTAATTCAAATCTTATACAATACCAGCAATAAACTGTAAATTATCAAAATAAATTCTGATTATCTAATCTTTTGTTTCCAGTCAATTCTATTGAATTTACATAAATAGGTTCAAATACTTCAAATATCAACATAATTTTAAGTCTCTTCTAATAGAAGACACTTCATGTCTTGAATTTCACATTATAAAAGTCCTTTCACATATACATATTCATAATGTAATGTTTAATAAATTATATTTTAGTAATTAAGAAAGTTTTTTAATTTTAAAGGACTTTAATGCACAGATAAAAATAAATCTTTTATTTGTAATCTATTCAGCAAGCTCATTTTATTTAAGCCCCTTCTATTAGGTTATATATATATATATATATATATGTATATATATATATATATAATAATTTCTACCAGAGAATTCTTAAAGATAATATAGTAATGTATTATTATTAAAAAAATAGATTTCAAAATCTTTCATTTTTTATATTTTATTTTCTCCATTTTTAATTTATTAAATAATATCTATAAGTACATTGTCACCTTCTCTTCTTAGAATATGGTTTTTATTATTTTGAAATGTTTTTGCATTATGACCAAAGAAACTATCTATATAAAGCAAAATGATTATTGTAGAATAGAAATAAATACAATAATTATTACAATTTTTTTTCTCTTTTATTAAAATTTAAAGAAAGATGATGGGAAGGAAGGAAAAAATATATCGATAATATATAGTGAAATCTTTAAGTGATGCTTTCTAAAATTTTAATAAAAAACTGCTTAATCTAGTTATGTAGCATTAAATTTCCAGTCAGTCCTTGAGTATTTATATAAATCATAGTATTCATGTGCAAGATATTATAATTGCATTTTTGTAAATTGTCATATTTTAATTAACTCTTTTAGTTTTTTTTCTCATGTGTCAAAGCATCGACCCGCAAACCCAGGACAATGGCTTGTAAGGTGGCTGTGCTGACCACTTGGCCACCAATGCTTGACAAACTCTTTTAATTGTTTAGGGAATGATTAACTATATGAAAGCATCAGCATGAGGCATTTGATCAGAAAAATCTAAATAAAAAATTGTAATTGAATATTTTTAAAAATTTTATTTATAGATTATGTTATTTAAATATATAGAATTTTTAATTGAAAAAAATTAAAAGACACTAGTAAAATAGAATAGCAGAATAATAAAAAAAAAATTAGCACTACCTTTATCTCTTTGATTGATTTCTTCTTTTGTTTGGATGCCTGAAGCTGTTTGATAGTTTATTTTGATAATGTATTTACAATTTTAAACAGAAGGTTATCAATCCATTGTACTTGTGCTGTGTTGTTATATTAAGTGAACATTGTTTTTGTTGAATGTGAAGAAACTCTCAATCCAAGGCACAAGATAGTCTTCTAAAAATGTGGCCATCTTATTTTTGTAACTAAATTCAATTATATAGGGCAATCTTAAATATCTTGGAATGAGAATATGAAAATTTGATATTCTTCACTTTACTTCCATTTTCTTTATTACACATATCAACCCTTACAAAATTTTAATATTTACTGCATGTTAATATTTGGAGATGTTAGAATTAACATAACTGACTACTAGATTTACTAGCATGGTTTCAAACTGTAATTTTAAACAGAAGTTAGGCAGCCACTTACATACACTCTACTGTTATATTAAATCAACATGAATGTTAATATGTATAATAAAGAAAATTGAGGAAAGTGAAGAATATAAAATCTCCATGCTCTTGTTCCATGATACTTAAGATTGGCCTATATAATTGAATTTAGGTACAAAGATAAGATGGCCACCCTTATCTTTTCAAAGTTTCTCTCTCTTATGCCTTAAATGAGGATTTCTTCACATTAAAAAACAATATTGATTTAATATAACAGTGCAGTGCATATGTAAACAGTTGATTACCTTCTGTTTAAAATTACAGTTTGAAACTATGCTAGTAAATCTATGAAGCAATTACATAATACTTTTATAATAACTATAAAAATTATTTTTGGGTGTGAATTTTATTAAGACTCATAATTATTTTAACATAATGATTGTGCATTAATAATTGAAAATCAAAAGTATACATTATTACACTTTTATTTTATATCTATATATTTTATCTTTAAAAAGAGAAGGTAATGACATTCAGCACAATGTTAACAATAAAAATATGTCATTCTAATCAGACCATATTATGAAAATAATGACTAATATGTCATTGTGGTCATTGTCTTAAATTTTTTTGAAAAAGTTTAGAAATTATGAAACAATTTTAATATTTTAAAGCAGAATTTGAAAGATTCATCAAAGATCTAGGTATCTTTTCATTCACATTTTGAATACAAACTTTAATTTAAAAGATTTTATTTAATTTCCAAAGTTATTCAGCTTTGCCAAACATTGAATGATGTAACATCTTTAGTTGTCATTTACAATCTCATTTTTTTAATATTTGCAAAGATCAAATATGAAATTTTAGAATATTTTTCATTTGTAAACATATATTTCTACCAAGTTAAGTTAAGTTGATTAAATTTTGATAGAAAATAATGATAATTAAAAGCTTACACAAAGTCTCACTATGGAGAACAATTAAATCTAATGATGTAAATGAGAGTTAATAGTAATTAATCATGAATGCAACACTCAGGTTATCACATTACATCTGGGACAAACAACCTGAGAGAAATTATATGAACTTTTAACATATTAATTTACATCTTTTTTTTCTATTATTATTTAAGTTTTGTTAGCATTGAAATTTGGATTGTGCTCCATAGTAATTCTTTTCTAGGCTGACTCTGTTGTAGATAGAATTCAAGAAAAAATAACACCAGAAGACTAACTTCTAAAGCTGGAGGCAGGCAATAAATACACAACATAAGTTCTTTTGGTCTTTTATAACTTCATGAGATATCTTTCTATAATTCTTCTATTTTTTTCACTTTGTATGTAATTGATAGGCAAATCTGGGTTATATAGTAAAACAACACAGCAATCAATTTAAATGTAATTCATTAATTACACTGTTTTTTTAAAAAAAGCAGATTTACCAAAATAGTTTTAATTAAAAATTTGATTTTGACGATTTCATAATAAACCTTACTTATCCTGTTTTTTTTTTTTTAACAACAACATCAAACACCAAAAACGTTATCTAAAATTTATTTATAATTTATACTTTTTCTATTATTTGAATTAATGTTGGAAAATTAGTTAAGACTTCACACACATTAAAACATGAACACACAACTAATTTGATGTGTCTGTGTGTACAAATGTGTACATTAGCAATAAATTGAGCTTTTAGTTATTATCTGTAACTTTAATTGAAATTATACTTGTGACCAAATAAACTGTTGCTAATATCTTTCTATCAACTTATCAACTTTGGAACATCACATGAAGTATTCACTTCAATACATATAGTAATAATACAAAAGTCACCAATGCCAATTAATTACCAATGCTTTTTTTACCATTAACATTAATTTCTAAAAAAATGTTACATAAAATTAATTGATGATGAGTGAGACGTCACATGACTTTAATTCAGGTAGCATAAAAGTAATGAAAATAAAAGAATATGCTAACATTTGTATTTTTAAAATTTTTGTCATCTGTATCCAGAGCATCTGAAAATATTTAGATCTATCTAATAACAGGATATCATATTATAATTAAAATATGAAGGATACTTGATTCTCTCTTTACAAGGTTATATATAATGGAAAAAGATTTATTTTCAGATTGACTTCTACTAAACAACAAATGAAAGTTTCAGCATGTAACTTCAACAACAAATAAATTTATTAAATACAGTAAGATAGTATATGATAATCACAATAATAATAATAATCATGGAATAAAGATGTCCCCTTCATATCATCTATTAAATCATAATGAAAAAATAAACAATTTATATGAAGTTAGACAAATAAACATAAAAATATCTAAAACAAATTTATCTGGCTAAAATCTACATACGATGTTCTGCCCAAGACAAAACAGAATTTTATTTTCTCAATTTGCAATAGATTAAACTGCTAATTAGATGTTAATGTTGTTTAGAGAATTATATTATGTTTGTCTACTAATGTAAATGTGTGTTATTAAATAATATTGATAGATATTATAATGTATATGCTATAACTGATTTACTCAAACATATTTTTAGTCTTTATGATAAAACTATAAGAGTTTATAAATATGACTCAATTCTCATTTAACACTATAAAAATAAATACATCACATGATATAATGAATACTTCCTTCAGATCTATAACTATTAAGCCTAACACATAAATTCTTTTGTAGTAAATGATAATTGGAATGCATTCACTGATTCTCCTATTATTTAACATATAAGGTTTTTTTATTCCATTTTATTATCACACGATTATCTCCAGTCTCTACACATTTAATTTGAACTTTGCTGGTCCTTTATAATCCACAAATGTCATATTTATTTTTCTCAAAATATCTGAAAATATGTTATTTACAAATTTTTTTTTTTCTAATCATTATCTATCATACTGTTTTCGTTCACACACAACTTTTGATTCATCTTTGCCCTAAGGATATCTAACACAAACAATAATCTATTTTTGTAATTAGAGAGATTTGACCTCAGGATTCTTTTAGACAATTTTTCCTTCACTCTACGTCAAGCAACAGATACTCATGACTATACATTTAGGAAAAAGATACATGGTCCCCAGTATATGTATTTCGTGCAGAACCAACACTCATCAGTTGGTTTCTTTACTTGAGCAAAGTTTACATCAAAGCTTTTGTTTCTTCATTAAATACAAAGCTTTAATAACAGCATCTTCATTTATTATTAAATATCTATAGAATTCAAATGAGATTATTATATTATTAACCGTTGTAAATATTTAATTTTACTGACTGTCTACTGTTACTTCTCTATCACACACCCACACACATCTACACCACACACACACACACACACACATATATATATATATACACACACACTATATATTTAAGCTTTTTAAACTTTACTCAAATGCAATGATTTGTTTAGGATGATTTTAAATATATATAATACAATTTATTTATTACTTGGGTATTTTTAGTATTAATATTTGCAATTTATTAGCTGATATGTTTTGCACATAATTAATGTATATATGTATGTTCTTTTGTTGTTTTTAAGTCAATTTTGGAATTTCATAGCTTTTATGAATAACTCATCGCACGTGGTTAAATTGAATAATTTTCACAGGTGTTATAATTTTTTACTTAATTAATCATTCAACCTAAAGACAGTTTTACCGATTTGTTTCTGTTAAAACAAATACATTCATGGCTTTATCTACATGAATAATTAGATATAGATATATAATTTTATTGAATTAAAATATTTAAAATTGAGAGATTTAAAAAATAATAATTCAGTTAAAAAAATTGTAATATTAAATTTTATCTTTACTTAATTTATAAATATTATGTCACATCAGTAATTGAAACGAAAATAACTACTTCTCAGTGAGTTATGTGATGTCAAAAACAACGCAATATTGAATGGTACCACTAGGTCGTTAAGTTCTGTTATTATATAAGTTTAGTTTTGACATAGTTTTAAAATTATAGGGTGAATTCTGTCTATTGTTTTAATTTATGTATAGACTAAAGAATCTGAAATCAACATTAATATATGCAGAATATGAAAAAATGAGACTTTTGACAACCTCTGAATATTAGATGAAATCGTAATTTTAATAAATGTAATAATAAATAGTCATAACATTTTTTAATATCAAACATTTAAAAAAATATGATTATTATTACAAATCACATAACAAATAAAATATAAACCATTTACCTATAAACAATATAAATAAAATACTTTAAGCATTGTCTTTAGATTGGTTTAAAATTTAAAATGAGTCTTGCATAATTATGGTAAAAATAATATTGCATATATAGAATGTTCATTGATAATTTAAATTTTATTTATTGTAAATATAGATAATGTATTCCATTTATTGATTAATTATTATATTATCATCATCATCATTATTTTCTAAAAATAATTGTTCTGTTAGTTATTCTAGTCATATTAAAATGGTTCTTTAAAAATACTTAGCTAGATAGTGTAATATGATTTTGATAATAGCAGCGTCATTGAAATGAGAAATAAAGAAATATGAATAAACACCATCTTTTTGTTTGAGAAGCTTTCTGATAATTCTTTAGATTTATTAATTCTTCAATTGTTCAATTTTTTTAAGAATCTCTTCAATAGGTTTGATAATATTTCAATTTTTTATTTGATCAAATTTACTTTTATACTTGGTGTATTATCAAAACTTTTGAAATATTTATTAAACATATATATTTACAAATGAAAATTCTTAAAAATATTAATGTAACTTTAAAGTGAAATACATAATAAAGTTAATGAGAAAAATAACTTATTTCTTATTGGTTGTTACAAGAGTCACTAATAAAAATTTGAAATTGAAAAATTTATAATTATTTTAATTTATTATGTAATATCTGAACAAATTAATCTTCAGATTAGTGAAAGATAACAAGATTTTATTTAATTAAATAAAGTGACAAACATAAATCAAGCATGACCATTAGAAATGCATTATTATTATTATTATTATTATTATTATTATTATTATTATTATTATTATTATTATTATTATTATTATTATTATTATTATTATTATTATTATTATTATTATTATTATTATTATTATTATTATTATTATTATTATTATTATTATTATTATTATTATTATTATTATTATTATACAGACAATTAAACCAATAAATATCACATGATCACTATTTCTTATGCTTGCTTATAACTGTTATTAAAACAGGAAAAATTCACTATACATATTGCCACTTACTGCAAGCTACAGTAATCAATGAATGCCAGAAGACTTTTGCATAAAATCCCCATCTAGTGTCTACTCATCCAATATCCCCAGATTAGTTTCTGGCGGGGGATGTTGGATGAGTAGGCACTAGATGGGGATTTTATGAACAAGCCTTCTGGCATCCATTGATTACTTTAGCTAGCAGTAAGAGGTAATCCTATATTCAGTTTTGCCTGTTTTTATACAGACAATTACAAGTTGTAACCCTACTTTATTGATTTATATTCTAAAAGTAAATATTTTCCATTTCTTTTTTATTAAAAAATATTCTAACCATACTTATTAAAATTGCTCTGCAGTTATTTTTTTTAACTACCAAACAACAGTTGGTAATTTTCTGATATATCATGTCAGCCACTTGATGGCATTGATGCTAAGCAAAAACATATAAATATAACATTTCTGGGCTAGCGATTTTATATTAATATTGCCTTTTTTATTTATAAATTCATTCTAGAAAATGATATTAATTATATATATATATATATATATATATATTATAAAATCTGAATAATTCTGCCTTTTTTTTGGTTGACAATTATTAATGAGAGAGGTGTTTATTTTGACTAAGTTGAAATACAAATTTAAGTGTTTTTATTGAAAATATTATTGACAAAAAATAATGGGAGAAGGGTTTTTTTGTGTCTGTTTAGATAGTTTCTTGCCACTAATTAATGAGAGACAAATTAACATTACTTTTAGAATAATAAAACATCCACATCAAACATATTTACCTTTAAATCAATAATTTAACCATTTACTCAAATAATTATAATTTCACTCACCTACATATTCTAGTTTTCTTTCTTGAGAAAATGGTTTTATAAACCTTTAATAACATTTTTGTGGCCAAAAATAACAACATTTCTGTGGAACAAAAACTTTTAACACTTAAACAACAAACCAACACATGAACCTGAAACTGTCCATGGAAAGCAACAACATCATAACAGAAAAAAAAATATACAAAAAAGAAACAAAAAACTACTTCTACTTTAGCTGCATC
Source organism: Epiperipatus broadwayi (assembly GCA_028023455.1). Taxonomy (NCBI): domain Eukaryota; kingdom Metazoa; phylum Onychophora; class Udeonychophora; order Euonychophora; family Peripatidae; genus Epiperipatus; species Epiperipatus broadwayi. The sequence goes on from JAQFVV010006843.1 coordinate 186,931, forward strand.
TCATCCAAGATTGCACAAAAAATAACTCTGGCCTTGTGAAGATGTTGCCACAGAAACTCACACTGGTAATTGTCAATACAATTTCTGGATACCCCATGCTGTTTTGTGTGACTTTAGACATCCCCAAAGACATTCAACATTTTGGGTGTGAGTGTCTGTTTTAGCATCAACAAAGTTGTAGCAAGGCTTAACAATGAAGTGTTTAAACCCTGCAGCCTCCAAATCAGATGTTTTATAGGTCTTCCAGTAGTTGGAGTAAATGGTGGATCTGGGCTTGACATAGGACTGTATGAGCTGCAGAAGGGTGGATACAGATTGTGATGGAACTGACATGGCAAAGCATTCTCAAGTCTCTTGGCAGAACCCTCCAAAGATCCATTGTTGAAAAAGCATTCTTCCCTGGTGGTTCTTTCATCAACTGAATAGTGTTTTATCCACCTCAACTATCAAACCTTCTCCAACTTGACTGGATGGTCTCGAAGAAAGGCTTTCATGACACAGTTCATGGAGAGCCTTCTTCCAGCTAACAAAAGCATCTCAAGACATAACAATCATTGGCAATATGATCTATACTCAACTCATTACAGCTCCAATAATGAAGCAACCATAAACATTTGATGAAGGGCATTTGGAATCCCTCAAACCAGCTGCCTTTAGGAAGTGACCACTTCTGACAGCAAGAACATGACTTACAAATGAAAGTCCAAAGATGTTTATGAACCTCAAGTTGCATTGTCTTCCCATGCAAACATATCTTTTCTTTCAGCAGGATGTTGTTCTGTTATAGAAATATCATGTCACTGGCTTTGGGGTCTGGCAATTGCCATAACTCCAACTTTTTAGAGTTCGAATTTGCCATTTTATTTGTCTCGAAAAAGTACTCTCTAAAACATGACTTACAGCATGATTGTTAAAATATTGCACTATCCCACCTTAAAAGCCAAGTTAGAACAGATGTTTTCTATGTTATATTGTAGAAAGAAGGCTAACGTCTCAGCCGCAGCCACAGAAATAGCATACTTCTAGCAATTTGGATAGAAATAGCACAATCAATCATCTGACATGAGAGATCAGAACATCACCAAACAGTATAATTTGTTAATTACCCTTTCATTTGAACAATATTACCTTTTGTTTTAGACATATAAAAAAACAGTTTTAATTAAAATTGTATTTCTTAACAAAAATTATAAAATCTTATTTTTTTTCTTTTAAAAACCTAGCTCTTTATTCTCTTATTCTTATTATAATTATTTACTTATTTTTTTCTCTCTCTTATCATTATTATTTTTAAAAAGCTAAAACTAATCAATAAATTACTGAAGAGGAAGAACGAAAAATATTTATCATCTTATTCTAAAACTAAAACTAATATATAAGTAGAAGTACTAAAAAAAGGGGGAAATTATTATTTGTTTTATTTTTTTTTTTTTGTATTTTTTCTTTCACTTTTACAGCTAATTTTAACAAATGTTAAATAGTCACATTTGTATTATTTACAATATGTTGTACAATTCTCATATTAACTTTTAAGGAATAAAATTTTTTAAATAAGTTGATACTTACTATTATAAAAAATATTTAAAGAAATAATTATTTTCATTTTGAATTTACTGGTTTTAATAAACCTGTAATATTTAACATGGTCAGAATTGGCCTCTGTCTACTATATATATATATATATATATATATATGGATTACATAGCACTCACTAATTTAGTGTATGTGCATATATATACACGTAAAATAAAGGAAAAGTTGAAATAAACACAGACATAAATTTTTGTAGATATTTTTCTACATTTCCTAAAATAAAATAATAAGTAAAGGGTTAAATAATAACTCCAATTTAAAATAAAAATTTAAACTTTTAAAAGGTCTGATAAATATGATTTGTAATTCTGATTTTGAAATTTAAATGTAAGCATGTTTTTTTGATAATTTAAAAAAAATGTTTATTTTTGAAATCTTTAATTAATTTGTAAATTTTTATTGTCTAAGTGAAAACATGTATGTTTTCAAAAGGATTAGAGAGATTAAGATACAATTCTGTTTTCCATCAAGGTGTTGTTATCACCTCAGAATATTTTATAAAAAGGGCTGATAAAAAATATCAGTCAGTCTGGATAGTGATTTTTGAAGAGAGCAGTCTGAATTGTAGTTTTTTTTTGTAAGAGCTGAACAGAACAGCTTGGCTACTAAATTTTTTTGTGTTAGTGGCAGAAATTAGCTGACCAAAATGGATAGCTGCAGTCTTTTGTTAGCTGTAGTAGAGAGTTGGCAGTTCAGTTACCATGAACTGATGTAGCTGAAAGCAAGATAGTAGACTGTTTTCCTTAGATGGATTTTGAATTTACATGAAAAAAATGACCTACTTCTTTGTGCTGAAATTCATAGCCTTAATTGTGGAGAGGACAGTTGCTTGCCTGAAATCTATTAAACCAAAACAGCTGCTTGTCTGGAACAGTTCTACACAGATGGGAGACCAACTACTGACCAACATTATACATGGATTATATACTTTTATCTGATGATGACAACAAACCTGGATTACATTTTTCTAATGGACCAAAAACCAAGCTTACCAAGAGAGAGCTTGAAGAAATTGGTGTACTTATGCTGCTGTTTGTCAATACACATAGGTAACTACAAATAACATGTCATGTGTATACACAGTGAGTTATTTTATTTTAATATTCCTTAAGATGACTTATAAAATTATAAATCAATAACTTAAAGCAAAACAAATCAATAATTTGCTTGAGTCAAATGTCTTCAAAGACTATTTGATATATATTTTTGAAGAAATTGTTTTGCTAATTTTATTAATAGAATGAAATTTATTTAAAAGAAATATATTTAAATGTAAAACACATTTGATAAGCATAATTTTTTTTAACTATAATGCAAAAAACCTGTTGATATTGAACTATGAAAGACTTAATTTAGGTCTACAATACTGAATTAAGTTTATAGAAAGATATAATAGCATTGTAACAGGCTTAAACAGATAAAGTCAGCGGTGCAATATACACGCACACTCAGATATGCAAATTTTAATCATTTTTTGTTATTGAATATCAATTGTAATAGATTAATTGTATAATAGAAATCATGCATCTGTGCACATGTATATGAAAATCATTGCACCAATTTGAATTGTGAATGGTAAATATTGTCAATTAATGTGATAACTTGAATTTTGTAGTATTATTGTAAATCAATGTAATAATTTTAGTTGTATATATAATTGTATATTAGAAATCACTCATCTGTGTGCACATACATGTAAATCAGTGTAATAATTTGAATATTGAATGATGATCATGTAAATCACAAATGTAATATTTTTTTTTTATTGAACAAAACTTAATTTTAATGTATAGCCATATAGACCTTAATTTAAATTCTTTTTTTTTTGTTAATGATAAACTTGTAATTAATTGTTAAAATATTGTTTCCATCATCTCTTGGTCACATACAGTAATAGAGCTTATGTTCTCTGAGCTAGATTTAGCGCAAGATAAATATATAAATGGGGATGTGTAATAGTGCTTTGAGGCATCCAGAGATGATCAATCATCATCCTGGTTGGCGCAAAAGAGAATACTCTTTAAAGCCCATGCACTATTATCTTTTATTTTAGTTTAGTCTTATTAGGAGTTAAGTTTATAGTTGACCAGTGCAAGTGTCCTGAGCATTGATAATGGTTCAGCATGTTTTTGTATCCCAGCATTATTGTTTGATTCTTATGTATCCTGATGGATGAGCACTTAGTTTGTGCCTCCGAATTAATGGTTAAATAATTGTCTAAGCTGGCAAAGGCTCAGTAGTTAGCCTGGTCTACATAAGACCCATTTTCAATCCAGTCACCAGATTGACTGTTGATTTACTGTATTGATTTATTGCAATGATTTGTTTATTCCCATCAATGATGATGGTGGATGGTTATTTCTTTCGAGTATTTACTTGTACTTATTTTTTAAATTATAATGCTGGTAGATAATGATGCTTGTAGTTTCTATACTGATCTCTCAATGATCTCAGAGATCTCTTGATCTCATGCTCCTCTTAAAATATTATACTTATATATATATTTTATATTAAATCATGATATTTGAAATATTGTTGACTTGCAAGTGATGATGTTTTCCCATCACCCCAGGGGCAATTTCCTTGATCACCCCACCTCCACCCCATTACAATATATAAGAAAGACTTTAATATAGCCTGCAAGTTTGAGACACTATTTGTTACGGAATAAAAGTATAACCCAATTATTGTGCACCAATTATTATGGGATAAAATGAAAATAATGTTAATAGAACAATGCTATCTTATAAATACTAATAAGCACTTGTTGGGCAAACCATTTGTAATAATACTTAATGGTGGTAGGAGGCTTTGTTATTCTACAGATTTATGTACGTTAACCTGTCATTAATAAAATAAATAAAAATTTCTCTTTTAAAACCTCATAAATTTATAACATCAAATTGTAATCTAATAAAATGTTTACAATACTAAAATTATAATAAAACACAATATGCAAAATCCACTTATGTAATATATTCCTCCATTTGTGTCAATTTATGATATGAAATGAAAGACAATACTTCAAATGCTCTTAAAATTTGCATTACCCAAATCATAATGATATGAAATAAATGAAAAACTATTGTTTACAATTAGCACATTGTAATAATTTATTTCTCAAATAAATAAAACCAAGTTATTGAACTCTAAATTATAATTACTGTATTATGTATAGTATTATTAATGCTCTATTATATGCAAATGGTAATATTACAAGCTTAACCTTTTGACTGACTGACTCGTTTTTAATCGAGGCAATTTGACACATATTCGTTTTTAATCGAGGAAATTTGACATCACTGTAAATTGCTTAGTTTTTGTACTACGTTTACGGTTTTGACATCATTTTTTAGAACGCAAAAAGTTTTATAATATACTGCCATCTATTGAATTATTTTACAAATAAAAAATCAATTAATTGATGATTTATGTCAAACAAAAACTAAGCACTGCCTTTTCACATCTTTTCTTGAATCTTATTGGCTGTTGAAATTTTGTAAACAAAAGAAAATGGAAAAGCTCCGCCTTCTCATCATCTTTTCTTGAATCTTATTGGCTGTTAAAATTTTTATATGGCTGCCAAATTAAAAATTTACGAACGCTTTTGTTTTATTTTGAAAATGATAAACGAATGTTTTAGAGCATTTTAAAAATATTTTTTGATGAAATACAAATAAAATACAAATTATTTTCATATAATATGTCAAAAATAAATATTATTTTACAAAAATAGTTACGATTTTAGCAAGAATTATTTATTTATTGCAAAGTCGGGAAAAAAAAATCATAACGTGAAATTATGATTGACGTTTCTTTTCATGTCAACCGTAACAAATATTTTTAAAATTAAAAATCAAAATTTATTTTTGAACAAACTTTTGTTTATTTTTATAATGTGAGAAATTACTAATATACTTTTTAAAACCGAAACTAAAGTGAATATATTTAAAAAAACGGTCAATAACTTTTGAAAAATTGATACATTATTTTGTGCATCGGCCAATTAAAAGATTTGAGTGTTACCACCTGTGGCGAATGAACAATTAGACGCTTAAAGGGTTTATATAATTTATTCTGATGAAGTTAAATCTAAGGAAAGTAAATAACTCTATTTAATTTAATTATATCAGTTTCAATGTATGCAATTACTGATTTTATAACATCATAAAATTACCATCTTTCTAATTAAATAATAAGTTATTGTAATATACATCCAGTAAATAATAGTTTCAGATAATATACAGGCATCCAATTATAATCACTTTGTTTACCTTAATAATTAATATCCTTATACTTTATAAATTATTCAACTAGCTCAGATGTAAGTTTTATCCAAAATTAAATATTGCATATAACTTAAAATAATTATGATGATCTTGAAATTAGTTATTAACCATTTAACTATACTACATTAATTAATCTATTATCATATACGATAAATTACCAATTCAAAAATAATATATTGTATTTATAGCAAAGAAAATAATACGTAATAATACACACCCTTACCAATCCCATCGTTTGATTTCTGGGACTATATTACGATTATTTATTATAAAATATATGGTATAATTCAATACATAACTGCTTTATATTAAAATTTTATTAGCCAATAGGCTTGCATTGCTAATTGAAATGATGACTAAAGTAAGTTTATTTGTTTGAATAAATTAAAAATTTAGTAATAATAAACATTAAAAAAAAGATAAATAAACAATAAATGATGGTGACATCTACTCTAATTAAATATCATGAAATCTATTCTCCATTTAAATTAGCATTAATAAAAATACATTATTATACAGCAAAACTTCATCTATTTAATGCTTTATATTATATAAAATTTATGTGAAACAAAAATGTTGCTGCACACACACACACACACTATACAATACTCATAATAAAATAATTGATTACGGGTAAAATACAATAATAATACGTTTGTTTATTCTTTCATCTTATTTTCCAAATAAAATATCAATGAATTATTGGTTACAATAAAATCCTTCTAGGTTTTTAATACTTATAACATATATACCCAAAAGTAATTTGCCGTCATGGATAAATGTATAAAATTATAAATCAAAATTTTAATTCTTAAAATTTAGGATATAAATTTAAATTTAAACTCAGTTTACCTTTCTTTTATTTTATACATGTAAAAACAAACAATTAACTAACTTAAAATATAGAATTTATAAATTATTATACAAATGAATACATAAAATATAACAGATATTAACATATGACCTGAATACAATCTTTGAGCAGCAGCATTTCAAAGCCCCACAATAGTCCGAATGTCTATTTTATGAGCTATAATTTAATGATATTCATGAATCCAAAACAAGGTAAAAGTATCATAATATAGTTATTCAAACAATGCATATTTGTTAAACTCCAATATTCCTCTATTTATCAAACTTTTGATATCATAATAGCATTATGAGTTAACAGATGCTGATTTCTATTTGCTGTGATACAATGTGCAAATAAATTCATTTAAATCCATTGTTAAAATACTCCATCAATATTATAAAATATCTGCCAATAGAATCAATTCTTATATATAGTAATATGTAGTCAGCTTTGATGTGTCATTATTAAAATGCTTTGTTTACATGTGACCATCACTTTTTCAGTAGGGAAATATTAACATGAATTTAAATGCTATAAATTAATTTTCTACTTACTTTAATAGGCATTTGACAGTCCAGTCCAGTTTCCTGAGAAAATATATTACTTTCTACTCCATCATTTTCTAATCAATCAAATGCTTTTAAAATAAATATATATATATATATATATATAGAGAGAGAATATAATTTGATTGATTATATTTATGGTTATTATATATATATATATATATATATATGCAAAACCATAAAACAATACAGTACTAGATTAAATTCAAAATTTTACCAAAATCCTTACACAACCATGGTTTCATCTACTACAAATAGACCTTCTCAAGTGAAAATCAACCTAAAGGAAAACATATATATATACAAACAAACAAACCTTCCCATAATTCATTTCAAACTCCACCTTCCCTTAATATCAAAAGAAGTCTTCATAAGATTGATAGCCTCAGAATCAAGGAGTTTTATCATCAAAGTCTCCTTTATTCTTCTTTTTAACTCATTCTTTTCATAAAAAATAACCGAAGCATTGTCAAACAATATTCTATGACCTGTATTCAATTCATGAATATATAAAGCTGAGTTAAGATACCTATGTTTAACTCTACTTATATGAACCTTAACCCTTTCCTTAAGGCTAAATTTACTCTGGCCTACATAAAATTTACCACAACTACATGGAATTTTATAAACAATACCAGGAATAGACCTACTATCAATAGACTGCTTTGAACCATTAAGTAATGAATTCAAATCAGAACCTTTCCTCCATGCAACCTTCTTTCCACCTAACAAATGACTATTCCTATAAACCAAATTATAAATTGATGCTTTAAATGGTAAAGACATATAATCATCATCCTTACCAACAAAATTCTTATCATCCAAATCACGACTATAAACATTATTATTAAATACCACTTTTTTAATAAAATCATGACTATAACCCAATTCTACATATTCAGCAGCAAATTGACTTTTTTGAATATCAGCATCATTATTAAAATTATTAAGCCTTCTATTCCGACAACAAAAATTCAACAAAGACATTTTTTTATGTATAAAAGGCTGATAACTATCAGGCCTAATCATATTTCTCAAATTTTTAGGTTTTATAAAATGACTACAAAACAAAACATCATTAACCTTCTCAACATTTAAATCTAAAAACTTTAATTTTACAAAATCAAAACCACCCCCTCAATTGTAAACTTAATATTAGAATCAAAACCATTCAATCCACATAAAAACTCTTCTAATTTCTCTTTCTGAATAACAAACAAACAATCATCAACATACCTAACAAATAATTTAATAGAACCTGAAAACATATTAATAATACTACACTCCAAATAATCAATATAGACAGCACACATCAATGGAGAAATGACATAACCAATAACCCAACCTTCTCTAATCTTATAAAACACATCATTAGACATAAAATACATTGAATCCTCTAACAGCAAAAGCAAATCATGAAAAACCTTAATCTTATCTGCAGAAAAACATTCTAATTTTTTTAAAATTGAAAGAAAAACATCAATACTTTTTAATCTATTAACCGATTGGTACATATTTTCAATGTCTAAACTACCAAAAACACAATCATCATCCAAAACAAAACCATTTATTTTCTTAAAAGCTTCAAAGGAAGAAGAAACACAAAATTGACCCAGTTTTATGTAATCCTTAAAATATCTTATAATAAATTTTGATATTTTATCAACAATTCCTCCTGTAAAATCAAAAATACATCTCAAAGGAAAATTATCTTTATGAGACTTCAAATTAAAGGTTTAATTTGAAGTCTCATAAAGATAATTTTCCTTTGAGATGTATTTTTGATTTTACAGGAGGAATTGTTGATAAAATATCAAAATTTATTATAAGATATTTTAAGGATTACATAAAACTGGGTCAATTTTGTGTTTCTTCTTCCTTTGAAGCTTTTAAGAAAATAAATGGTTTTGTTTTGGATGATGATTGTGTTTTTGGTAGTTTAGACATTGAAAATATGTACCAATCGGTTAATAGATTAAAAAGTATTGATGTTTTTCTTTCAATTTTAAAAAAATTAGAATGTTTTTCTGCAGATAAGATTAAGGTTTTTCATGATTTGCTTTTGCTGTTAGAGGATTCAATGTATTTTATGTCTAATGATGTGTTTTATAAGATTAGAGAAGGTTGGGTTATTGGTTATGTCATTTCTCCATTGATGTGTGCTGTCTATATTGATTATTTGGAGTGTAGTATTATTAATATGTTTTCAGGTTCTATTAAATTATTTGTTAGGTATGTTGATGATTGTTTGTTTGTTATTCAGAAAGAGAAATTAGAAGAGTTTTTATGTGGATTGAATGGTTTTGATTCTAATATTAAGTTTACAATTGAGGGGGGTGGTTTTGATTTTGTAAAATTAAAGTTTTTAGATTTAAATGTTGAGAAGGTTAATGATGTTTTGTTTTGTAGTCATTTTATAAAACCTAAAAATTTGAGAAATATGATTAGGCCTGATAGTTATCAGCCTTTTATACATAAAAAAATGTCTTTGTTGAATTTTTGTTGTCGGAATAGAAGGCTTAATAATTTTAATAATGATGCTGATATTCAAAAAAGTCAATTTGCTGCTGAATATGTAGAATTGGGTTATAGTCATGATTTTATTAAAAAAGTGGTATTTAATAATAATGTTTATAGTCGTGATTTGGATGATAAGAATTTTGTTGGTAAGGATGATGATTATATGTCTTTACCATTTAAAGCATCAATTTATAATTTGGTTTATAGGAATAGTCATTTGTTAGGTGGAAAGAAGGTTGCATGGAGGAAAGGTTCTGATTTGAATTCATTACTTAATGGTTCAAAGCAGTCTATTGATAGTAGGTCTATTCCTGGTATTGTTTATAAAATTCCATGTAGTTGTGGTAAATTTTATGTAGGCCAGAGTAAATTTAGCCTTAAGGAAAGGGTTAAGGTTCATATAAGTAGAGTTAAACATAGGTATCTTAACTCAGCTTTATATATTCATGAATTGAATACAGGTCATAGAATATTGTTTGACAATGCTTCGGTTATTTTTTATGAAAAGAATGAGTTAAAAAGAAGAATAAAGGAGACTTTGATGATAAAACTCCTTGATTCTGAGGCTATCAATCTTATGAAGACTTCTTTTGATATTAAGGGAAGGTGGAGTTTGAAATGAATTATGGGAAGGTTTGTTTGTTTGTATATATATATGTTTTCCTTTAGGTTGATTTTCACTTGAGAAGGTCTATTTGTAGTAGATGAAACCATGGTTGTGTAAGGATTTTGGTAAAATTTTGAATTTAATCTAGTACTGTATTGTTTTATGGTTTTGCATTTTTATTTTTTGCTAGTATAGTGTTAGACAGTTTTGGTTTATATATATATAATATAAATGCTTTTAAAATAAATATATATATATATAAAATATATATATATATATATATATATATAAGAACTTAGAGAGAGAATATAAAATCATTGAATTTTATTTATAATCTCTTATAATTGACATAATTTTTGTCACTAAAAACTAAGGTTACACTCTTTATTCATTCTATTACCAAAATCATTCTGCATTCTATGATTAAAATATTTTTACAATGACAATAATAATAATAATAATAATAATAATAATAATAATAATAATAATAATAATAATAATAATAATAATAATAATAATAATAATAATAATAATAATAATAATAATAATAATAATAATAATAATAATAATAATAATAATAATAATAATAATAATAATAATAATAATAATAATAATAATAATAATAATAATAATTTATGATCATTACAAATAAAAAATAATATCTATACACCTAGGTCTCATTTTATGCAGATTTTTTAATTGTGATTTTGAAGTTATGTGATTCATGTTTCTTCTTAATATCTTTTTATGTGGGTTTTCTTTTAAGTGATAAAGAAGTTCATATTTACTATATTTATTACATATCAAGAAATTTAAATTATTAATGACTTATTTTGACTTGAAATACTTTTTTTTTCAAAAGTATAACATTATATTAACAGCTAATGTGAATATGGCCTGAATCTGTATTTAGAATCTTAGCTTCTACATAAATAACTTACTTATGAGTAAATAATAATAATAGATTTATAATTATGAATATAAAAATATTGCAATAAATATTCTAAAAATTTAAACTTTTAAAACATATTTTGTTAGATATAACAAAAATAAATATTCTTTTAGATTTTTAAAATAAATGATGAAGTTTTTTAAACTGAAAATAATCTTTCTACCAATAATGTATAATCTTTTTGTTTTGATTGCAATCTCATTTTTTAAATATTGAAACAAAATGTTAACATTTAAAATTTATTTCAGTAGTAAACACACATATCTATCAATGAAGACAATTTTATTATTTTCTGATAAGTAAAAATCATATAATCATAGATTTTACATTGATGTGTGAGTAAAAAAACATCAGAAAATGCCAAAATCCGAGAGTTTGCTGCAATGAACAACCTCTTAAATTCCAACAAGAGCTAAATTAGTTATATGTTTAGATATCACAAGCTTTATAAACAATTAGTAAAATCATTGTCTCAAAGTTTAATCACCGATTACATTGTCAACAGTATACCATTAACACAGCACAAGACTGAAAGTGGTGCTAGTTGTACTTCCACTTGTGATGAATCTGATTTCTTACCAGTTTACAAATGAAATGCATATTATCAAATAGCAATAATGATTAAAATATGTATGAAAAAATTAAAATTAAATACTGTAATTAATAAAAAAAAAAGTAAAAAAAATTATCTTGTATGAATTTTTTCCAAATATTTGATATTTTTTATTAGTCATACTTCATTTCCTTATTTTTTAATGTGAATTTTTAAGTAATTTTTCCTTGTTGCTTTGCTTTTATGCAATTTCTGAAAATTACAGAACCTATCCCCCATTTTTCAAGATAAGTTAAGTTTATTTTTGTGTGAATTTTTTTAAAGCAGGTTTTCTGTAGAACCTCTCTATTGCATAAAATGAGACCCAGGTGTACTTCATAACACAAATAATAATATTTTAACTCAATACAAACTAAAATAATTTACAATACATTCTCACAATACTGCATTAAAAATGTATACTTTATATATATATATATATATATATATTACAGTGACATGTTTATTTCATGTTTAAAGAGGTTTATTTAAACTTCATTGTATCAATATTTCATACTCTGTAGTCAAGTTGCAAGCTTTAAGTGTCCATATATATTCAATGGACCATTTTTAAGAATGGATTTCCATTCTTGCTATTAAAAGATGTGAAGGTTGCCTACTGTGAATGTTTAGGTGGTTACTGGTTGGAATTTAATTATATATATATAACTATAACAACATGTGAAAATTTTTACAAACGTATTTAAATAATAATTGAACTGCCCTCTAGCTTCAAAGTTTGATAGCATTTTACAATAAGAGAGTAACCACCTCTTACCGTCTTTTAGATCTTTTTATGTACAGCCATCCAGAACTATTACCAGTCAGAGTTCCAATTTAAATCAGTCTTTATATCTTTTAATGTAAATTGATCTTTAATCAACTGATATTAAATGTATAGAGTGGAAATCTTTCATTCACTTCTAGAACTCTATAATCAATTAACACATGTTATATACGTAATGATAAATAATAAAGATATAAAGACTGATTTAAATTGGAACTCTGGCGGGTAATAGTTCTGGATGGATGTACATAAAAAGATCTAAAAGACGGTAGGAGGTGGTCACTTTCTTATTGGAAAATGCTATCGAACTTTGCAGCTAGAGGGCAGTTCAATTATTATTAAATACGTTTGTAAAAATTTTCACGTGTTGTTATAGTTATTCATTATTAAAATATTATTTATCATTATATATATATATATTATTCCAATAAAATTTTATTCATATCACATAAACATAACATCAAATGTCCATGTGTACTGTTTATGATCTACTACTTATGATTGCAATAAATAAAATATATAGAATAAAGAAACAATAATAACTATTAAAATTATAAATGTTATTATGTACATATGTCTTTTAAATAAATAGAATTAATTTATAAAATTTGTTGCAAAAATAACTCATTTCTTGCTTTAACATTCATTATCATATTAACCTATTTCAATGCTCCTAGACTAATGCATTTCCTATTGAAACTAATTGGAAAATAAAATCATTTTTTCAAATTCTTGACAGTATACTAAATTGAAATTACATCAAATTTCAGTTGGCATAATATTCTATTTTTATCAACAACAACAACAAAAAAATATTTTATTTTTATAAAGAAACTAACAACAATACATCTACTGCTATTTCTAATTTATATACAAGCTATTTCTACTCAAGCATATACAAAAGTTTATTTTTCTCTTCTCCATTTTTATGTAGTATTTAATAATTTGATCATCAAAATTATGAATATTTTATCAGTATTCATATCAAAATAAGTCAAATACTTGATTACTCTTTTGCTTACATTTCTGTATATACCTATATTGTTTTATTTATTATACCACCAATGACTAACATGCCAGGCATGTAATAACTAAAAAATATTTTTTTTATATTTTACAAACTATTTATTATGAAGTATACATTCTTTCATTTTTTGTTCCAATATGCCAAGCTAAAGTTTTGTTTTCAATCTGAGATTAACCCTTTTATCCTTATTTCTTTCAGTAACCTTTTCTATCAATAATATAACCTTGAAAATCATTATGTCCAAACAATATAATATCTTATCTGTGGGATCTCTTATTTTAAAATCAATTAATTCAGAATTCAGACTATAATATTGCAAAATGACAATAAAATAATGTACTTCCTATCTTTCTTTTCCAGCACAGCATTTCTTTTAAAACTCTATCTACTACTTAACTTTTAAGATGAATTTATGTTTCAGAAGTTTTAACTGTAGATTGAAATTATTCAACACACTTATTTAAACATAAAAATTAAGACCAAACATTACTCTTTAATACTTTTCAGCTATAGTTCTCTATTATTCATAATTTTTAAACAACTATGCAATTATATATTTTTTCATATAATTTTGTAATGTTAGAATATTTCTATTTTTAGAATCATATTGCATACTACAAAGAACATAAGAAGCTATAAATGTAAATATTAAAAAAATATAGCCTCTTTTTATTTCACCTATACAATTTATCCTCCACAAGTATATTCCAACAATCTAGTATTTAATTTTGATATCAAATATTTTTCACAACTAATGCCATTTGCTTAAAACTGGCTTTACCTCAGTTTCATTAAAAATATAAAAAAAAAATCATATCTTTTTGTTTTAACACATATGGTTACATTATTAGCAATTAAAATGCAATTTTTTATGGTTCAACCCAAAACATTAAAGTAATACTTATCAATTTTATTATACATTACCACATGTATGGCACCATTGGTTTCAACTTTGGACATTGAAGGTACTTTTTTTACCTTTAAGGGTTTCCAAGAGAAATGCATTCTCTCCCACTTTTTTTTTTATATTCAGAACAGTCCTTCATATATGGTTAAAAATTTGAAACTTATACTTCTGTAGGTAACTTATTTAAATAATTTTCATAAACACTAAATTTTATTCATTAAATACACAAGGCTTATGAGAGAATTAGACAATTTCTTTCTGTCTCATCTCTTTCAAATTTTTATTAGCTTTTGATGAAACACTATCATAGTTTATTTCTTTTCCAAATATAACAGATAAAAGAGACTTAATTAACACAGGTTCTCTCTATTCAAAGTGCAAATACATTGAGATAAATTTAGTTGTCATGTTTTGTGTTATATTGATATAATTAACTATTTCCTTCAACTTATTTATCTAATTGCAGTGATTGCCTTCTAGGTATACCCTAAACAATCTATGCAATTCACATATAACTCTCTCACATGAGTTAGACTGTGGGTTTTTAATTAAACACAAACTATAATTTATATTTTTATTGTTCAATCCAACCTTTCCACTCATTAGAGAGGATTGATGTAGCATTATCTGTCAAAATTGCCTTTTCCTATCAATGCAAATTGTAATACCTGTAGGCACTTTATTATGTTTCTTGAACGATGTCCAATTACTGGATGTCCACCCACAAATTTAAAAAAAACATTGTAAGTAACCACCATAAATTTAAATTTCCCTAACAATGGTAAAAGATCATAAAAATCTATGACTAAAAGATCATTAGGATGACTAAGTAAAGGTTTTAATGTATCAGCATACCATTTATTAGGGTACTTTGATCTTAAGCAAATTTCACAATATGTAAGCCTGTTCAATATGGATACATACAGACCAGACCAGTAGAATAGTCTATGAACAACATATCCTACCTTTCTGTATCTGTAATGCATATAAAGACAATAAATATAATAAATTAACTGATTCCTGATACATAAAAGTATCACTATCTTCCACGATTGTTCATGGCCTTCCCTAACTTTGTAGTGGAGCAAATTTTAAAACATCGTATACCTCAATATAATTTTGCTGCTAATCATTCTCTTAATTGTTACAAATTCTATCTTTTCAGTCAGATATTCAATAATATCATACAATTTTGAATCCTTCATTTGCAATACTGGTAAAATTTTTAAAACATTTTCAATCAAGTCATAGTGTCTTAGAAAAATGATCATGATGAAAATATTATATACAGCTATATGATGTGAATCTATTTTGACATGATTCTTATTTAGGATATCTGGTACTATATTATATTTTCCTTTACAATAGTATATGTTATAATTAAATCATGGAAGGAATAGCTCTGATTTATAAAGACTATTTGACAGAGCTTCTGAAATGCCTATGCAGCAGTTAATGTTTTTTGTCTGTGGACCTATAGTGCAATTCTACAACTTTCAAAAATCTACTTAAGAAATACAAGACGCAGGACTTTTTTATGGTTGTAAAACTACCTATAGACCATACCTACTACTGTATGTTTGTAAATATAATATTTGTTGGAAATTAGGATAATATAATATAACAATGCTTAAGAAATTTAATTATATTCTTTCAAATTCTATACAATTATTTTCAGTCCATTTCCATTTCTCATCTTTCCTTACTAATTTAGATAAATGAATTTTGTCATAAGCAAAATTCTCCTAAAATCTATGATAAAAATGGATAACACCAAGGAAAGAATGCAATTTCTTTTTATTTTCCAGAGTAGGAACATTCTGAATAGATTTAATCTTATCAGAATGCAGCTTTATCCCATCAGATTGTACAATGTGCATCAGAAAATCTATCACCTTAGCAACTATCCTACTTTTTTCAAATTTATCTTAATGTGCTTTTCTTCAAACTTCTTCAAAAATATATCCAGATGATGAAAATGTGTCAAGATGTTTTTCAAAGTGATTACAACATCATTTATATATATGATAATAACACTTTTGGCTTCATCGGATAGATGAGCTCCACTGTTTACAAGTCCAAAAGGCATTCTTTCAATATATAAACGGTTAACCTTTGTATTTAAATTCAGTATACTTGTGATAATAGTCATGCAAGTATACCTGCCAGTAACTAACTGTTAAGTCAACAATAGAAAATCTTTAAATTGAAATAAAAACACTTGCATAGTAGAAGAGGCATCATGTTCTTGAATCGTTAACTGATTCAAGAACCTCACATCGAAGCAAATATGCATGGATCCCACAATTGGATTATTGTATACTGAGGCACATTTTCTAATAACCTTCCATTTGTTCATTTGGTCAATTTGTTTTTGAACCTTAGATTTATATTAATGAGAGTTACAATAGATTTCGCATTATTCCATCATGCATATTCTATCGCATACCCATTTATTGCAGCAGATTTTTTTAGAAAACATCCTTATACCCACAAAGTAACTGAAAAGATTTATTTCAGTAGCATCACATCTTTTCATTTAAAAATCTAACTCTGCAAAATTATTTTGGATGGTAAATAAATTTTGAATGAGTATCTCTCGATTAAACTTACATTTTTCCTCATTCAAAGTTAACTTTTGAGTAACATAATCAATATTGCATCTGAACTGATTCATGAAGTCTGATCCTATTATAACCTTATGAATAAATCTGATCATATTCAAAAATATTTATTCTACATTTATCAAATTAATGTTACAGATCAACCTTATCTGTTGGGCAAACAATTTTATTTTTTTACCATTCACCGTAGTAACTTGAGTTTGTCTCAATGGTAATACTTCCATGTATAATCCAGTGATTTTAACATACAATCTTTCTGAAATGATTGATACTTGGCTTCCTGAATCCAGAAAAGTCTTTAGTAAAACACCTTGAATAATGATATTAATTTTGGGACAAATATTAACTATAAAACCTTCTATTGCCCATTATCCTCTATTTCAAAATTTAACATAATCAAATAATTTATAATATTGTTGCTCCCCAAATTTATAATATTACTAGATGCCTGCAGTGAGGAACATTCTGATGAATCTCATTTTAATTTAAAGGACTAGTTTTTGTCCTAGCCCCAAGCTTTTTTACAGATATATTCTGTGATATGCTAACAGAATAACTTCCTGATGTCCTTGCACTGTTTTCTGATCTATCATAATTTTTTATAGTTACCCTTACAAGGTGAATATTTATTAGGGTCTACATGCTCTACTCTCTTTATTTCTCTTATTCTTATGACATTTAATAGGGGGGGCATCATGTCTTTATTATTTATTATCATTCTCCACAGGCACTTCACATGCCTCAAACACTCTGATTATTTCAGATACCTTCTCAGCAGGATATCTGACAACAGTGATTAATATGTGCTTAAAATGCCTTGGAAAATCTCTCCTGTCAATCCAGATTATTTGATTTTCCTATAATAGAAATGTGATCAGCATTTTTAACTTAACCACCTGCCCCCATAAAAACGGCATGTATTTGCATTTGTTAGGATTATATTTGTTTGCTAAACATCATATGATCACTATTATTTACACTTACATAAATTAATTTTACACAGAGGCAAAACTCTCTATACAGTAGCACCACTCAGTGCATCCATTGATTACTATGTCTTGCACTGAATGGTGATATGGTATGGAGAATTTTGCCTCTGTGATTACATTTGTCCTGGATAATTTGATATTTCATGTTTTTCTATTTGTCTTCTTCCCAAAAACTATAAACAGAACATATTTAAAGTCTCTATAAGTTTCTGGCTTATTAACTAGCAATTGCCACCAGGATTTAGCAAACAAACTCAAATAATTGATAGCTGTAGATAATTTTTCAATTTAAGGGGCTTAGGGAAAACAACTTTTCTAGACCACTTAAGTACTCTACAGGGTTTTCATCATAGTTCCTTTTAAATATTTTTAGCTGGATAAACATATTTATGATACTGTTTAATCTTTCCTCTTTAACTTCTTTTGAATTCTGAAATTGCCTACTATTTCCCTCATCAAACAATGACAACATACTATTATCACTTAGGGCTTATCCTCCAAACATATATGTTTATATGACCTATCTGCATAATCATCAATAACATTAATAGTGGTATTCTTCATCCCTACCATCCCATTCTCCAACATTATAGATATTTTATTATTATAATTTGCTTTTGTTCTTAAAAATGTTTATGCATCTCTTGCTCTAATAATTTATTATCTTCCTGCTTGCTAAATATCTCTTCTTGCTTTTTATTACTACTCTCTATTCCTTTTAAAAATGATTGATAACTATGCAATCTATTTCTTATATCATTTAATTCTTCAGGTCTTACTTGCTCAATAGTGCTTAATCCTTCCTGCATACCTTTTAAATTACTTTGTAATTCTTTACATACTTTTTGTAACTTCTTCATATAATTCTTAGTCTTACTGTTTTTACACACTTCTTTATACTCAATTTCCATGAGATTCTGAATATCTTTTAGGTCTATTCGAACATTATTTTGATGCTTCCTGATCATCTTTACATACTTTCTTGATCTTTATATACATCTTCAATTCTTTGTATCAAATATTATATGTCTTAATTTCACTGTATAACTTTTTAAACCTAACTTCCAATTTTTACTGCGACTTATCTAAAGGATCTCTTAATTAATTAAATCTTCTATCACACTTATCATAAGAGTTCTTTAATTTGACATTATATCTAAATTCCTCAAATCATACATTCAGGTCTCATTTATTATTGAATTGCCATGACCCTACCTTTAATTCTTTCATATTTTCTTTATTCTTTATTTTGAGCATCAATCTTATTATTTATGTCCTCTCTTAATTCTTTATTGTGACTACTTATGTCTTCTCATAATTGTTTATTTTGATTATTCATATCTTCTCTTAATTCTTTCATCTCTTCTATTATTTTTCTAAAAAAACTGAATGTCACTTTCATATCCTGCTAATGTTTCATCATCTTTAACATCCATAATTACTTATTTATCTTGGAAAACAATATTTTTATCTTCAGCTAGATAAATTATAAAAATATTTTAAATTGTTTTGTTATTTAATGACAAAATATTTGTCTATTCAATCTTCAAGTTACTGAAAAACTTTCAAAGAACACAACAAAATTCATTTTAAAGCATTTCATAATATTTTCTCTACCTACTATCCAAATAATTCCTTAAAAACTTTAAGTGAATCACAACTATCTATAAACATATTACTGCGATGTAAAAGATATGAGTTTGTATTTTTTACAGATACATGTGAGATTCTTACTTCTATTATTTTAGTGTTTAATTAAGTCTGTAATTGGTTGCACCATTTGTAACAGAATAAAAAGATATGATAAGGATAGGAAAAAAACGTTAATATAACCTGAAAACTTGAGACACCAATTGAAACAGAATAAAAGTATAACTCAATTATTGATTGACAATTGTAATGGAATAAAATAAGAATAATGTTAACAGAGGAACACTATCTCATAAATACTAATATGTTCTTCTTGGGTAAACCAACTGTAATAGGATAGAAATACTTCATGA
Organism: Epiperipatus broadwayi; assembly: GCA_028023455.1. Classification (NCBI taxonomy): domain Eukaryota; kingdom Metazoa; phylum Onychophora; class Udeonychophora; order Euonychophora; family Peripatidae; genus Epiperipatus; species Epiperipatus broadwayi. Next base: position 207,240 of record JAQFVV010006843.1, read on the forward strand.
TGATAAAAGGCTTTGTTATTCTACAGACTTATGCAAACTAATCTATCATTAATAAAATATTTATAATGTTCTCTTTTAAAACCTCATAAATTTAAAAGTTCAAATTGTAATGGAATAAATTGTTTTACAATATTAAAACTATAGTAAACCACAGTATGCAAAATTGATTCACCCCAAGTGTGGTAACTTAGAATGATATAAAATAAAAGTCAATACTTCAAATAACTTTAAAATTTACAACATCTAAATCATAACAACATGAAATAACTGAATCTTATTTGACACTTATATAAATACTATTAGTAAATCACAATGAATTATTTTTTTAATCAATAAAGCCAAGTTATTAAAGTCTAAACTATAATTAACCTAATATACATAGTATTATTAATGCTCTATTATAATCAAATGGTAATATTAAAAGCTTAATATTTAATTTACATATATAATCTACTATGATGACAGTAAAATCTAAGCAAAGTAAATCACTGTATTTAATGTAATTCAAATATCAGTTTCAATGTATGCAATTACTAATTTTATAATATCATAAAATTATCATCTTTCTAAGTAAATAATAAGTTACTATAACATACATCCAATAAATAATAGTCTAAAATAATACGCAGGTATCCAATTACAATCCTGTTTGTGTATCCTAAGTAATTAATATGCTTGTGAATAACTGTTGTTAAAACAGGCAAAACTCACTATATATATTGCCACACCCAACAAGCTAGAGTAATCAATGGATGCCAGAAGGCTTTTGCATAAAATCCCTATCTAGTGCCTACTCATCCAATATTCCCAGACTAGTTTCTGGCTTATGGCCTTCATCAGTGAGGAGCCTTGGATCTGAGAGCACTGCACCTAGATCTTAAGATCTAATGCAACTCTCCAGAAAACACCTTTTATCTCTATTTAACTACAAAACTATAAGTCTTAAATTGAAAACACCTTAATGTTTTCAATCCAAGCACATTAGCTTATATAGTCATATGGGTCTGAACCCAGTTCAGTACCCATACATTTTGGTGTCTTTGGTTTTTAATAACCATAGCCACCACTATCCTATTAGGCAGGATTGGTTTTAAGCCAATAAACATCACATGACCACCACCTCTTATGCTTGTGTATAATTGTTGTTATAACAGACAAAACTCTCTATATATATTGCCACACACAACAAACTAGAGTAATCAATGGATGCCAGAAGGCTAGTGCCAGAATACTCTAGCTTGTTGTGTGTGGCAATATATACAGTGAGTTTTGCTTGTTTTAACAACAGTTATACACAAGCATAAGAGGTAGTGGTCATGTGATGTTTATTGGCTTAAAACCAATCCTGACTAATAGGATAGTGGTGGCTATGGTTATTAAAGAACCAAAGAGACCAAAATGTATGGGTACTGAACTGGGTTCAGACCCATATGTCTATATAAGCTAATGGACTTGGATTGAAAACATTAAGGTGTTTTCAATTTAAGACTCATAGTTTTGTAATTAAATGGAGTTAAAAGGTGGTTGCTGGAGGGTTGCATTAGATCCTAAGATATAGGTGCAGTGCTCTCAGATCCAAGGCTTCTCATCATAAGCCAGAAACTAGTCTGGAGATATTGGATGAGTAGGCACTAGATGGGGATTTTATGAACAAGCCTTCTGGAATCAATTGATTAATCTAGCTTGCTGTGTGTGGCAATATATATATATATATATATATATATAGTGAGTTTTACTTGTTTTAACAACAGTTATACACAAGCATAAGAGATGGTGGTCATGTGATGTTTATTGGTTTAAAACCAACTCTTCCTAGTAGAATAGTGGTGGCTATGGTTATTAGAAGAACCAAAGATACCAAAATGTATGGGTACTAAACTGGGTTCAGACCCATATGACTATATAAGCTAATGGGCTTGGATTGAAAACATTAAGGTGTTTTTAATTTAAGACTCAGTTTTGTAGTTAAATGGAGATAAAAAGGTGTTTGCTGGAGGGTTGCATTAGATCCTAAGATCTAGGTGCAGTACTCTCAGATCCAAGGCTCCTCACTGATGAAGGCCCTAAGCCAGAAACTAGTCTGGGGATATTAGATGAGTAGGCACTAGATGGGTATTTTATGCACAAGCCTTCTGGCATCCATTGATTACTCTAGCTTGTTGTGTGTGGCAATATATATGGTGAGTTTTGCCTGTTTTAATTAATATATTTTATAAACTATCAAACTAGTTTAGTTATAAGTTTTATCCAAAATTTAACTATTGCATATAACTGCTAAAATAATTATGGTGATATTTAAATTAGCTATTAAACATTTGACTATACCAAATTAATTAATATATTATCACATAAGATGTATACCCAACTCAAAAGATAATCTATTTATAACAAAGAAAATAATATGTAATAATAAATAAACTTACTAATCAAATCATTTGTTTACCAGACCTTTTTATGATTATTTAGTGTAAAATATATGGTGTAATTCAATACATAACTGCTATATATTAAAATTTTATTATCCAATAGGTTTGCATTACTAATTGCAATGATGACTGAAGTAAGTTTATTTGTTTGAATAAATTACAAATTTAGTAATAATAAACATAAAAAAAAGATAAATAGACAATAAATGATGCTGTCATCCACTCTAATTAAATACCATAAAATCTATTCTCCATTTAAATTAGCATTAATAAAAATACATTATTATATGGCAAAATTTCATTTATTTAATGCTTTATATTATATAACATTTATGTGAAATAAAAATGTTGCTGACACACACACACACTATTTAAAATATAAAAAAGCAAATAATAATTCTACAATATTTATAATAAATTAATCGATTAATGTAAAATAATAATAAAAATAACAACCACAATAATAATAAACATAAAAACTTATAAGTAAAGTTTTAATAGAGAAGTTATAAATAAATTATAATAATAAGTGGAACGTTTTATTATTATAATTTATTTATAACTTCTCTATTAAAACTTTATTTATAAGTTTTTATGTTTATTTATGTTTAACGGGAAGTAAACTATTTTATAACAGGGGTAATAATAATAATAATAATAATAATAATAATAATAATAATAATAATAATAATAATAATAATAATAATAATAATAATAATAATAATAATAATAATAATAATAATAATAATAATAATAATAATAATAATAATAATAATAATAATAATAATAATAATAATAATAATAATAATAATAATAATAATAATAATAATAATAATAATAATAATAATAATAATAATAATAAATAATAATAATAATAATAATAATAATAATAATAATAATAATAATAATAATAATAATAATAATAATAATAATAATAATAATATCACATAATCACCGTTCTTTTATGCTTACACAAACTGCTTACTCAGAGGCAAAACTCGCATACAGTAGTGCGACTCAGTGCAAGCCAAAGTAATCAATGGATGCAGGAAATTTTATGCATAAACTCCCTTCCTACTCTTCCAACATCCCAGACTAGTGTATAGCTTGTAGATTTTATTAGTGGGAGCATTGGATCTGAGAACACTGCACCTAAATCTTAGGATATAATGTAACCCCCAAACAGCCATCATTTACCTTATTAGCTAACTATAAAGCTTTCAGATCTATATGACTATATAAGCTAATGGGCTTGAATTGAAAACATTATTGTGTATTTATTTTGGACTCAAAGCTTTATAGTTAGCTAATAAGGTAGAAGGTGGATGGTGGAGGATCGTCTTAGGTCTTAAGATCTAGGTGAGCATTCAGAAGCTTCTCACTGATGAAAGCCATAAGCTAAAATCTAATCTGGGAATATTGGACGATTAGGCACTGGATAGGGATTTTATGCACAAACCTTCCTGCATCCATTGATTACTCTGGTTTGCACTGCTACTGTATGGCAAGTTTTATCTCTGTGTAATAATAATAATAATAATAATAATAATAATAATAATAATAATAATAATAATAATAATAATAATAATAATAATAATAATAATAATAATAATAATAATAATAATAATAATAATAATAATAATAATAATAATAATAATAATAACAACAACAACAATAATAACAATACTTAGTCACTGAAGTGGTTGTATGAATTTCAAGTTTTGACAGTAACAATGTGGAAATGCTTTGCATGAATCTTTGAATCTCCAGTATTCCTGACAACCATTCTATCTTTGAACTAAAAAAAAAACTTTTTTTTGTTAATAAACATAATTTATTCCAATTAACACCTTGTGCGTTTTTTTCTATTCTTTTTAATTTATTTAAATCTTATCATTGTTTTATATATAAATATAATAAACATAAATAAATTAAATGAAGAAACTCCAATTACCTCCAACTTTATCCTTTCTACCTATTATAGAATAGTATATATTTAAGAATAGTCTATCTAGATTTAAAATTATATAATATATTTGTTTAAAATTATTCTATTTATTAATTTATTTCAGAACGTAGATCTTTTCGCCCTAATTTAAGAACTGGTTCTCTTTCTCCAAGAGGTAAAAAAGTGCGAGCTATTAGACGAAGAACAAAGCCAAGTAATTATTTTATTAATTTTTTCTTACTTTTTTCCATTTAGATTTCTTCAGGCTGTGATTTTAAATTTTACTTTTTATAGGTCCAACATTAATACCAACAACATCATCATATGATACACAATCATCTTCAGAAGGTACCCTATGTCTAACGAAAGGATGCATTAAAGCAGGTGCACTATTAAATTTTATTACTTTTATTATTTGTAGTAGTAATAATTGCAGTAGTAATAGTAGTAGCATTGTATTCCATGATGTTTTTTGCCTTTAAATTAAAACAATCAGCGTTTTTAATGAATACTTTGTTAAGCTTAGAAAAGTTTATATTCATCTGTACATAATTATGAATATATTATAAGAAAATCTAGCACTTTTGTTACCCAGTTTTTAAAGAATCTCCTGGATTCAGGGTTTGATTAAATTCACAACATTCTACTTAACCACACTTATCTTTATTTTTTATTATATTTTTAGAAATTTTGAATCGATCACTATAAACACATATGTTAACATCCAAAAAATTACCCTCCCCCCAAGTTTCAATTTTTAAAATGTAAAAAAAAATCACCAGGTAGATCATAACTGGGCCTTCTGCATGAAGTTATGAACTGTTAATGGTAAAAGTGCTTAGATGCATATCTGGATTAATTTTCTGTGAATCTCCATATTTTGTGCTGCTGGAGATTTTCTCTTCATTTTCATCACTTAACTTCTTATCTGCATGGAAGTTGATTCATAGTTGGTTCTTAATGTTATTTAATTAGAAATTTAAATAGTACTTCTTTCAAAGTTTTTGACTTTGTTCTTAGTTAGCAATTTATTTTTGATGATTGGCAATTTCAGCACTGGTAAACACTAGATTTAATATTAGAATTAACTATTATCCATCAAACATATAAGGAAGCCATCATTTTTATTCTAATTTTTTCTGGGTAACCCAGAATAATAGTTTTAATACTTGTCATCAGATTTCAGGAGTTATAATTATTCATTGCATCTCACCCAAAGAAGTTCCATTGTATACAATATTTAGTTATCCAGATCAGAATATTTTGGATATACACTTGGGTCTCGTTTTATGCCGATTATTTTAATGCAATTTTGAAGTTATGCGATTCATGTTTCTTCTTAATATTTTTCATATTTCACTATATTTATTAGATATCAAGAAATTTAAATTATTAATAACTTATTTTGACTTGAAATACTTTTTTTTCTTCAAAAATATAATGTTATATTAGCAGCTAATGTGACTATGGCCTGAAGCTATATTTAGAATAAATAACCTACTTATACTAATGAGTAAATAATAATAATAGATTTATACTTACATATAAAAATATCACAATAAATATTCAAAAATTTTAAACTTTTAAAATGTATTTTGTTAGGTATAACAGAAATAAATAATGCACATTTTAAAAATAAATAACGAAGATTTTATTGATTTTATAAACTAAAAATAATATTTTTAATGATAATGTATAATCTTTTTGTTTTGATTGTGATCCTTATTTTTTAAATATAGAAACAAAATGTGAACATTTAAAATTTATTTCAGTAGTAAAAATCAGTTGTCAACAGAAAACCACAACACAGAACAAAACTGAAATTGGCACTAGTTGTGTAAATGGGATGGAGCAGAATATGGTAAAAAATTAGAGTGGGGAATGGAAAATAAAGTGGCTAACAAGTTTCTCTGGGCATCATTGCTGAGAGATTCTTGACTTCATTCAAGAAAAAGCTACATCACATCACATTGATGAATCTGATTCCTTACCAGTTTACAAACGAACCGCACATTCGAAAATAGTGAGAATGATTAAAATACGTATGAAAAATGTCAAATTAAATACTGTGGTTAATAAAAAAAGTAAAAAAAGTTTGTCTTGTACCAATTTTTTTCAAATATTTGATATTTTTTATTAGTCATACTTTATTTCCTTATTTTTTTAATACGAATTTTAAAGTAATTTTTCCTTGTTGCTTTGCTTTTATGCAATTCTGAAAATTACAGACCCTATCCCCCATTTTTCAAGGTAAGTTAAGTCTATTTTTGTGCGATTTTTTTAGTGCGGGTTTTCTGTGGAATGTATCTACTGCATAAAATGAGACCCAGGTGTATATAATATACACACACAAATTATACGAAACCATAAACATCAATAGATAACTAGTTATTTATGCTCAAACAAATCAATATAATTATATTGGTTTGTTTAAGTGTCACACCCGCACACACACATAGATGTGTGTGTGTGTTTAATATAAATAAAATGTTCATTAATTGAAACAAAATTGTAATTATAATAAAAATAATAAATTTAACAGTAATATCATAAAAAATATGTAAATATCAATTTAAATTTGATTTTGAAAGTGTGTAAAATTCTTCATGAAGAGAGAAACCATAATAAAAGAAAAATTAAGAAGGCAATTTTTATAAATAGTAATAAAATGCATTTAATAAATAGACAAGCTGCTAACATTAAAATACAGGATTTATGGAATTTGAATTGATGACATTTGCTTTCACTTTTTTTTTTAATTTAATGGTCGTTGAGGCAGGTTTAAGAAATTAACCAAAAGTACTTATCCAGATTTAAAGATGGTTTTTAATAGTTTATTACAGTAAAATTTATTATTTTTATTATATGTGTGTGTACATGTTTATTTTAGGTGATTTTATTTATGAAGTATTTGTACTATCCATGAATTTATATTATCAGTTAAAGTTCTTCTGATGAGGACATGTGTAAGCAGGAGCTTCTTACTTCGGAACTAGAACTATCAGTGTTAATGCTCTTGTAAAATATAGATGAAGAGAAAAAACTTGTTTTGTAAGTTCTAATATAAATGACTGGCAATTCTCCCCTGCATCAGTTAGTCAAGGCAATAATAGAATTGAATAATGTTATAGGATAATTTAAGTTTATTGTTAGGACCTTTACTCTTGGATTGATTGCTTCAAATATATTTGTACACAGTTTTAACTTGCTGTAATTCCCGAGTTTTTACGTTACTGTGAAGTATTTTAGCTTACTTTAAAAAAAGCTGATGTGATGTACTGTAGCTTCTCCTTAAACAAAGTCAAGAATCTCTCAGCAATTATGCCCAGAGAAATCTGTTAGCTACTTTATTTTACATTCTCCAGTCTAAGTTTTCCCATATTCTGCTCCATTCCATTTCCACAACATAATCTTTGTCAACTCTATGGCCTTTACATCTAAATCCACCTTATCTTTTCCCAAACCCAACATAAAAAACAAAAAAAAAAAACACTTTCTGTATAATCACTTTTTTCATATTTAATATTCCATAACTTCATTATATGTGCCCTTTCTGTTTTCAAGCATTTACATTCAATTAACAGATGCCTAATATTTTCTATTTCTTCCTTACATAATTTACAGACTAAATCACCCATATTTTTCCATTTACATGTATATTCTCTTGTTTCTAAAGATCCCTTTCCAGTCTTAAACAATAAACTACTTTCTTTACTATTATCATATATTAACTCCCACCTAATATTCTGTTTATTTCTCTATATTTTTAAACTCTTTTTACTATCTATACTAGTTCCATCTTTCTAACTCCCTATTTTTTTATTAATAAATCTATTATTTTATCCCATTCCTTACCACTATAACACTCAACAATCCTCCTAACACAATCATCCCATCTTTTGTTCAAATATACTGATATAAATTCTTTATCCAAATCTTTTACATACTGCATTACCTTTCTCACCCATCTTAGTGCCTGCTTTTTACTCATAACCCAATGAAATACTATTTTGGCTATTCTTTTATTATCCATAAACTTCTATCTACCAAACATTTTCATTTTACTTTTTGTGTCTCTCATATGAAAACTTGACCATCACATTTCTTCTTGAATTGCCTCCCTTGCTGTCCATACATCTGCATCCAATTCATGTCTTCCTACTTCCCTTTGAACTTTTTCTAAGTAATTTAATACTCTTTTACTAACACACAATGCATCATTAACATATGTTAACCCTGCTACTGCAACTCCCATAAGATTCTGCCCACTCTTGAATTATTTTACAAGTAAAAAAATCAATAAATATAGGCATTCTATGTTTGAACAAAGAGAAGAGCCACACTTTTGCAAATTATAATTGGCTGCTTCAATTTTTTCCAAACAAAACTAATTTTTATAGCTCCAACTTCTGTTTTGACTTTGAAAACGAAAATTAATGTCTTCAAATGTTCTTTTTATTATTTTTTTACATATTATGAATTATTTTCATAAAATATACTGAAAATATAGTTATTTTAGAAAAATAATAAGATTCTAGTAAAAAATTGTATACATTTACACGAACATAAATTGAAAAAGAAATCATCGTTAAAAACAATTTTCACACCTGTCAAAAGTTTAAATTGATTTGCACACTAAAATTAATAATTTAGAGTATTTTTCTGGCATTTATTTACATATTGTAATGTATTTTGGTAAAATATGCTGAAAATATAGTTATTTTAAAAAAATAGTAAGATTTTAGCAAAACATTCTTTACTAGTTCACAACATAAATTAGGAAAGAAAGTTGATGATGTATAGAACATTTTCTAATTGGTTACGGACATTGTTTTTAAATTCCCTACTATAAAATATTTTTATAATAAAAATAGAAAATTATTTTTGAAAAAAACTTTCATTCACTTTCATAATCTGACAAATTATTAATATACTTTTTACAAATGAAACTAAAACAAATATAATATTAAAGGATGAATATATTTTTATTGCTGATTCTATAATTTACCAATCAAAAGTTTAGTTTTAAATCACTCAGCTAACTAGATCTGTGGTCAATCAAAGAGTTAAATTTGAATTCACTACTTTTTCTAGATTTTTAAAAACATTTTATCACCAGTTATAAAGTTGAAATTATTATAATGATTCCTCAGTGTATGAATGAGTTACTTAATTTTTTATAATTTATTAAAATCAAATGTACAATATTTTAAAAAGTTAAATTTCTGATCATTATATACATTGTCTCTCAAAAATTTTACATAATACTTAGCATGATAAAAGTTATATATATATATATATATATATTACACTTGTTCGGTGGTTTTGGTAAAGCGCCATCTTTTGAACATAAATAACAAGTGATAGCAGGTTACGTGAGTAACTTGTTTTTGTTTTTCATAAATGTACCTTTAAAGTTTTCTTGCAATGATATATATTGCAGAGACTTTGATTATATGGTGATACTGAACTGAGATCAGACCCATATAAATATCTGGCTTGCTAGGATGAGTTTGAAGACTTTACTGGTCTGAAAAATTCACGCTTGCAATCTGATAGAAACGTTTTGCATAAACACTTGAGAGTCAGTGTTTAGATCTAGTTTCTATACTCTATCCCTCACTGATGAGAGCAAACCAGCTTGAAATCATCTGATCTGGGGGTGAGCAAATGAAAGAGGTAGTTAATTCTGACTCTTTTTTCGTTTATGTAAACAAATTTTACACTTGTTCGGTGGTTTTGGTAAAGTGCCATCTTTTGAACATAAATAACAAGTGATAGCAGGTTACGTGAGTAACTTGTTTTTGTTTTTCATAAATGTACCTTTAAAGTTTTCTTGCAATGATATATATTGCAGAGACTTTGATTATATGGTGATACTGAACTGAGATCAGATCCATATAAATATCTGGCTTGCTAGGCTGAGTTTGAAGACTTTACCGGTCTGAAAAATTCATGCTTGCAAACTAATAGAAACGTTTTGCATAAACACTTGAGAGTCAGTGTTTAGATCTAGTTTCTATACTCTATCCCTCACTGATGAGAGCAAACCAGCTTGAAATCAGCTGATCTGGGGGTGAGCAAATGAAAGAGGTAGTTAATTCTGACTCTTTTTTCGTTTATGTAAACAAATTTTACACTTGTTCGGTGGTTTTGGTAAAGCGCCATCTTTTGAACATATATATATATATATATATAACACATTTTCTTTTTAATAGCAAATTCTGTGCTTGAATCAATTAATTCCAATGTGAATCCTTGTGATGACTTTTATGAATATGCCTGCGGAAGTTGGATAAAACAACATGTGATTCCAGGTGTCCAAGAATCCTACAGTCATTTTACAATCGCATATGATGATCTACAAATGAAATTAAAAAGTAAGTAATAGTTTAATACACTTATGACTTATTAAATTAACATTTATTAGATATCTACCTGTTCTTTTATCTCTAAATATTGCATTAAATTATGTTTCTTAATTAATTTCTTATAGTGTGTGTAAACATATTTTTCAAATTCGTTTGGCTATACATTTGCTTATTGTTAACATTATTTTACTTACATTTCAGTATATTTATACTAACTATAATAGAATAATAGTGCCTGGGTATGTCTCTGCCATATCTTCAAATAACTTCTATTATGCAGTAAATGACTGAGGTTATTTAATTGAAATATTAGTATAATTCTAATATTAGCAACAATTAATTAGATTATAGTCGAATTTGGAATATATATAGATATAGATAGGTGTATATATATAATATATATATATATATATATATATTAGGATAACACCTTCTACTCTAATTTCATTGAGTGTATGTTTGAATAATCCGTGATTACAACGTCCTATTGCAATTTAAATTCTTAGTCTCAAATTTATTTTGGGAATTTTATTTCTACCAATGGAGCTTGGAATTCAAAACTAAAAGTAGAGCTTATAATATTTGGCATTAAAGTGAAGAACTGCTCATGTTTTATTGTATAATGTGTAATTATTGATTTAAGTATAAATAAATCATGATACTAGTAAAATTTTTAAAACATTAAATAATAAATAAGTTGCAAATGTATTTTTTCAGTTGTTATAATAATTCTCATCAATTTTATAAAATCTTAAAAATAAATACATTTACACTATAATGCATGATTTCACTTTATTTCTCATGCTTTATGATTTTGACCACCTCTATCAACAACCGTAGCTTTTTTATTTTCCTTATTATTCTACTATCTATATTTTATGAAGTATTATAACCTTATATTTCTTATTGCATTGTCAAATCCATATAATATTAATACCATCTATATTATTTACTACCCTTTACAATGCTTTTTACAATCCACTATTGATAGTTTCGGTTGCCCCAGCAATCTTCTTCAGATCTTCTACTTATATGTTCAAATCTCAAAATAAAAACATAAGTACAAGTTCTGAAGAAGATTGCTGGGTCAATTGAAACTGTCAATAGTGGATTGTAAAAAAGCAATGTAAATAGTAATAAAGAATATAGATGGTATTAATATTATATCTATATTTTACTTTTATTCAAACAATTCTTTCTGTGTTTACATAGCTTGAACTGAAATATAATGAATTTTTTTTTCCAAGTTGAACAAATTAAAAACCATTACACAAATAGAATAATAATAAACAAAGGAGAATAAAAGAGAACATAATTTTGCTTACTTTGACAAAGAGGTCATATGAAAATTCAAGAAGAATGAATGTCACAATAAGTAAAAACATACTTCCTTAGTGAAACATACTGCTATAATGTACTTACTTTTTAATCTCTAAAAATAAAATAATGCAATTGTAATTTCAAAATAACTAATGTGGTATTTAATTCAGACTGATATTATATTGTACAGGCTTAAACCTGCATTTATATATGTAATGTATGCAGGATTCGAACTCAGACTTTCACATGACCCATTACTCTCAGTGCCATCTCATATTGCTGACCCACTTGATCACACACATGTTGAAAAGATAAATAATTTTTATCCCTTGTTTTCAACAAAGTCAAAAAATGAAAGCATATAAAGATCTAAAGCTGAAAGCATGAATGAATTCACCCTATGTTTTTAGCATTCACTGACAGACGAGTGTTATTTATTCAGAGCTGGGAGAAGGGGTATTTCCATTTAAATTTTTATATAAATTAAACTATTTATTTTCATTTAAGTTTTTATATAAATTAAATTATCTTCTATTTGATATTTGCAAACTGATATTTAGTAAATATTGTAAAAAAAAAATGGTAAAAATATGATTCAATATATATTTTCTATTTGCATAATTGTAATTTTGAAATGATTAGAACCATAAATAAATCAGGCTAATGTAAAATTTTGACATTTTATCTTCAACAATATCAGAAATAAAAAAAGTTATAATAATTAAAAGTGGAATGGATATGTGAATATATTCTAATCTTTATCATTGGTTGAAATACAAGTGTTATTTATTCATAAGTTTTAAGAATGGTTGTTGATGGATTACCATTTGAATTTCACACATGCAAACACACACACATATAGTGACAGATTACTATCATTACATAAAACATTGAATCTATAATAATCGCGATAATGTGTAAATGCATATTTATTTGAACTTAAAGGAAAAGAAGAAACATTTAAAATAAAATTTATATATATAATTATTTCAAATAAAGTCTACAATTATTATAATTCTTAAATTATACCATTAGAAACTTTGATTTCCTGATTTCAATAATCAACTGCCCATTCATTTTCAGATAAAAATGTATCTACAACTTCCTTCATTGCCAAATTTCGAACCAATTGGTCTTGAATAAGATCACTTCATGTTATTGGATCAAAATGTCCAACTCTCAGCAAGTGTTCTTCAATATCTTTTCTATCATAAGTTATACCACTTGGTGTAATGATTGATTCTCTCATCAATTCGAAACTAATTTTACCACATAAATAATCTAGTACATCTCTTTTTTCCTGTGTTCATCTAATTGTGCAAATAACATATTGATATCTTCTAACCGTTTATCCTTTCTTTTTCTTCATGAACTAATTTGTTTAGGTAGATTTGTAATTCAATCTCTTTCTGGATATGTTTTTCTTCTAATACATTCCAACTTTTTTCTTAGATGTTCTCAATGCACCAGAAATATCATCTCTAAAATTAATTCTTTATTCTTTTGATAAATCATTAGTTCTATGTAAATTTTTGATTGCTTCATCGTAACACTCGAATCTGACTCATGCCTGTCCAAGAAAAAAATGTCATTTGATGAGCAATGGATCCATATCGAGAGTATGATGACAATCCTGACAAGCCAATTTCCATTGTTTTAATTTTAAATAACAAAGAGCCCTATTTTTAAAATAAATCAACACTGATCAATTTTTATAATCACTTTCATATAACAAGAAATTGCATCTTCATACTTTCAAACTGCAAATAATTTATTTCTTTGATCTTTTAATCCCTGCACTGTAATTATATTCGATAAGTCAATTTTTTCTTTACTCATTAAGTGACACGACTCAATTTTAATCCGATTGATGGTTCTTTTACTTAACGCTACTTACACAACTTATAACAATTAAGGGTGCATGCTGCCACCTTGATATTACCCAGATATCTTTTTTAGATAGAATTCTCTCTTAGAAACTATTTAGATATAATGAGAACATCATCAAAGTGTTGCCACTTTATACATTTTATGAATATTAGTGGTTCAATGAGAACTAGTGCATCCATGATACTAATGGGTTCTGAGACCTCAATATAATGACCTCAACATTTGATTCATATATGCTTACTTTGGTATTTATTGATTATTGTTCTTTCATAATTTTATAACTTATAATTGGATTGTCTTGATAAAAATTATCATAAAATTATATATTCCCTATCTTCTACATACAAGTCACAAATGACTATAATTGACAATAATTGCTATTATTGATGAATTGTTGTTTTGCTGCTTTCTTGTATTCAGTTAAAAAAAAAACCCATGATTCCCCATATAAACCTCAATGGTTGTTTTCTCTTAGTGTGTTGAAACCGCTTGAGAGTGTAATTTATATGTAAACAAACAGAAGTATAATGTTACCAGGCTGTTGCTCTTTTTTTTTTTTCAACTTTATAGTGCTTTTTTTGATTTACAGTAAAATCATAAATAATGAAATTTATCTAAAAAAATAAAATAAAAAATAAATTGGATAAACTTTTCTTTTTTTAATTTTTATTTTTTTAAAATGAAATTTGTAATTTTGACAAGAATAGAAATTATCGTGGTGATGCAAATCAAATTTTAACATGAAGAAAAATAAATAATTTATCCAAAACAAAAACATCATGGCCACGCAAATAAAATTGTTAATTTTAACAAGAATAAAAAGAAATAGTTTCCCCAAAACAACATCGTGGCCACGCAAATATAATTTGTAATTTTAATAAGAATAAAAAAAGAATTTATTCAAAGCAACATCGTAGCCAAAAATAAAAACAGTATTTTCGATTGGTCTCATGATTTATCTCATGCAAATGTGAATTTTAGCGTGATTTTGTAAAAATCACACTTACACCTTCTCTTTGACAATTGATTCAAGTGTCACTCTTGTCTAGAGAAGCGGGGCAAAGTTTCCGCAATTTTATTACCTCATACTACATCATTGGATTTGGAAAATAATGACTTGGGTATGCGAATTTGAAGACTTTTAACAGTCTCAATTACAGACACTCTCACAAAATACAATAGCGAAATTTAAAATGGGATTGTTCATAGAAAATGCGTAACACAAAGTTCACCGTAAGTGACAGCAGCCGCTGTGGCAGAATAAACATCCTACTTCTGTGCTGTAAATACCTGTATCCAAAATGTTAATAATGGGATTGGTCGTATAAACTGTGGCAGAATAATATGTCCTATTATCTGTGCTGTAGCATAGAAATAGACACCATAGTTAAATTTAAAATGGAATTGTTAATCTAAATTGCATAACACAAAGTTCACCATAAGTGGCAGCATCCCCTGAGGCAGAATAATGGTACATGAAGTAAAATTGTAATATGTCATATATGGATTGCTTGATAAAGTTTATATTTCTAATAAACTTATGGTATGAAATGTTGGTCTGACATCTGAGCTGCTGGCTGGTTGTGATATGATTGCAAATGTGATATAACTCATTGGAAGTTTCAGTTACTTCCTGTTTAGTTGCATATAATCTAAGTTATTTATTTATTATTTAAATTTTGAATTAGAAATATTTCTTTATATTTATATTGGATTCAGAATTTGACTTTTTGCATTGGCCCTTTAAATGTTTTTTTTTCTTCGCTAGAACTAGAGCTCGTCATAATAATATCTAAAAGGCCATGCTGCTTTAACCAGTACATTTGAAAACGAAATCATTTCAACTAATATTTTAGTAAAATAGATTGTTTTGACTTATTATTTTAACTACTAAAAATAAACATATTCAGATTTAAAATACTTATATAATCGAATTGCTTTATATCTTTGGAGGTCCTAAAATGTTAGAGTCCCGAACCTCTGTAAAACGCCGCAGATTTATATTATTAATAAAATAAATTTATGGTGGAATCGATTCAGAGGTTGTCATTCCGAAGTTTAAAATTCTACCAACTTGAATAAAATGTGCAGGTCTATATTATTAATAAAATAAAGTTTTGGTGGAATCGATTCAGTGGATGTCATCCCGGAGTTTGATATTCTGCCAACTTGGTTAATATGCCCAGGTCTGTATTATTAATAAAATAAATTTATGATATAAGTAAAACATTTTTATGCAATGGGGTCTTGAAGAACCTACATTTCTTATACAGCTACATCTTTTCATCCGGAATTAAGATTCAATTAAATGACAAATTATTCAACGTATTTGTTTTTATAAGGCTTTCTTTCAGCTTTATTTTATAGCATTTGGCTTATGAAACATCAGGCAGTTAGTCGCGTATAGTATTTGAGATATTACATTTATTTTCCCAAAGTTATACACTTTTTATTAATTATGAAGATGAAATATATGTATGCTGCCATTAAATTAAAACTGGGGTATTTTCATTTAAAAATATTAAACACTAAACTGTACACTTAATTTTACAAACAAATAAATTTTATTTTAAATAAAGTTTGTGACAAAATAAAGTTATTTTCAACTTAATTATTATTAAACAATTTTTAAAAATAATGAAAAACATAAATAAAAAATATATATTTTTAAATAAAAAAAGCTTACCTTTATTCTTAAATTTGTTAATATAAACAATTCTTACTATAATGCTAAGAATACAACGGCCAAAACAGTAAATGCAAATGTTATACTGAAGATCACTGAATGGCATGGTATATGCATGAACCGGATGTTTAATATAATTTCTGTTTATTTGTCCAAAGTATTTAATATGCTCAAACTACTTTTTTTAAAACAGTTATTGTACTGCCATATAATAATTTTATCCTTGTCCACAAAATGATGCTAAAATAAACTTCTAAAAAGAATTTATTTCAAGCTAGAAAGCAGTAAAACTACGAGATATCTAAGTTCTGAATATTCAGTGCGATTTTTTTAAAAAAAAAAAAAGAATGAAATAAAAAAAACGAATTTACAGATCAAGCAGTTCTTGTTATAATATCATAGATATGTAGCAATTCATATTAATGTTGATTAGTAAAAAGGAAATGATAGTTGATAATTTTTTTCTCATTGTCATAGCATAGCCAGGAAGTGAACCCACTAACTTGGGACAACTGCTTGTAAAGCAGATGTCACTGACTTCTCGACCACCAATGCTTGACATGGTAGTTGCTAATTTTATAGTAACATTTTTTTATAGTTTTAAGAGTTCATGTTTAGTTGTCAATGCAGTATATAAATGTGTGGAGTAAATCCATTTAATATGCAATTTTTACTTACATTATTGATTTTGTATTATAGTTTTACTATTTAAATGGTTATGTGATATTGTAATCTTATTCTGAAGTCCAAGTATCAAATAGAGTATCAATAATTACATGTGTTTTAGTCTACTAATGAATGAGCACACTCTTTAGCAAATACGCTTTTGGAATCAATTATATTTATTGCACAGGACTCTTCTGCATATGCCCAATTATATATAAGAATCTAATATATTATTACTCAATAATAAGCAAGAATAATATTAAGGATACTTCAAAGTACTAATTATAAAAATGCACCCTTCTAGTATCAAAGCAATTCATTTTATATATGAAAAATAAATTCACATCCCTCTATCATCTATAATTTTATATGAATAGAGGATGAGGCAATAGCATTTATTATAGAAAAGTTCTCATCAGCAGAGATGTAAACACAGGTGCATTTGAACTAGTTATAATTTAAATTTACAAAACAGAGTCAATTTCTACTTATTTTAATAAATATGTAGACAAATAAATAACCAAATGACAAATACTGGTAAGAATTTAATTATAGTGCTCAATAATATGTAATAATTAGAGTGATAAATTTTGAAATATCAAATCAATCAAATGTGGCAGATGAAACATTATATATTTATCAACATTTGATTGGCAATGTAAGTTTTTTTGCTATTAAAGAACACTGAACAGTTTGAAAGATGTCACTCCAATTACTATATATTATTTATTGTTGTACAATTAAAAGTATGTTTATATATTTGATATTTAATGGTTTAATGTAATATTATTAAACTTAATACAAATGTGCTCTAGAATGAGAATTCAGGTGTATGGGTTGAAATAAATTTACGATAACATCTCAACTGATATGATATTTACTCTTATAATCATCATTATTTCAATATAAGATTCATATGAGAACTTGAACAGAATACTAAAAAATTTTCACTTTTACATTTGTAAAGGGATGGACTCTGATGTCAAAGGTTATTGTGTTAATATTTTCAACATTCAGAAGTTTATTACTACCAGTGCTAATTTTTTGGAAATTCTATAAAAATATCATTATTCAAATTATATATTAATAATTTCTGATACCTCAAGACTTCAAATTTTTATGGGGTGGTTTCTGACTATGGACAGCATAACTTGTAAGCTTTCAATTTATTGATGACTTAAGTTTTAATTCCAGAATTAAACTGCTTATTTGAGCAACCAGTCATTTAAATTCAAGTTGAAGGGACTTGGTTTATAGATAATTAATAGGTTAACATTTTGATCATTTCAATAACACTTTACTCTCATAATGTGGTTTCCATTGCAGTTTGATGCACTCTAGCGGTGATTGTTATACTCAAGAATCAGTGATTTATCATGAACATTGTTTTGATAGTTATTTTTCACTTACAAGATTTTGATTACCAATTTCTTAGCCTTAATAATTAAATATAATTATTTTAACATTTAATTTTGACACTCTGCATAAGTCATTAATAATTACTTTTTAAATATTTCACTATTTCTAGAACATATAAAAGATAGATTTTATTAAAAAAATCAACTATTAATATTTTATAAAATGTTCATTAAAGTGTCCTCTGAAATATGCCATTTACTGTAATGTAATTAAAAATTTCTATTAGAAAGATTTTTTAAATTAAATTCTGTGTTATATATAAAAGAATTCACCTTATTTTCCAGCTCTGGAGAATCATTCCAGAAAATTTTCCCTTTATAAAATAGTTAATAATAAAGTAATGAAATAATATTACAGTGAAGAGACTTGATAACTTTGATATAAAAATATTTATTTTATTTTATTAAATGCTAAACCATGCATGTGATATGGAGTATCTTCATCAATACATAACTGAAATAGAATTAGCAAGGATATTGACATTTCCACTAGCAGATAAATTAAAGTGGTCTCTGATTTTAATAAATTTGCATATGTGCATGTGGGAATATATGTGTAAAAATTAGTTAGGCATTTTTATTTTAGTCATGCTTTGGTAAAGATACTTCACATCGAAAGCCTGGCTTAGCATTTAATAAAATAATATATTTTTATATCAAATTTATAATATCACTTCACCATAATATTATTTCATTACTTTATTACATATTATCTATAGTATATGCTCATTATTATTTTAAATAGTTAATAAGTTAAATAAATATAAATAATCAGCATAATCATTAATTGAAAAGTTAATATAAATCACTTCCATCTGTGAGTGTAAAGGCTCTATACATCATTAAATTGGTGGAAGTGTGCTTATCCAGTAATATGTTTTAAAAATAGTTCAATTCATTAATATCATTGTTAGAAATGTCAGCCTTCTTATTATGGACAAACTGCCATTATATCAGGCAAAATAAATTTCATTTATTTATGTAGATTAATATTTTTATTTTCTTTGATAGATTCTTATAGTTTTGTTTTAATTCAAGCATCTATTCATGTTGTTTAAATTTATATATGGGACTAAATAATTTTAAAAAAATGTTTAGGGTCATTTTGCTATGTTTCTTATAAGATTTAAAATCACAGGGTACTATGAAGATTAAAATTATATTTATGTAAAAATAACAAGATTAAAGTTTCAAAAAATATATATATATTATTTTTCTAAGGAATGTCTAAATGGTCTGTTTGTGATTAAATTCCCATTAGCTGCTATAAGAAAACAATGGATTAAACTTGGAGCTTCAATTGCAAGCACATAGAATTTGTTTGTAAATTAGAAAATCTAATTTTGTATTTATTTTTATACTTATTTTTAGAACTTAAAAAGTTCTTTATGACTGTAAGTTTGAGACTGGAAATTACAGAATGTCATTATAATGCTAATTGTTTGCAAACAATTTAATCCAGTGATTAATTTAATCCAATGATTGATTCATGGATGCAAAGTCTCAATTTTGTCATTTCTGGTGTTCAAATATCACATAAATTCCCAAGTAATGAACTATTTGATTATTATTACTTTTTAATGAAATAAATCTTTAAATGCAATATTCATATTACTTTAAAATTAATAAATAATTCTATATGTTATATAATATTGTCTAATGTAAATTATATATATAGGCGTTTTGGAAGATACAAAAGGTTCTGATTTTCGACCATCTGCAATGGCCCGGGATGTTTATAAAGCATGTATGAATCAAAGTAAGTTTTTTTTTATTTTATTAAATTAGAAATAATTCACATTAAAATATGTTTATTTTAAATAAAGTTTTCTAACCCAGAATTACTTGCCAGCACAACAGATATCTTGAAGTAGAGTTTATAATATAGTGTGTATCTAAGTGTCTTGTTTATGATCTCATCTTTTAAGAACTATGGTATTTTTTCAACCATCTGAATATTTTTAAGTATAATTATAGCTGGTTCATAGCTAAACTAAATAACCAATCATTATTGGGTTGGCCATTGGGAAATTAGTTATTTTTGAGGGATATAAACAGAAAAAATATAGAAATATTTTCCAAATGCAATTATATATCTGGTTAAAAAATATTTTCTTTGCTTTTTTGCTCTGTAATAAAATACTGGAAAATCTTTTTCATAACATGGTGGACAATATACATTGAGATGTTTATTATTTCATTTATTTATGCGCCTTCTGACTGCATCTATTCAAGTTCCTAATGTAGTATTCACTAGTCTAGCATTTTCAATATTTTAATTGCTTTAAAATTAGAAAATAACTATTCTGATATTTTCTTTTCTGAATTACTCTGATTATTGTCTCGCATTTACATTTTTTCTTTTTAAATTTTTATTATTGTTGATTATACTTGGCATCATATCTCTGTAAGTAAATCAAGGATTGCCTTTCTAGTTTTGTCTCTAGATTATATCAAATACAATTAATTTTTAAATATAAAATATAAGCCAAATAAATTTTACTATAAAGTATATCAATAAGAATTTTCAAAAGTATTGACAATAAATTATATATTTTTTGAGATATTTGCTATTGGATCAGTTATAAGATTAGGACAAACTTTTGTTCAAACATTAAAGTGATGCAGATATTATTTTTGATGCTGTTGGTCCTATTTTTATTTAAATACTTTTTGACTTACAGGAAGATTACCATATCTAGGTTATTTTGTTTCAAGACTTATAATATAAATCTCTGGAAAGTCACAAATTATATATAAATATAAAATAAATTAAATATATTAATTTTTTTAATTATTTCATATATATATAGGTAATAGTAAAACTGAACCCTACCATCTGATGACATTCTTTTTCACCCAATTCACATCAATAGACCGATTCATGGGCCGTCTATTTGTTTACACAATATTATGGTATATATATATTCCAACTGGTCTTTATTATTTTTTCATCGGCAAAGGTAAACCACCAAAGTTTTTTTTTTATTCCACCCAGGTTTTTTTTTGTTTTTAATAAACAAATACTTTGTTTTTAGATGATCTAGGGATGTTGGTTTGTTTGTAAATTAATGAGTAACTGTCCATAGGTTTCTTTACATAATATTACTTATGGTAAATCAAATTTTTTTTTCACACGATGTTTTTATTTGGGCGGGAGGGGTTCGTGTTTTTAAGAAACAAACACTTTGTTTTTAGATGCTGTAGGGGTGTTGGTTTGCTTTTAAATTATCAATTAACGCTCCGTCGGTTTGTTTACATAAAAATACAGTAACAAATACTTTGTTGTTTTTAAATGATGGAGGGGGGTTGGTTGTTTGTTTTGAACTTATGTTGTTGTTTTTTTTGTTTGATGTTTTGATTTGCTGAAAGTCTTCAACAATTTGGTACTTTTGAATAAACCAATACTTGGTTTTTTAGAGGGTGGAGGGATTGTTTTGATTTTGAATTGTCATCTTTTGTTTTTGTTGTTAATTTCTTAAGAGGCTTTTTTTTTTCAAATCTTTACGCTACAGAAAACTTGGTATGATAGTGAAAAGTTCTTCCTTAATTTTTTGGGCCTTTAATTTAAAAAAAATGATATAAACAGTTCGTTTTTAAAGAACACTTTTTTAAAGCTTTTAAGTCGTGGGAGGTGGCAAAGGTTTGATTTGATTTTTAATTATCGACTTCTTTTTTGGATTTTCTTTTTGAACCTTTTATTATGTTACTGTGCACAGTTCTTTATTATTATTTTATTTCATTTTGGTGGGGCCCTTTGAATAAACTCTTAAACACTTCTTTTTTTTATTTTGGTATAATAAAATATTACCTACTTTAACTTATCAAATATTATCTACCTACCTTATAATCATGTGAACAACAAAAACCACAATAAGAATCGAAAAGAAATGAAACTTTGGACAAGTTGTGAACCAAAACAAGTATAAAAAAAACAAAACACCATTTTGGGGGCATAAAAAACAGCAGCCAAAAGTAACACACAAATAAAATGCAGACCTACATAGGTATGCTGGCAGGAGTTTCTCTTTCTGGAAAAACACAATATTGTGCATCCACTTGTGTGGCTGGCTGGCAATTCACTCAGCTTCGACCATTTTGGGCAACTTTCAGACAACATTTTACAGTTCTCACACGGATTCATGCATAAACGGGCTTTTGCATGCAAAATCCAGAAAAAACTCTTCTGAAAAGAAGAACCTTTTCAAGTTGTGTGCAGTTCAAAAGCATAGGGAAGCATGGGTGATGACATGATAATACTTAATATTGAATACTAATTGCACTACGCTTTCTAAAAAAATTCCGACAATGAATTTTTGTAGAGTTTTGTCTCTTTTAAATACAGCCAACATCAAATCAGACCATAGTGAGAGTTCAAGAGCACTCACTTGACAAATACTGTCACAATGCAATGGGCATAGTATTCCATTATGTAATCATAGAATACATCACCCTCAGACGACCTGTTATAGCTCAAAAAATACCTATTGTACTGTCAGCCATAAGTTAAGGCCACTAAAACAGTATATTGATGTGCGTTTTGTGAGCAGCACCACCATCAATCAGATGGTAGGGTTTAGTATATATATATATAGTAAAGTTGTTTAATGCAAACACACAACTTATATACAGTAAAGATGTTTAATGCAAGCGTATACACCTATAAACATATATAATATTACATACGAAAAACTAAACTAATCATTATAATAATCAAAATGCTCCCCAAATCAAAACTAAATCAAAATGGAATTATAAAATTTACTGGTATTGGTAGAAAAATTTTAAATTTCAACACGACTGACATGTAATTTTGAATTGATGTACTTGGTTTAATATAAAATGAAAATTCATATAACATTACAATACTAGCCAAAACCACTAAACATTACTAAAATTTGTACACAATCATGGTTTCATCTATTACCAAATGTAACTTTTCAAGTAAAATTCAACTAAACATACTACCTATAATACCAACAAAATAGCCTTCCCATCATTCACTTCAAAACCCAACTTCCTTTAACATCAAAGGATGTCTTCATGAGATTAATGGCCTGAGACAGATAAAATATTTTGAGGGTTTAATATATATATATGCATTGAGACTGCTAGCCTCAATTTTAGACAATTAATGTAAATAAATAATCATACAAAAATAATAGAAAATCCAGTATCATTAGTCAGATTATTTCATTAATCCATTAATCTTTTTGGAGGTATGTCATTAAAATCCAGTGTAAATATAAGGACAGAATAGTTTAAAATATAAAGGCACAACATTAACTTCACTTGCAAAAGGCAGAATGATTTAAGTATTTTTTTCAATTCTTTTCCATTATCAAATTTTAAAGATATCCAATTTGTTTCTAATTCTTTTACTTGTTAACTGTGTTTCACAACCATAAAAATACCCTCCACACAAAGCACATATTTTCCTCAATTTTCTTTTCAATGGTCCACAAAATATTATTTTCATTTAGTAAATGCCTCTTTTGGCAACACTATTCTTTTTTTAACATCTTCATTTCTTATATACCCTCAGTAAATCATCTACCCAAATACTTAAATCAATTCACTTGGTGGACTGTATTTATGAAGATTATCAATTTATATTCTTTTTGTATGCTTTCCTATTGACAAGCCCATTGTTTTCTCATCATTATTCTTTATTTCATATTCCATAAATCCTTCTTCCAATTTACTGAACATATTGTTGAAATGTTTTCCATCCCCACCTACAAAAATCATATAATCTGCAAATCTTGTACATTTTATTATTCTATCTCCAATATCTTACATATCTTCTAAATATACATTACAAAGCACAGATATCAAGCAGCATCCTTAGCTGTTCATATCACTTCACTTAATCCTATAACATCATATTATTTATTTATTTTCATTTTTAAATTTTCCAGCTTATTTAATGACCTTGCATTCTATCCTTAATTTTTGTTTTCAAAATACTTATAAAGATATTTATGAGTATTTCCCAGGCTTATATCTGAGTATATCTACTTCTTCTGGATAAGAGACTAAAGCATTGTAATCTGAATCAATCTCATGTAAGAAAGGGGAATTATAAAGCAAAGTAATTTCCTGCTGTCATTTTTATCCAAGAGTAACCTTCATTACAGTCTTAATAGCTAGCTGGTTTTCATCAAATTGTCTATTGTGATCTCTTCACCATTGCCACCTATATATATAAATAAAATGTCCATTAATTAGAACAAAATTGTAATCATAATAAAATACTAAAATATAATGCTAATGAACTATTATAAACAGTCTTTTGATCTGCAAAAATACTTTTGGTTAATTCCTTAAACCTGCCTCAACTGCCATTAAATTAGAAAACAAAAACAAAATGAAAGCAAAAGTCATCAAATCAAATTCCATGAATCCTGTATTTTAATGTTAGCAGCTTGTCTATTTATTAAATGCATTTTCCTATTTTTAGTATTTTTATTATATATATATATATATATATATATATATAATGGTCAGGAAAAATTGGACTTACTCTATCTGCTGTACAGGGTGCCACTAGGCTATTTGAAACTAGAAAATTTATAATGTAGGCAGCTACTTCTTATTAAGATCTAAATTTTGACCATTAGCCCTTGCTACTAGCTCAAGGAGAAGCAGAGATTTAAAATCTAAATTCTTAAAATATATTTTTAATAAAGAAATAGATAAAAAAATAAACTAAACTACTGGCAGTATTAATAACACCAAAAGATTTTATTTACATATATATATATATATATATATATATATATATGTAAATAAAATATATATATATATATATATATAACAACAAACAAATTTGAAAAATGAATTACTTAACCTTGCTTTAGGTTTCATTATTTTTTACCTTTAATTTTTTAATCTTAGAATGTTGGGCATAGATAGACTATGTAGACTACACACTTAAAAGATTTTTGAAACATTTGATTCCAGGCTAAACGTTCGCAGTTAAACCAATGCTAGCTTTCTGATATACAGATGCAACCAATGTAATATGAAAATGTTAGCATAAAACCATGCTGAAAGAAATGTGCATCTGCATCATGATATTATTTAAAAGAAATAATCTTCATCCAGTACAGGAATGTGTGTTTGTCTGGTGAAGGAATCATATATATATATATATATATATATAACACATTAAAAAAGAAATGCTTCATATGGAGGGAGAGTAGTCCTTGCCATCTTACACTCCCTATCCATAAAACTAAAGAGGATCAATGTTGGGTAAAGTACTTTATGTCCATTGCAATGCTATGGCTACACCTCAGGGACCATGCATTCATTTGGGAATGGTGCCCTGTATGCTAACATGCTTCACTTATATTGAAATAAACATCCATATATCTCTCCATCAGCATCGACTCAACTACGAAACAAATAGTCCAAAATTAATACCCTCTTAAGCTAACATACCCTTAAAGAAATCTAAGCAGCCATCTACACCCAACTTAAATTTAAGTCAATTTAATAATTTAGTTTATTTTTTTTAAAAAAAAAAGTTTACGGTATTTAACTTATTTTAAAATCACGTAATGCATTGAACTTATTTTTAAATCAAATAATGCATTTGACCTATTTTTAAAATCCAATGTGTTTGATTTTATCTTTAAATTTATGTTTGAAATCACAAACTCCTGCCCTATTACCAACAGACCTTACACTAAAAATAAAAAAATATAATACATATTTTAAAAAGATCACATTTAACTTTTAGATAAGACTTTTAACATTGCAAAGTTTATGAAAATAAAGTTCAGATTTGATCATGAGAGAAAATCTATAATTCATATTTAAAGAAAAATAAAGTTCAAAGATTTTAAATTAAAGAGAGTTTATAGTTCATTTTTATCATTAATAATTTATACTTTCCTTTCTCTAAGCTTGTTCCTTCGTGATGAAGATTTGAGTTTATGCAAGAACCATTTCTTGTGGAGTGGACGATTTATGAAGATGGTTCCAGTGGTTCAATCCTGGGATATGAGGAGATGAAAGCTGCCTTTGGCTTGCCAGGCTGAGGGAAGCATGATTATATGTCAAATGCGTTGACCGGGAAGTGAACCCGGACCTGCTGCTTGGAAGGTAGCTATGCTAACTGCTAGGCCACCAACGCATGATGGGAAGCACGATTAAATGGATTACATTGTGGCAAAGACAACAACCTCTATCCTATTTTGATCTACTTTTAGATTTCTTTTGAATAATGACAAACAAATTCAAATTCTAATCATATTTCTTTGGGATTTTTGTTTTTAGAGTCCTGAAGCATCTTATCTAGAAATTCTGGTATCTATCTGACATATTTTATATATGTATTTCATTGGTCCTGTGGTTAAGTAGATTTTTTTCTTTGTGGTCTCTGCATATATATCTTGGGCAGGAAAAGCAAGTCTTCTGTTTCTATCTCTTGACTCTTATCTATTTTGTAATCATTTTAATCATTTTGCCCTAAGGACCTGTTTGTAATTTTATTTTGTTAAGAAATAACTCTTCATTATTTTTAAGATTAAAAAGTTTTTATTATTGTTTTATTTTAAGATTAGAATCTTTGCTTTAATTCTATAAATTTTTTAAGCTTATTTTACTTTCAATATTTAAATAAAACTTATTAATATATTAATAACTCATTAATTTTAACCTAGAATAATATATTAATAACTCATTATTTGTACATTTTGAACGTCTGCGCATTTAACTCATTAGATATCTACAAAAAAAAAATTAAATGTAATGTGTGTTTATATCCCACTACAATATATATATATATATAATTCTAGTTACAGATTTTTAAATTCTTTCTCTTGTGGCACCTATCAATAAAAAAGCTTTTTAGAGCTATCGGCACTCCCTATATTACATAATACAAGATTAAAACAAGTCATGGGATACATGACTTGGTTTTTTGATTATTATAATTTTGCTCTTGAGATTTTGGCAATGTTATATTGCTTAGGCTATTAATATATGGTGAAGCTAAAGTGTTGTCAGACCCATATAGCTATTTAAGTTAGATAGTTGGATTCAAAAATATATAGGAGTCTGAACATTTCAGATTTTCTACTTAATAGTTAAGTATTAGATAAGTGCTGGTCTTGAGTTGATATTTTAGATCTAATGTCTGATTTTCCTAGTTTCTCACTGAAGAGTGCCACCAACTCAAAACTGGCTTGGAAATAGGAATAATTCTAGATAGAGATTTTTAAAAGCTTTCTCTTGCAGTACTTATTGAAAAAAAAAGCTTGTTAGAGCTATTATCATGCTCCCTACATTACATATACTTCAAAAGGGGACTCCTTTTCTTCAGGAAATAATTGTATTTTCTATGCAAACCAATAGAAGTATTAAACAGAAGTGGAATCAAGTAATCATATTTTGTTAGATATATATACATCACACACTATGTAATCAATTAAGATTTTAGTAAAGCATCATCTTAGAACTCATAATCAAAACTATCTTTTTCATAAGAAATTGTAATAAAACTATTAGTTGGTTTAACTTTATTTTTTAGTAATTAAAATTTTTTATATAGAATTTCCAGTTAAAAAATGAAACACTAATTACTCTTGTAAAATTTATTTTACAATATTAAGTATGTAGATAAATATTAAGCTATAACCAGTTTACTGTGTATCCTCTTTTCTCCCATAAAATTTTGCTTTAAGAAAATACGTATTTAACAGATTGAAACTGATTTTAAAAAGCAAAAATTTGGAGCAAATAGAATGTGTTTGTTGCAAAAGATATAGGAAAAGCTGTAAGCTAGGACATGGTTTAATATTTATATAATAAATTTATGATTGAATTTAATTTCGTTATATATATATATATATTATAGCTGCTATAGAAGATTTAGGCCGGCAACCCTTAATTGAGTCTTTATATCGTCTTGAAAGAGGATGGCCTGTTCTAATTGGATATAGATGGGATGAATATAGTTTTGATTGGATAACTACATTGGCTGATCTCTCTCATTATGCACCTAACGTGCTTATTATTAATAATATTCAACCTGATTCTAAAAATACAAGTCAACATATTATGAATGTAAGTATTTATATAGCAAAGATCAATATAAAATATTGAAGTCATTTTACTGAGTTTTAATTTTGTTACATGAAATTTATGTACAATACAATAGCCAACTGAATTTTAATAGTTACATTTTATTATAACTACAACTTTATTTATAAATTTTAATGAACAAATAAGGAAGATATCCAAAAGAAATTGTAATCTAGGCTTAATGTAGAGGGCACTGGTTCAGCATAAAATACAATGCATTTTGGGGCCGTTTAACCTTCATTAATATCTTTATTTATGTATAAATGAAATAAATAATCTTTGTAAATTTTTTTAACATATAACAAACAATACAAACATAGCCATAATGCCATACTTTTTCCATCAGAATATTATCTAAAAATTGAGAAATTAGTTCAGTAAAATCTCAAATACTTCTGCACACAAGTAAATCATAAAGATAAATAATACAAATTGTTTGATTTTATTAATCCCTTTCTTCCACTTATTGTCTTTTAAACAAGATAGATAGTAGTAAAGGACTTCCAGATATGAAAATTATTCAGTTGTCTAGCAATAATCAGAATATTAGATCTGTTATAATGTCAATTAAAAATAATAACATATGTACTCAGTATGAAATATGGCATTTTAAACAAATTCTATGCCAGGAATGAACTTACAGTCTGCACATAAACTTTTATTTTAATTCCTAAAGTTGCACATATGGAAATATGTTTAAGAGAGGGTGCTCACATGAATTCCATTTTAGATGCTAAAGGATTCCCATGTTAAAATTGGACAAGCGATTGTAACTAAAATCGCTGTAAATGTAAAAAATCAAAAATTCTTTGCAATTCTAACTGCCACTAAAGTTCTTCCTGAAAAAAAAAGTTTTGTAATGTAATTTTATATATAAAGAGTTTGTAATTCTTTGTAATTTTATAAAAATGTAAAATTATTATGTAATTAAACCTTTCCTATTTTTTTTTTTTTTGTATTCCTTATTTGTATAATTTTATTTACTTTATATTTAATAATTTTGTGCAATTTTGTTGTAAGTTTTTTTTTGCTTTTGGTTTGTTAATAAATGTTTTATTAAAAATTTATTTATACATCAAACCATTTACACCTTTTTAGACACTTTATCAATACTTTTATTTGTATTATTTATATTACACTAACAGTTTCAACTGTCCTGCAGTCATCATCAGAGCTACTATATTTAAATATATAATTATACAATTATTACACTTATCCACATACTGATATACATAATTAATACACAATATAAACAAAAATAATTATACATTTTAATATGGTTTTATTTTTGTTTATATTGTGTATTAATTATGTATATCAATATGTGGATAAGTGTAATAATTGTATAATTATATATTTGAATATTGTAGCTCTGATGATGACTGCAGGACAGTCGAAACTGTTAGTGTAATACAAATAAAAGTATTGATAAAGTGTCTAAAAAGATGTAAATGATATGATATGTCATAATAGAAATCAATACAAAGGAAAAGAAGAAAAATTTATTTACGTGATAAATATTATATGATTGTTCTAATATAAAGAGTAAAATGATAAATAATACAACAATAAATAAAAAATTACTAAATAAAAAATATTATACAATATATTTTTATTACTTTTACCAGATTTTACTGTTAATTATTAATAATTACCTGTTCAATGTGATTTATATGTATTACTTATCACTTTGACCACAGTCGCGACATAAATCAGTAAAATGATCCTGCAATAAATTTTATAAAAATTTTGTGTCTAAAACAAGAAATTATAAAAAAGCAGTCAAATTATTTGCTAGACCTAAAAACTAAAGAATGATTTAATATATTGTGCTTTTTTTCATTCTGTTTTATTTTATTAGATTTTAATTTATATTGTTTTATTTTTTTTAGTTGTATATTCTTCTACATGTGTATGTCTTTTTTAATAATGGTGTTTCGTTAGATTTAATATATATATATTTATAAGTTACTTGGGTAATATTCCTACAACCTATGATAAGTAGGATGATTATTCACATACGCGATAAACGTGTAATCTTGTGAACGTGAAATAAACACGTACTTTTTTCTCCTTGAAAAACGTGTCAACAAAACACAATTTCTTACACGTCAAAATTTCTTATTGTCGTTCGTTTTTGGAAATTATTGCACTTGCTGATTGAAAATTTTGTTTTTTACATTTTAAAGTTACTTCTTGTAATTGTTATTTTGTTTGATCATTTTTAATTTCATCTTCAGAGTTTTTATTCAATCTGGTCAAAGTGCTGAAATTAACACTTAGTTTTTGATTGAGTAACTGAATTAAAATGTTGATTTTGTTAAAACTGTTGTTTCCTTTTATCTGCTAAAAGTGATGCATTTTAAAGTAATTTTTGGATGCACTAATTGCAATAATTCATTGACAGATATTTTTTTATTTAGGAATTAAATTAATACGCTAACTTTGTTAATATTGTTGTTGTTTCCTTTTATATGTTCGAAGTGCTGCAACCTATAGTTATTTCTCAAGTCTGAAAACCATCTTATCATATTTGTACAATCTATTTTTTTTAATTACGAATTGAAGTAAAGAGCTGAGTTTGTTATTTATGCTTTTTTGTCTTTTATTTGCTTTCATATATATATAAAAAAAAAACGTTTTACTCCTGCTTACACAGACATGACAACATCTTTTTCATGTTGAATGATATCAAGAATATTTTTCTTCCTGTCTAAAAACCATCTGATCCAAGTGCTGAAATTAATACTTATTTTTTAATTTAGTAACTGAATTAAAATGTTGACTTTGTTAATGCTGTTGTTCCCTTTGATCTGCTCAAAGTGCTTTAATTTACAGTTATTTCGCCAGTCTAACAACTATCTGATCAGAGTGCTGCAATTTACAGTTATTTCTTGAATTATTAATGGAATTAATATGTTCACTTTATATTTATTGCTGTGACTAGATTATTATTACTGCTGTTGTTTCTTTTTGATTTGCTCAAAGTGCTGATGTTTTTCCAATTTCCAGTTACTTTTCCAGTCTGGAAAGCATCTGTTCAAAGTGCTGCAATTTACAATTACCCATTTTTTTAATTACTAATTCAATTGATATGTTGACTTTGGTATTACTGTTGTTTCCTTTTACTTGCTTTGAGATCAAAAACATTTTTAATTCTGTTTATAAAACAACACATCAAAATGCAGTAATTTCCAGTTATTTCTCCAGTCGAAAAACTAACTGATTATAGTGTTGCAATTTAGAGTTCTTATTCTATTTTTCGTATTCCATTAATACGTTGACTTTTTTACAGAAAGAGCTGCAGGAATTTATTGTTTTTTTTTCTTTTACTAATTGAATAAATACTTTGACTTTGTTATTATTGCTGTTTTTTTTTTTTTTTTTTTTGGACAACATTCGTTTCAAAAAATAAATTACCATTGGTTTACGTTGCTTGGTGAAATTTCATTATTTAGCATGTACTGAGCAATCACGTGCTCTACAACCATTTCGGAGAAGTAGGAATGGTGGGAAGGGGGCTGCTAAGCGCATTTTGTATATAAGAATTCCATTATAAATTAAAAATTTAAACTACAGCACTCTATTTCAGACAGTAGCCTAGCCTCTTGTTGAATGTTTTGTAATGTGATTTTAAAAACTATTTGTACAAATTTTGGTATTTTTCTTGGTTTTAAATCATTCGATTAAATTTAGTGTTCAAGCATTGTCTGCTTAAGTGTCTATTTCATAGAATTTTTTACCTTTATAAAAGATATAATTGTGTTGTGTTAATTTCGTGCAGAAAAATGGATCCTGTATGTCTTCATTACTGCAATTTTTTTTTGAAACTGATGGAAAAAAATTACAAAATGGGGTTCTTTGCTTCCGTTAAATTTGATTGTTTGCATCTGTCTACATTGGATAGAAGTTCATATATATTTCCTATAAAAATTTTTTTTGGATATTTTTCTAAAACTATTGGGTATTATTCCTTCAACCAAGGAAAGAAAGGAGGACTTCTCACATTCATATCAAAGCATTGCTAACTTTGTAATGTTTGATATTGCCAAAATCACAACATTAAAAAGTTAGCTGTGTATTGATAGGAATGTGAAAAATCCTCCTATCTTTCCTTGATTGCAGGAATAATACCCAAGTACCATTTATAATTACCCATTGCATTCTTCAACAATTCATCTCATATAAGTAAAAAAAATAAATTTTTATAATAACTAATCCTTGTAGGGCAAAGACTTTTCCGGAAACCCCTCGTATCAGAACAGTGAAGGAGAAAATACCATTTCTCAGACTTTCTAACTATCAGATGATAAGGGTTTTAAAAGTTTTTTATTCCTGTTTACCCTTTATTTAAAAATATCTAGATACCCACTTATTGCTCAATGCTGGATTGTTAGTTAGATTGTCATGAATTAGCTATTTGAGAAAAATTCATAAACCTTGTGAAAATAATTTCATTTGACTTGATTTGAATCACAGAATATTACATGATATGTGTATTCACTGTGTATCTGTCACGAGAAATTTTAATATCTTGAAAAGGAACCATTTTAAGACTTGCTGTGGCATACCAATGAGCCAGTCTGCTTGTTCACTAAGGTTTGAAGATTTGCTACTTTAATATAAACTGAGCATTTATTATATATATATGGAAAATGATGATGTGGACCAAGTGATGAGTGCTGATTCAGCACAATATAAATATATATAATTAAAATTACCCAAATCCATATATATATATTGAAGATAATTAATCTTTTTTACATGTATGTGGTCATGTGTATCAGCTATTTAAGATAGAGTGGATAGCTGAAGAAAACTTGAAGGTCTTTGTTCAAATCCCCTTTAATAACATCTAAGGTTTGGTATATTTCAATATACTTGTATCTAAATATATATATACCTATAATCGTGTTTATTTTGATAGTTTATAATGATATTTTAATTAAATTACTTCACAGCTTAAATTTATCTATAAACATACCCAGAAGTAAATTTGATTATTTAAACATAAAAACCTCTTCATAAAAATATTCTACCTAATATATTGTTACGTGAGATACTTAAAAATATGTTAAAAATATTCAGAAAAAAAATTATAATAACATATTATTTTTATTATTATTAATGAAAAAGACTGTCAGTTTAATAAATAGAATAAAGAGAGTTTAGAATAGATCAAAAGTCAAAAGTAAACAATAGAAAAAATAAAATTCTGTATCTGAATCTCAAGTTAAAATTTAAAAAAAGTAATAGAGGGAAAAATAATTAAAGTATAATACAGTTTAAGAATTTTAATTAAATTTGCTATTTAAGGAAAATGGTGTATCTGTTTTTTTAAATAAAAGTACAAATTCTAAAATGTTACAAGGTATAATAATAACAATAACAATACAACAACAACGACGACGATGACGACGACGACGTCAACAACAACAATAATAATAATAATAAATAATAATTGTGTGAAAGCAACTTAAAGATTACAAAGTTACTTGGTGAAATAATTTAAACTAAAAATATTAACTGTAAAGAAAGAACAAGAGAATTGTAATGTAAATAATTGAAAATTATTGTTTAAAATTACTTAATTAGAAAAAAGTATGATCTAATCATAGATTAAAATAAATTTGTAAATTGTCTAATTAAAAAAAGATTATGTTTGGATTATGTTTAATCCAAATTATCAGATAATCAGCACTGTAATAAATGTTGTAATTAAAATAAAAATAAAAAAATTATGTAATTAAAAAATGAAGATTGAAACTAATTAATGATTTGCATGAGCTTAGACAATGGTTTATCAAGGGTATAAAGGCTAATAAATTTTTATTAGAATTATTCTGCTATGGTCTGTTACTCTTCTAATTTAATTTGGCATGCATTGGATAGCCTGAGATGTGACAAATATCCTTGATCTGGCATTGCTGAAACATCTATCCGTCATTATCAAAGACTACTACTGAACAATACCACAGATTTATATGCTGCCCTAGAAAAAAAGTGATAAGCCATTAAAAGAAACTGGGAAACCTGTTCAGGAATGCCAGCCATAAACTTTATAAACTGTCAAGAAGATGGTCACCCATGTGATTACTCCCATAAAACTATAAAAAAAACCTAGGTTAATGTAAGACAATAATTCAAGGTCCAGATGTAAAATAATATACACAGGATAAGATTTCATTCTCTTAATAAACTTTTACAAAATTAGAAATGACAACTTCTTGCTACCTAGTTTAAAGTAGACTTAACTACATAGAATTACTTTGTAGGTAGTTTGATTTAATTTTATTTTTTATTCTTAAATATATTGTTTTAATATGTTAATTTGGATTAAATTCTCTCTCTTCATACAGTCACTATATAACATTTAATTAAAAAAAATTTGCCAATTATAATGGTTGTGTTTAAATATGCATTGACTGATAACATAAGCTAGATAAATTTCTTGTTTATTGAGCTAGTTATGGAATCAAGTAGTTGAAGTATGTAAAATCTTTCTTTGTGGGGATTCCAATCAAATTAGCTGGATGGTGCCCAGGGATTTATTCTCAGTATAAATAAACATATCCCCTAGAGATGTATTTTACTTTTAGCAATTATAGAGTGATTGCAATAGTTTTGAAAGATGGCCACAATTTCTGTATTTATAAACAATTACTATGTAGAAGTATTGACCATGTTAATTCCTCTACTTGTGTAACCATGTTTCATATTTATATAAATTATTATTGTTAAAATTTAAAAATAATAAAAATGGATATATATAATAAATTTTAACAGTAAATATAATATTATAGTTTAAATTCTTTTGTAGCGCTTTCGATTATGTGGTAATCCTCGTCAGCTTTAACTGAATTTCAAATTTTCAAACTTAATATTACGTATATGATCATATTTGCAACTTGACTATTAATAGCATCATTCTTATATTTATCAATTAATATCGCCTCTTTAATTTTCCTCTTTTTATGATTTCTTTTATCCATTAATATTTTTATTTCATTACTATTAAATGTAAACTTATAATTACAAGGTTTTTCATGGTCAAAGAATACTGAAGCTGTATTAAATTGACTATTTACATTATTTTTAATTCGGTTATATAATAATTGATGCTCCTTCAATCTTTTTTCCACAGAACATCTCGATTCACCAATGTAAATTTTCTGACATCCATATTAAAGCTGATAAATTATTTTACTACTCTGCAATTTAGGAATTATGCTCTTAGAATTATTAATCAATTGATTAACATTCGAAGGAACACAAAATGAAATATTATAATTTTCTTTAAATATATTCTTAATTACTTTAGATTGCTTGTTATTTATAAATGCCATAGATATCCATTTTTTATTATTTAAAGTAACATTGCAAACACTCTTCTTATTATTAAATGAATTTACTGTACGCAATATTTGGTTTTTATCATAACCAACCTTTAACCCTTTTCCCGCCTCTTACGAGACCTCTCGTTGACAGTTGACGTCACTCTAATTCCGTTATTTTTAATGCTAGGATATTCGTTTGACAGTTATTGATTAGGTTTTTAAAAGTTCTGTAAGATAGTGCCCTCTTCTGAATTATTTTACAAGTAAAAAAATCAATAAAACAGCACTTAAAGCTAAACAAAGAAATAAGCTTGTCAGTGATTGGCTCTCAGCCGGCTCTCAGCCGACAAAGACTGATTGGCTGGAAAAAACAAAGAAACCACCTGATCAAAGAAAATAAAGAAAAATGCTGAGATTTTCATTTCGAATATGATTTAAGGTATTAAAAAAGTATATATCTGAGAAATTAAAATCATTTTCACAAAATATACTAAAAAAAAAACAAAATTATTTTCGAAAAATATTGAAGATTTTAGTAAAAATATTTAAGATTTAGCAAAAAGAAAATTTACTTTTCTATAAAGTAAAACTGAAAAAAGAGCATTTACATCAGCACTTCTTTGTTTGTATGTTCGCTTTTAAATTTGCTGAAATTGAATATTTTATAATAAATAAATAGCAATTTATTTTTGAAAGAACTTTCATTCACTTTCATAACTTGACAAATTATTAATATACTTTTTATAAATGAATCTGAAGTGAATTTAATATTATAAGTGAATATATTTTAACAATTGGCTTTGTCTTCAGTTTGTGAGTTGGCCAATTAAAAGCTTTGATTTTTATCTCATACAACCAATAATATAATTAGTGGTTAAAAGGTTAAAAGGTCACTAGTAAAGAGTTCAATATTTAAAATTTTATCACTTTTATATTTACATAATTTATCATTGCAATGCAAAAATGATTTCAGACTTGCCATTTTATGTATCATTGGAACACGTGATTTAAAATGAATATATCCTCTTTCTCAAATAGGTTTAAAAATTAATTTATAATTTAAATCAGTAGCATCTCTAAATATTTGTAAATCCAAAAATTTTATTTTTCCATTTTGTTCATTCTCAATAGTCTATTTTAAATTGTTTAAATTATTCAGATTATATAAAAGAACATCAATAATATCTTTAAGACCACAAACAAAAACATCATCAACATATCTAGTATAAATTTTAATATCTTCAAAATTATAAGAATTAAATATAATATCTTCATATTTTGACAATGTAAAATTACAAATTTGTGCTACCATAGGTAATCCCATTGGCCATCCTTTACCCATTTTATAAAACCTATCATTATATGTTGCAATAATATTATCACTTATAAATTTTAGTGATTCAATAATAAAATTTATTAAATGTTTATTTATAGACTTATTAATTAATTCAATTTCAATTAAATTTATAGATTCAAGATGATCAATTGATCCATATAATTCCATTACATCCAATGAAGCTAACAGATCATTATCATTTATTTTTATATTTTTAATTCTATCAACAAATTCATAAGAAGATGCAGTTGTATATCTTCCAAAACCCAACATATCCTCCCATTTATTTAAAATAAATAAGATTATTTATAACAAGTTGACTTTAAATAAATGAAAAAAAAAGTATTTTCCGTAATTTAAAGAAATATAAATATATATGTGTGTTAATAGTGAAATGTAAATATAAAGGAATAGTAAAGTGTGTGCATGTTAATAAAATAGAATATGAGGGTTAAATATTAAAATGAAAAACAAATGAAAGTGTATAATTGGAATGTCTCTTAAAGATTTAAAAACAATTACAGGCTATATAAAACAGAATTTGCGATGGCTACTAAGTAAAAATCTTAAACAACAGGAATTAACAATGGCTACTAATTAAAAACAGAATTAATTAATTAATCAAAATCTTCTCAAAAATATAATCAAAACAGGGGATGAATTTCAACAATGGATAGAGCTGGCTGATATGAAAACCAATTAATGAAGTGACAACAGGGCATCATATAAATAGAGGAGATTCAATCAGTCAGTCAATCAATTTTTCAGTCAGTTGAGTTTTTACAATCAGTCTATCATGTATCCAGAATCAGTGTTTTCCCTGACAAAGCAATGTTAACATCCATTGAAAACATATGGACAATCTCCAGTCTTATTCAGATGGAACACCAATGGCCTGCCTGATAAAAGTGATGCCTGCCTAATACTTAAAACTTCCAGAGATATCTAAATGTCTTAAATAATATTGCCATGAAATAGTAATTATAGTAACCACCACAAAACCTCAAATCCAACTGGCTGAAAAAAATTCTCATGAAGCAGAAAACAGCAAGAAGTCAACAGACAAAATCCTATAGGTAATGAATAACTTTTCTTATTCCATTTCTGATATTAATGTAGCCATTGCTAATCTTGCAGCCTCCTGGAGTCAGTTAATAAATGAACTCTATAACCACATAAAATAAACTGTTGATATGCATATTTTGAATGCTTGTAATTATTTTAATGCTGAATTATATTACTGTTGTATATATCATTATCATATGTGTGTGCCTAAGGTTATTATAAATCATTGTATAATTTAATGAAGATTTTACAATAATAAATATAGTTAAAATAAAGTGTCTTTAAAATGTAATATTTTCTCAGTCAATTCTTTTACCACTAAATAAAGTAACAGTATATTATAATATTCTTTTGATTGAGCTAGTAGGGATGTCTTAGGTACTGAATTATTTTGCCATCATTCAAAGCACATTAGTTCTCATAATTAACTGGCATCTGGGGTTTACTCCAAAACAAAAAAGTGCTTTGAATGACAGGTGTTGAATTCTGCAGCAGAGAAGATATGTGCCCTTGAAACGTAGTCATAGTTATATATATATATATATATAGCTCTGACTTGGTCACAGGTATACTCTGGATTTTATTCTTCTCTGCCTAAGGAACCATGGTGGTGCAATAATTAAATTGCATTGGTGTAGATCGAATGTATAAGTTTATAATTGTATCATATATTTTTTTGTATAAAAGTAAGTCTTATAATTTTGCTTTCACAAAATAAATTTTATTAAAGGGATAAAATTCATCATGCTAGATGCTGTTTACTATTTTATCAACTACTCCACCTGGATCAATATATAAATATTCATATTCTTATGACAAGCAGTTCTTTGGTTATAATATTAAAAGAAATTATGTAGATAAATAATTGGGATTTGTTTATATATATTTAGTTAGATTTTTTTTATATTTCTTGTTTCATATATATTGTAACAAAAACATTACTAGTCCTAAAATATAGTGTCTTGGGGAGGAATGATGATAAGATAAATATAAATAAACTCCAAGATGGCAAAACAATAAACTATAAACTAGTCATTTCAGGTGCATGGCATATTTTAAGCCTAGTTGGGCAGCCATTGTAACATAAACAAAAAGCATCAAGTAGTGGGTGAATGCCCTTGGTAATCTAATAAAACTGTAACACATTGTAACCTATGAAATAATATCAAGTGGGTGAATACATTTAATAACAAAATATTTTAAAGTAATAAACTCCAAAGGTATTTTACCCACTTTTATCTCCAGTTTTATATCAAGTGAATATCTAAGGGAATAGTAAGTTAATATGATCTATCAGGGCATCACTAGGTTATCTGAACCTAGGTAAAGTTATATTCTATTCTTATTTTAAATATACCAGGTTTGAAACTTTTGATACCTTATTTATAACAAAATGGAGGATTTTTGGATTTTTAGAACCATATCATCTTTGCACTAACATGAAGAAAAACCCAAAAACATGTTTATGCTGTAGTTGTGCATATAAAATTCATCAGACAAAAATTATCACTTAGATTTTAATATTATTCAACATTTTATAAGTTTTGCTAGCTCCTATCAAACACTATCAATTTATGGTATCAAATCACTCATCCTTGAATGACATGGATGATGGGGTGGTGGCTATTATCTAATAATTACTCATAAATAATAACCAAATACAGTGAAAATCATTATTTATCTATGGCCATTAAACACATTTATCTAGATCATTAATTTTAAAAAATGATGATGATGAGAATGATGATGATGACAATAGTACTTCCATCCACAGATTTAGAACTAATGCCTAACATAAAATTTTACTTTTATAAATTCATAATTATTGGCATAACATTAGTATATCTAAATTAGAAATTAACCATTAATATTCAATGATGATGACTGATCATAATTAATAAAGCAATGAATACTCTTAATAAAAATAAAACTCTTTTAATAAAACAAATTAACATTTATTACTGGACTATCAAAATATACATACTATTTAAAGATATATATGAAAATGTATATGAATAACAATTATGAGTTGTTTATATTTAAATCAATATTAATCTCTTCCCCCTTTCCCTTTAGTGTCAGTACCCAATGTTTATCATAGTATAATGTACATCAATTTGGATAGTAAATAACTAAAATTTTATATCCACAAGAAAATATCTCATTAAAAAAATAAATACTCTTTGTGCACACATACTTTTATAACCTTATAAATCTAAGCTTAACATATAAAGTAAAATGATTAATTACAAAAAGGTTAGTTAGATTCTAGAGAGCTGAAATTGTTTACAGAAACAAGTTTTAAATTACTTATCTTCCCCCTAAGCTATTGAGATCACTAATCATTATTTTTTTTTTAAAAAATCCAATCCCTCCAATGCTTTCTTTCTATCACTTTCAACATTTCTACAACACTTATATATGTGGGTCTGTAGTCTTAAATTACTATGTGTATGCACGTATGGATCCCCATTATCAATAAAACATTATTATTAAACAAAAAACTTTTAACATACAAAATATTACATAAATTTGAACTGATCCACAATAATAAATTTCACAAAATCAAATACATGAATAAGTACATCCTTACAATAATTTTAGAATACATAAAATTATCAATACTGTATTCGCTATTATTACTGAAATTCTGCTTTTTACTCAATTTTGGTTTTAAAATTCAGAGAC
This sequence comes from Epiperipatus broadwayi, assembly GCA_028023455.1. Taxonomy (NCBI): domain Eukaryota; kingdom Metazoa; phylum Onychophora; class Udeonychophora; order Euonychophora; family Peripatidae; genus Epiperipatus; species Epiperipatus broadwayi. The sequence goes on from JAQFVV010006843.1 coordinate 248,489, forward strand.
AATGAAAGATAAAAGATATTTGTTATTTAAAAAATGTTAATAGTCCCTGATATCATAAAAAAGGAAAATGTATAATTAAAATTTATATTACCAGCCCTTTTATGTTCCTTGTGGCTTTCAAGAGTTCAAATTCATCTTGTTAAATGTTTATAAATTTTACAGCAACCACATACACCCATCTGTAACATGTGTATATTACAAATTTCAGTGGTCTAGTCCTTTTGTTTTCTTAGCTTGAGGATTGTAATTCTTTTACTGCAATAATGATGATGAAGTTCTTGCTTCCATAGGAACCATTTAGCACTGGAATTGTTTCTTCCTTACTTTTCAGCATACTTATTTTAATAGATTAAGGATATCTGTTGTTTTCATATTTTTTAATTTTTGCTGGGGTTTAAACTCAGGGCACTGGCATAACTGAACTAGCATGGTTTATTTTCAGTAGGTTATTTATTTCCATTTAGCTTTCAAATGCAGGTGAAACATTTCTTCTATTTAGAACATAGACAAGCAGTCAGTATCTTCCATCCAATTTTTCTCAATCAGTCACAATATGTGTAATACTGTTGGTTCAGACTTTTTCCAGATATGCATTGGCTGATGGCTGGCTGGAGTAGCCAGATAAAACATATATATTTTAGCCTGTCTTTAGGCTATGAAACTTTCCAAACAAAATTGTATATAAAAATATCAGTTATTCAAATTGATATTGTTCAGAATTTTAACTTGTTCTTTCCACAGTTTCAATATTTAATAATCTTTTTCTCTAAATGATTTTCAGCCTTTTTATATCACTGAGTCTGTTAAAGATCAATCAGATAGAAAAACTGATTTTTATTAGTAAATCATTTGATTAAAACTGATTATCTGCTTCAAATTTACTGTTAGTAAAAAAATCCAGACTAACAGATAGAAACAACTGATTTTTATTAAATAACCAGTCTAATTTAAAACTGATCATCTGTCTCAAATTTAATGTGGCAAGAAATGCAGACTAATAGATTTCTTGATAATTAACATGAATTGGTCTGAAAAAAACCATTATTTTAATGTTTTTAACACCTTTATGTCAAATCTCTTTATAAAATTTCTGTTTCTCTGATTATCTCTGACCATAAAGATCTTCAGCTGTAAAGGTTAGCTGAAAATTTAACCTTGTTGGTTTAATTAGCATATAATACAATTCTTTACAGATATAGCTTTTCAGAAAAATGACTTTAACAGAATTTTCCTCTTAACATATGTGTAACTGTAAATTTATCCATGTTATATACAAGCACATACTATGATATCCAGAAAAATTGCTTATCATAACAATCTGAATAATTTTTAGAAACTATAATTTAATAGTCAAAATTAAATCATTAGAACAATTAAACTTAAACTATAGCCATAGAAAAAAATAGAAATCAAGAATAAAAATAGCAGAATTTAGCAAGTATAGATCAGTTTTGAAGAAAGTTAATATTTAAAATATGAAAATGATTAACTAAATAGTTTGTGTCCACAGACAATTGCCTATATGTGTTATAATCTTAACTTTTAAAAATAACTATTGAATAATTTAAGATATGGAGTATTCTTTTTGGTTTATATCAACACAAACAGACAAACAACATAAATATTCCCCCCACTCTTTTTTGTTCTAGGATTGTGGGAATTTGATCCTGTAGATTTAAACTTGGGTGCCCTACAGATTCCCTTCATATATAAGAAAATGTGATAATGATTTTTTCTGTATTTTCATTTTATGCACATTATTTAATTTTCTAAATTGAAATGGGCACAATATATATATATATAAACAGGATGGACAATCATTATACTACGGTAGTTCTTAAAACTATTACTTTTCAAATTATTAGGCAGTGCTTGTGGTGAAAAAGTAGTGTATGTGTTTACCATGTCTACAACTGAGTTTTGAAATCTAAGTCAAATGAAATTTTTTCCAAAGTATTAAGAAATTTTCTCTCAAATAGCAATCCCACAGCCAAGACTAATCATCTATCAATTTTCTACATAATGTATATATATAATATATATACATATATCTAGAAATAATATATATATATATATATATATATATAATTATTCAAAACAATACAATAATTAATACAGTAACAATATTTTAAACAAATATATACCAATTTAATAGAAGTACTTTCAACTATCTATGTAGTCGTTGTCAACTAGACTCAAATTGTATTAGAAAAAAAACCGTTACAAATGTAAACAAAAGCAATACATCATACATCAATTTTCCCACAATTCATTAATTTTTATATTGGCTGTCTGTCTATTTATCAACTGTTGCTTTTCACTTTTTATTAACATAGCTTCTTTAATTTTGCGTTTATTATTATTTCTTTCAATACACAGAATTTTAAGTTTATTAAAATCAAAATCAAAACCATAATTTAATAAACTTAAAATTCTGTGTATTGAAAGAAATAATAATAAACGCAAAATTAAAGAAGCTATGTTAATAAAAAGTGAAAAGCAACAGTTGATAAATAGACAGACAGCCAATATAAAAATTAATGAATTGTGGGAAAATTGATGTATGACGTATTGCTTTTGTTTACATTTGTAACGGTTTTTTTTCTAATACAATTTGAGTCTAGTTGACAACGACTACATAGATAGTTGAAAGTACTTCTATTAAATTGGTATATATTTGTTTAAAATATTGTTACTGTATTAATTATTGTATTGTTTTGAATAATTATATATATTTTATTATAATTGGAATACAGACATTGATTAATAATTTATATATATATATATATATATATATATATATATATATATATATATCAATGTATATATAAATTTTGACAAGGTCTAGAAATAACATTAAATAGTTTTTTAAATGTTCAATGCTGATAATGTATAACTTATTCATGGAACAACTAAATCAGAAAAAGTACAACCATAATTCACAACCCCCCCCCCCCCAATTATTTCAATGAACTTGCAAAAAAATCCACATTCCTATATCAATGCTAACCCATCTTTCCATTAAAGTATGACTTATGAAAATTCACAACCATATCCCCAAAGAACAATTTAGATAAACTTGAAAATAAATTGACAGTGATATAATGAAAGGTTGACAATATGTGCAAACTCATTTATATCATTATTTGGCGATCTGGTTCATGAATTATCATAATTATTTCCTTGGATGTAAAGGAATATATATATATATATATATATATAACAAATGATATATGAGTAAAATATATATATAATATACAAATCAATATATATATATCAAAATACAGTACAATTTATATAAATTATATTCTTTTAGAAGTACTTTCGACTATACACTTTGTAGTCTTTATCAACTATATAACATTGAATAATCAAAACGAGACAACCCTTAACAATACCCATAGTTCAATTCAGATTTCCCACAATTCTGTTATCTTAACATTTGATGACTGGCGATTCATTAACATTTGACAATTTCTTGAAATCAACATAGCTTCTTTTATTTTAAATTTATTATGACAACGTTAAATTTTCATATTTTTATAATCAAATTTAAATCCATATTGACAAGATTTATTATGATCAAATATAAAAGATGATGAAGGTTTATTTACATCTGTTCCATATTGATTCTCTTTTTGAATTCTATTATATAAAAGCATATGTTCTTTTATTCTCTTCTCAAATGTACACTTAGATTCATTAATGTATTATACGCCGCATCCACATATCAATCTATATATAATAGAATTTTGTTTAAACTTTGAATTTTGAATTTTAGAATTATTAAGCAATCTATTTATGTTATTTGTAGAGAAAAAAGCAATATGACACAATTTTGAATTTTAGAATTATTAAGCAATCTATTTATGTTATTTGTAGAGAAAAAAGCAATATGACACATTTTGAATTTTAGAATTATTAAGCAATCTATTTATGTTATTTGTAGAGAAAAAAGCAATATGATTATTCAACATTATATAGTTGATAAAGACTACAAAGTGTATAGTCGAAAGTACTTCTAAAAGAATATAATTTATATAAACTGTACTGTATTTTGATATATATATATTGATTTGTATATTACATATATTGTGAAACGAATACAGATATCAAACTTTATTATATATATATGTTAAAATGAAGATTTGCACGGGTTAAATATATAAAATACATATTTTGCGGGTTCATCCGTGTTAAAAACTTTTAATATCAATATACTGACGTTTCGACTTGGTCACACAAGCCATCCACAGAGTTATAAAAAGGTAGAAAGACGGTTGTAGAGGCGCTACAATCACTGGTTTGAATAAAACATTAAAAATCCCACCAATAGCAAAAATGTTAAATTTAAGAATGTTTTTTAAAGAAATCTTTCCAAATAGGAGGAAGTTTGCACGTATCATCTCGCTTATTGATACAATCTGGCCTTTTAAGTATCTCAATGGCTTCTCTGATTTTGCATTGGTAGAGATTATCACATCTGGATATGATCCTAGTACTAGAAAAATCTATTTTATGACCTGAATCTATAGTATGGAGTGAGAGTGCTGATGATGATGAGTGTTGTTTAACTGCATTAGCATGCTCATCTCTCCTAACACTGATGCGACGATTACTCATACCTATGTAAGAAGCTTTACAATTTTTACATGAGATTTGATAGACACCATGAGATTCAAGAGGGATTGAATCCTTAGGCTTGGTTATTATATTGCTGATCTTTTGATGAGCAGAAAATGCTGTATCTATGTTATAGCATTTTAATATACGTCCGATACTGTCTGTAGTTCCTTTTACATATGGAACACAAATCCTAATAGCTGATTTATCATCTTTTTGTTTCCTATTTTGTCTATTTTGGGCTTGAAATAAGGCTTTTTTTATAAATTTGTAATTATAACTATTTGCTAATAAAACACTATTAATATGATTTATTTCTTCTTTCAGATGTGTGTCATCTGAAAGGTTAATTGCTCTATTTAAAAGAGTTTTGGCTACAGAAACTATCTGAGTTGGGTGATGATGAGAATGGAAATGTAAATATCTGTCTGTGTGTGTATCCTTTCTGTAAATAGAAAAAGATAAACTATTTGGTGTTCTGGTGACTAGAACATCAAGAAAAGGGAGTTTTCCATCAGACTCTGTCTCCATTGTAAATTTAATATGAGGATGCATATTATTTAAATGTAAGAAAAAATCATCTAATGTATTTTTTCCATGTTGCCATATGACAAAAGTGTCATCTATGTATCTGAGCCAAATGAGAGGTTTTAAAGATGATGATTCTAAAGCACGAGTTTCTATATATTCCATGAATAAATCAGCTATTACTCCTGAGATAGGTGAGCCCATAGGAGTACCAAAAACTTGTCTGTAATGCTGTCCATTGTATACAAAATATGTATTTAAGAGACAATGTTTAATCAAAGCAATAATATGGTCTGGTAAATTGCAACGTTGTGAGATTATATTTAAAGCTTCATCAATTGGAATGTTTGTAAACAAAGACACGACATCAAAACTGACCAGAATGTCACTAGCATTAATTTTTAAACTTTTTAAAACAGAAATAAAATGAAGAGAGTTTTTAATATATGATTTAATAGATGGGATTGTAGGTTTAATGAAATCCGATAAGTATCTAGCTAAAATATGAGTTGGAGAACCTATTGCACTTACTATTGGACGAAGAGGGGTATCTGGTTTGTGAATTTTTGGAAGTCCATAAAATTTTGGACAGACACAAGATTTTTCACGAGGGATTATTTTATTTTTTATCTCTGTTTCAATAGGTGATTTATTAATAATAGCTTTTGTTGTTTTTTCCAAATATGTAGTATGATCTCTTTTTGATAGTTTATAAGTTTTATCACTAAGCAGATCTAAAATTTTGTTATGGTAAATGTCACGATCCATTACAACTGTGGCATTACCTTTATCAGCTGGAAGTACAACAATTGATTTGTCCGATTTTATATTATTTAATGCTTGTCTTTCTTTCTTTGAAAAATTATTTTTAGGAAGCTTAGCTTTTTTTAAAATATTACAAATCTCAGCTCTAGCTAAATCAGCCGATGTAGAATCAATTTTATCAAGAGCTGATTCAACATTACAGACAATTTTCTCAAAAGGTATCCGGGAAGGTGTTAAAGCAAAATTGAAACCTTTTTCTAAAACCGAAATTTCATCTGTAGAGAGGGCTTTCTTAGATAAATTGTAAATGGTTTTTTGATTTGGATACATAATGTTTGGGGATTGTGTTCTAATTAGCATTTGCAATTTTTTCTTTTGCTTTGCTGTTACCAATTCCGAATCTTTAAACGATCGAAAACTTGCAATACGATCAAAACTAGTCCACAGTAAAGGATGTATTTTATTACTAAGGAATAAACGTAAATGTAGCAATACTTTATCAATTTTGTCTAAATTTTTCCGAGTTTCTTTAATAAAAGAGTTTAAAATAATATTGCTGGTTTTCCTTAGAATTTTACTAACATTATAATTGTTCTTGTGAAACACAATTTTACAGCAAGTGGGTATAACGTTGTGATTTTTGCACGCTAACAAAAAAGATAAATTACAAAGTAACCTACATTTCTTACTCCACGTTCTTTCAAATATACGAAGCTGTTTAAAAATTTCCTCCCCGTAGAGGTTAGTAATGTTAAAACGAAGATTTGCACGGGTTAAATATATAAAATACATATTTTGCGGGTTCATCCGTGTTAAAAACTTTTAATATCAATATACTGACGTTTCGACTTGGTCACACAAGCCATCCACAGAGTTATAAAAAGGTAGAAAGACGGTTGTAGAGGCGCTACAATCACTGGTTTGAATAAAACATTAAAAATCCCACCAATAGCAAAAATGTTAAATTTAAGAATGTTTTTTAAAGAAATCTTTCCAAATAGGAGGAAGTTTGCACGTATCATCTCACTTATTGATACAATCTGGCCTTTTAAGTATCTCAATGGCTTCTCTGATTTTGCATTGGTAGAGATTATCACATCTGGATATGATCCTAGTACTAGAAAAATCTATTTTATGACCTGAATCTATAGTATGGAGTGAGAGTGCTGATGATGATGAGTGTTGTTTAACTGCATTAGCATGCTCATCTCTCCTAACACTGATGCGACGATTACTCATACCTATGTAAGAAGCTTTACAATTTTTACATGAGATTTGATAGACACCATGAGATTCAAGAGGGATTGAATCCTTAGGCTTGGTTATTATATTGCTGATCTTTTGATGAGCAGAAAATGCTGTATCTATGTTATAGCGTTTTAATATACGTCCGATACTGTCTGTAGTTCCTTTTACATAATTTTTCAAAGAAAGAAAGACAAGCATTAAATAATATAAAATCGGACAAATCAATTGTTGTACTTCCAGCTGATAAAGGTAATGCCACAGTTGTAATGGATCGTGACATTTACCATAACAAAATTTTAGATCTGCTTAGTGATAAAACTTATAAACTATCAAAAAGAGATCATACTACATATTTGGAAAAAACAACAAAAGCTATTATTAATAAATCACCTATTGAAACAGAGATAAAAAATAAAATAATCCCTCGTGAAAAATCTTGTGTCTGTCCAAAATTTTATGGACTTCCAAAAATTCACAAACCAGATACCCCTCTTCGTCCAATAGTAAGTGCAATAGGTTCTCCAACTCATATTTTAGCTAGATACTTATCGGATTTCATTAAACCTACAATCCCATCTATTAAATCATATATTAAAAACTCTCTTCATTTTATTTCTGTTTTAAAAAGTTTAAAAATTAATGCTAGTGACATTCTGGTCAGTTTTGATGTCGTGTCTTTGTTTACAAACATTCCAATTGATGAAGCTTTAAATATAATCTCACAACGTTGCAATTTACCAGACCATATTATTGCTTTGATTAAACATTGTCTCTTAAATACATATTTTGTATACAATGGACAGCATTACAGACAAGTTTTTGGTACTCCTATGGGCTCACCTATCTCAGGAGTAATAGCTGATTTATTCATGGAATATATAGAAACTCGTGCTTTAGAATCATCATCTTTAAAACCTCTCATTTGGCTCAGATACATAGATGACACTTTTGTCATATGGCAACATGGAAAAAATACATTAGATGATTTTTTCTTACATTTAAATAATATGCATCCTCATATTAAATTTACAATGGAGACAGAGTCTGATGGAAAACTCCCTTTTCTTGATGTTCTAGTCACCAGAACACCAAATAGTTTATCTTTTTCTATTTACAGAAAGGATACACACACAGACAGATATTTACATTTCCATTCTCATCATCACCCAACTCAGATAGTTTCTGTAGCCAAAACTCTTTTAAATAGAGCAATTAACCTTTCAGATGACACACATCTGAAAGAAGAAATAAATCATATTAATAGTGTTTTATTAGCAAATAGTTATAATTACAAATTTATAAAAAAAGCCTTATTTCAAGCCCAAAATAGACAAAATAGGAAACAAAAAGATGATAAATCAGCTATTAGGATTTGTGTTCCATATGTAAAAGGAACTACAGACAGTATCGGACGTATATTAAAACGCTATAACGATAGATACAGCATTTTCTGCTCATCAAAAGATCAGCAATATAATAACCAAGCCTAAGGATTCAATCCCTCTTGAATCTCATGGTGTCTATCAAATCTCATGTAAAAATTGTAAAGCTTCTTACATAGGTATGAGTAATCGTCGCATCAGTGTTAGGAGAGATGAGCATGCTAATGCAGTTAAACAACACTCATCATCATCAGCACTCTCACTCCATACTATAGATTCAGGTCATAAAATAGATTTTTCTAGTACTAGGATCATATCCAGATGTGATAATCTCTACCAATGCAAAATCAGAGAAGCCATTGAGATACTTAAAAGGCCAGATTGTATCAATAAGCGAGATGATACGTGCAAACTTCCTCCTATTTGGAAAGATTTCTTTAAAAAACATTCTTAAATTTAACATTTTTGCTATTGGTGGGATTTTTAATGTTTTATTCAAACCAGTGATTGTAGCGCCTCTACAACCGTCTTTCTACCTTTTTATAACTCTGTGGATGGCTTGTGTGACCAAGTCGAAACGTCAGTATATTGATATTAAAAGTTTTTAACACGGATGAACCCGCAAAATATGTATTTTATATATATATTATGAATAACAAATGATATATGAGTAAAATATAAATGACAAAAGTAATTGTGATTATCCTAAAGAGCGAAATTTGACTTTCAATATATTATAAAACGTTTTTTTTTTTTTTTTTTTTTTTGTGAATGAGAACTTAAATGTAATTTATAATTTTAGTATTTTATTATAAATTAATTTATAATTTTATATATAAATATAAATTTTGCTAATATCTTTTTAATTAATTCTTTGTATTTACTGTATATACTGTTATATTTCAGCTGGATCAGCATACATCTGTTTTGATGGTAAGAGACTATTTTTTAAAGGAAATGTTTGCTCCTCAGAGAGCTGCCTATCTAAACTTCATGAGAAATATTTTTAAATTATTAAATGCTGGCAAATTATCAAGCTATCAGGACACCCAGTTAAGAGAAATTTTGGAATTTGAAATGAAAGTAATTGAGGTGAATTATTTTAATTACTATTTATTAATAATAATGAGTAACTTTTTACATATTAGAAAACAATTTGTGTATATATTTATGGAAATGGGGGAGTAGGATTGTTCATATGTGTATAAGTAATAATTATTTTATAATAAATAATTTAATAAATGTAGATAGAAATATGGTAATACATAAAACATATTCATATTATATAAATATTACTGTTTTAACGATCAGATTACAACTCCATTAGAAGAAAGACGGGATGAAAATCGAATGTACAATAAAATGACAGTTGACGAATTGCAGAGGAAATACCAATATCTGGTAACTTTTTTTTTACTAATTTTATAACTTAAGATAGAATTAAAAACTTATATTAATAATATAAAATTAGAAATGAATAAAATTTTGTTACTTTTTATAAAGCAATGACTCTATGTTCAGATTTAACCTTGAAGGCAATAGGTTTTTTGAATGTGATGTGATGCGATGCACAGTGACTTCTCCTTATACAGAGTCAGGAATCTCTCAGCAATTATGCCCAGAGAAACCTGTTAGCCACTTTTCCTTCTCTTTTCATTCTCCACCCTAAGTTTTTCCACAATCTGCTCCATTCCATTTCCCCTTATCTTTTCCCAAACCTAGCACAAAAACTAATAACTCACTATTTGTATAATCACTTTGTTCATATTTATTCTTTCATAACTTCATTATTTGTACCCTTTCTGTTTCCAAGCATTTACATTGAAGTAACAGATGCCTAATATTTTCTATGCCTTCCTTACACAAGTTGGAGATTAAATCACCCATATTTTTCCATTTACATGCATTTTACTTTGTTGCTAAAGATCTCATTTGAGCCTTAAACAATAAATTACTTTCCTTACTATTATCATAATTAACTCACACTCAATGTTCCATTTACATCTATATATGTTTAAACTTGTTTTACTCTCCATACTAATTCTCTATCTCTCCAACTTCCTATTCTTTATTAATGCATCTATTCTTCTATCCCACTTCTTACCACTATAACACTCAAAAATCCTCCTAACATAATCATCCCACCTTTTGTACAAGTATACTGACATAAATTCTTTGTATCCAAATCTTCTGCACACCACATTACCTTTCTCACCCATCTTGTTGCCTGCCCTTTACTTGAAACCCAATTAAATATTATTTTGGCTATTCTTTTATTATCCATAAACTGCAATCTACAGAACATTTTCAATTTGTTTTTTGCATCTCTCATATAAAAACATGACCATCCCATTTTTCTTTGATTTGCCTCCTTTGCTGTCCACACCTCTGCATCTAATATATGACTTCCTACTTCCCTTTGTACTTTGTCTAAGTAATCTAATACTCCTTTACTAACACATAATGCATTATGTCTGTATGTTAACCCTGCTACTGCCACTCCCTTCCATATAATTCTAGCTACATATTTATTATATGAAAACACTGTTAATTTCTTTATCAATACCTTTCTTTTTTTGCTTCATTTATCAATTTTTTCTCCCATGCATCCAAGCAATTTTTCTTATTACTCAAAATGATTCCCAAATAACTATATCTATTCACCACACTTAACTTCATATCCCCCAATAAGAAATCTTTGTCTTCTCTTTCTCCAGTATTCACCATCATTATATTTGATTTTTCTTCACTAAATTTCATTACCCACCCTTGCACATGTCCTCAGCATAGCTTCCATATCTTCTTTCTGCACAGAAAAAGAAATCATCCACAAAAAAAAGACCTGACAATGTATATATTCCCTTGCCACTTATTAACTGTATATCTGTCCCTTTTCCTAGTCTTTTTATTGCTTTCTCCATTTCACTTAAATATAACAAAAAAAAATAGGTAACATAAGGCATCCTTGTCTTAGTCCCACCCTATTTTTAACTTTAACTGATTCTATATCCCCTAATTGACATGTATAGTAATTATTTTCATATAATTTCTTAATGACATCCACTAAAGCTTCAACCATTTCCAGATTTGTTAAACTTATCCATAATCTATTTCTATTCACTCTATCATATGCCTTCTCTATATCTATAAAACTCATATATAACTGCCTGCCTGAATTCCTACTCATATCCATAAGTTGTGAAAAAAAATACATAGGGAGTCATCTAGTGCCAATTAACACAACCAAATTGGATTCTGTTAACAATCTTGATTAATAATAAATACCGTGCTTCTAATATGAAAGCAGAAAAGAAGTCATAAATTAGGATATGGATTAGGTTTTATAAAAATAAATCAGAAATTAAATTAAATAAAGGTTTGAACCTAATAAATTTTAATATATATTATTTTCATCAACACTGCTTGGCTGGTTACAAGTGAAATATTATTGAGAATAATAGATATATTACATATTAGTATGAATTAGATATGATGTAAAATGTCAAAGCCTTAAAGTTTTATACATAGATTATGTCCCTAAAGATGCTGTCAGGAAAGTTAAACATTTCCCTCTCTGAGGCAATTATTTACATTTTAGTTCTTATTAAATTATTCTTCCAGCAACTGTTGACTTTTTATTGTACATTTTAATAAAAATTCTACCAATAACTCAACTATATCTGTTTATATTCTCCATTTTTGTCATAAAAATTTCTAACTATTGATGACTATTATCCATAGTTCACTGAATTTATAGAGACTCTTTACACTTCAGAAGTCAATATTTATTACATTTTCTTCCATCTGATGAAAACAACATCTACAGTTGAAATCTTTATTATATTTTTGCCTTTTCTCTATGGTATCTAAAGATCTTTTATTTGCATAAAATGATGTCATATTTTTTTATATATCTTTGATACTTATATGTGTATATGAATATTAAACAAAATGTAGAAATTCAATATGTGTAATATTAATTTTTCCCTGGTTTGTATTTGTAATTGAAATTTGTTTGCTAAAAAAGTGATTTCTTTCTTTCTTATAACCTAAAGCTGAGTGCACTTTCAATGAATTTTGCTATAATGATAGCTCTATGATGGACTTCACTGAAAGAACACTCAGCTTTAAGTTATAAAAAAAGAAACTGCTTTCAGATGAATAAATGTATGCAAATTTGAATATATTGTAATGGTCCGGTCTACTACGTGTGCAGGGGAAAGAGAGCAGGATCGCATCTAACTACCATCAGACCTAGAGTCTTCATGTAGGATGCTGGAGACGATGCAGTGAAGTACATAACCCATGATTACATCTACACTCAATAGATTAGCTCAATATTTATCTATTAAGCCCATATGTAATTTGGGTCAGTTCATCCACATCTTGCCACTCTCTTTCGAAATCGTTGCCTCAGATTTCGAACTGAAGAAGAATTCGCGTTTGACTCTCTTAACAGGGATGTATCTATGCAGACTGTTAATCAATAACTGAATTAGCTCACCCTATTTATTAGTAAGGAATAATCTTGATTTAACATTTTTCTTTCATCCTCATCAAACAATAATGTGTATATGTGCATGTGTAGAATACTGGTTTTAGGATTGAATGTAACTGCTGGATTAACAAACTAAAGAGACTTTGTCAATTAAACAAAATTTCATATTTATTTACAAAAACAAAAGATATAAAAACATAGAACAAATTGTCAATCAATGTAATAAAAAATCCAAAAATATTTACAAGTGCAAAGAGAATTATTTGGATATATCCTTCTATACTTTCAACTTCTATGTCTATGATAAGTATCTATCATATTATTACTTAAACAATTTAAAATTACTTATCCCCTATTTCCCATAGTAGATACACATAATATAGACATTTATATATCCAAAAGTAATGAAAACTTTATTAGATAAAAGTGAGACCACTAACTAACTTAATTAGAAATTTAAGCGCAACTCCAGATGCAGTATGTAGTTCTCGGTGGGGAAATTAGTTGGTCTAAAATAATTATCTTGCATGTTTATATATCATGAAAGAAATGTAATAAAGAGACAATACATGATATGATAGCAAAGTAAATAGTAAAGAATATTAATTCAAAGGGTTAGTCATTTATTCATTGAAGAGACAATAAGAATAATATTAGTAAAACATATAACATAATATAAATGGTCATGTCATAGTGTGGTATTAGTTATTTTTTTGTTAATTTAAAAGAGAAAGACTCTTACTGTTTAAATACTCAGTTTAAGCACTCAATTTCATAGCAAGAACAAAAATGTCAAGCATCATTTAAGTATCTAAAATTTTATTAAAAGGAAAAAAAAAACACTTTTCAACCTTCCATCCCTACTATCTTCACATTTTCTTATGTTGGACTGTTCCAAATTGTTGAATTAGGCCATTAGTACTTTTGAAATATAAGACTGAGGTAATAAAAACAAACAAACACATATCTACACAAAAGAAAAAAAATCATAATATTTACAACATTTCATAAATTGATAAGATGATCAGGCACAATTCTTCATCAGAGTCCTTCTTACATAATACTTCGGTACTCATCTTTTAGCTAAAGGCACCACTCTGTCGCACTTTCCACACCAAAATACATTAAAATGCTGTTTCTGTGGCCAACAAATTCAAACCCGCATTTTCAATAGTACAACTTTTTTGTTGCGCTACAGAATGCAGGCCGCTATGTCGTGTTGCAGTACAGCATGTATGTTGCATGGAAGCAAATACATTTTTCGATTTCGCACAATTTATAAAGTAATTACAGCTTGATGAGAGAGTTTGTATTTGAATTGTATTGAAATGTTGTTTGCATTGGATTTTTTTTTATTTTAAACTATTGAAATGTTCAGATTTTTTAAAACAATAATTATAAGACTTTTTACAACGTACTATATTGAACTTTTATTTGGGAAAATGTTAAATATCTTTTCTTTTATTGAGTTGAAATTAGGTAATGTGTCAAGTAACGTACTGTTATTAACATTCCACAAGACAAAGAAGATTCTACCATCTGTATATTTTTGAAGTAAAAAAGAGCAGTACGAAAAAAATATCCAGTAAGAAAAGTTCAAATATACAGGTTTTTTTGTAAATTTAATAAAAAGCAAATATTATAAACATGTTTAATAAGTAAAGAAGACATTTGTATGTGTTTGTTGTTGTTTAAAAAAGTTTGAGTTTCTTTTTCTGTCCGAGTACGGATACAATTTTGAATGTTTTTTTTTTAGCATTACAAACAAACAGAACCCTAACTCTAAAACTAACCCTAAACTATCCCTAAAACTAACCCTAAACCTAATCCTAAACTAACCCTAAAACTAACCCTAAACTAACCCTAAAATTAACCATAAACTAACCCTAAACTAACCCTAAAACTAACCCTAAATCTAACCGTAACAACTTTTACTTTTATTACGATTATTATTTTTTAGTTAAACAACAACAAAAAAAGTCATAACACAAGTAAAAAAATATCCGATAGAAAATTGATAAAAAAAAAGCCGTAACACAAATAAAAAAATATCCGATAGAAAATTGATAAAAAAGAAGCTGTAACACAATTTAAAAAGTATACGATATAAAAAACACGAATCAAATTGTAATTTGTTGATTTTATTTTACATTTATTATTATCATTTAAATTGTATACGTTAATAAAAAATAATATTTAAAAAAGATGATTTTGTTTTGTTTTTATTTTCGCATTACAAAAAAGCACAGAAAAATTATTAAAATCAACGGCCTGTGAAAGTTCATATTTTATAGTTTTAGCGTGAAAACGGTGCCATCCTACGGCGACTTTATCTATAATACAAGCACCAATACTTTTTATAATTTATGCATTTTTCTCATTATAAATGATGACTACTGATTGATTCTGAATAGTGCATTTTGAACATATTTATATTGGAAGTAGGTGGTATTGTTTATACCTCATGTAGATTTCCATCATGTGTGGGCCCAGCTTATCAGGCACTTCAATGTAGAGAGATAGATATGAATTTCACATGGCCATAGTGGGCAAATGCTCCACCTGATGACAATCATTCTAGCCAAAATATATCATATTTTGCAATATATATATATATATATATATATATATATATATATAACCTGTATATATATATATATATATATACAGGTTTACATATATATGGTTCACATAAAAAATAAATACATATATTTGTAGAATAGAGTTATTTATTATTTGCAATATTGCCTATATAACATTCTGGTCATTATTGTTGTTGTTGTTGTAGTTGATGTTAGTATTCTACTTCTTATGATGATGATGATGATGAGAGATATAAAATTCAAATTATTTTTGTCATTTGTTCTTTTCATCATTGAATGTTGTGTAATCATTTAGAATCCTAACTCTAAACAAAGGTGCAATTTATTATAATCAGTATTGAATAAATTCTCCAAATACATTTCTTTGAAAAATAATGTTGTTCTTCATCTGTTTTGTAGACTGGTAATGTAGAGTTCTTAAATATATTTATAAAATCATAAATCAACAAATTATTCCTTATGATATAATTTGAACTATTATAATTAGATCTTATGAGCACAATATTCGATCTGCTTTTGTCTGTTATAGTCAAGCTTGTTGTTCCAATGTCCTTAAATTTTCTTCTAATATTTAGACTCTTATAAACATATTTTATTAATATTATCACTTTAATTTAGATTATAGGCAATTTAGTAATATTCTTAAATTAAAATGTCTTTGCTGATAAATTTAAATTTATTTTAAATATATATTGTGTCCTGTCAATAGGGATGATGACTTCTAGCAGATATGCCAAGTTTCTACAATAGGCCACAATTGAAGTTTGACTAGGTACTATTTAAAAGACTGACCATTTTCCTAATCATCTTTCATCAACTATAATAATTGTACTTAGGTAATACTGTTATTTATCCAGATCCACTTTAACATGGTTAAATAGTCCTAAATAAGGTGTAATTCCCCATAACAATTGTGAGACTCATGTTATCCTATAAACCATATCACATCCCCTTAACATTAAACAAATACAGAAGTATTTATCCAAAGGCTTGAGAATACCTAGACACTCCTTCTTATTAAGCACCCAAATATTCCCATGATTAACAATAATGTTTCAATGAACATAATAAAACATATGTAGCAATTAAATTTCAATGAAATTAATGGATAAATTATATTATCATTTTATTGCATGTAGAGCCTTTATTCTTATTATTTCATAGGATGATGATTAGAAATAATCACAATAATAATTTTATATTAAGGAGATGCTAATCATTGATTTTAATTAATTCTTCATACTACCTATAGAATATCAAGAGGGATTTTACTGAACTCTATGAATAGTGCACCAATCAATAAAAGACTTATAACCCAAACTTATAATCAAACTGATGCTACTGCTTTATATTTATGTTCCCTAATACTTACTATTAAATTAATATTGTTATCCAAATTATGGTTATATTTCATACTGTCAATAATAAAACCATTAAGCATCGCATGATCACCATCTCATCCTAGCACATAATTATTTGTAAATATTTTTATGTTTTCAATTTCATTCTCATAGTTTTATAGTTAAGTAGAGATAAAAGGTGGTTGATGGAGGGTTGCATTAGATCCTAATATCTAGGTGCAGTGCTCTCAGATCCAAAGCTCCTCACTGACGAAGGCCACAAGCCAGAAACTAGTCTGAGGATATTGGATGAGTAGGCATTTGATTGGGATTTTATGCACAAACCTTCTGGCATCCATTGATTACTCTGATTGGCACAGGGTGGCACTACTGTATGGAGAGAGTTTTGCCTTGTTTACTGTCAATAATAACTAATTCATACTTCAATTCCTTATAAATAAGCATACTTTAATAATTTGCGATATCAACACTGACTTATGTGGGCAAGGCAGCTTACAGTAAGTTAAAATCTCTTTTAAGAAATGTGTGCTTAGTTGTCTAAACTGGATTAGTCTATCACTTCAATCTCAAACTGTACACTTTGAGTTTATGTGATGTAGTGACAGTGACTCTCAGAAAACATATACAACATTTGATACGTAAATTAGTTTTTCAAAAACAACAATTTTAAACATATCATTTACAACAATATTATAATAAACATTTTAACTAATAAGTAATTTAAAATAACAAGAGTAATAAGGTTAAATACTCACATAATATAATGATATTAGAAACAATTAAACATAATAAATATTTCGGATGTTTACAATAAAACTAAAAAAAATACCCTTCCATATGATCGGATGCTGTTGTGATTTTTCTCATTATATACATATACTTTTTTTATATATCACAGATCAAATATTTCCATTAGATAAAGATTTCTTCTTCCTTCCCTTTTTCAATTAATCTCTTATAATTATGTTATGTTTTAAATTATAAAGATAAAATGGAAAACATTAACTATTATATTCTTGTTTCGCTATAACACTCCTATTATAATACAGTGAAATTTACTTTTGTTAATTGTATAGGTCCCCATGATATTTATCCTTTGATCTTTATTTATCTATTTTTCTAAAATGTTATTATACTACCTATAAAATCATAAATTAGTTCTATTTGCTAAATTACAACCAAGAAGAATTTTATGCGATATAATATTAAATCTGAATCCCTATATTTTCCTATAATAATTTTCATTTACAATTTAAATAAATCGCCCTTTGGTATATCCTCAATAAAATATTTATCTTTGCTTTAACTAACTACTTAATTATTACCTTTACATCACTGATTTATATGTATTTAATATCTTTTCTTTAATTGTTTGATTCTGTAAATTACAAATTAAGACTACTTATAATTCCTTGTAACTATATTAAATTGACGATTGTAAAACATAGGATCAAATTTAAATTATCGGTTTTTTTTTTTTTCAATTTTATATATTTAAACATAAACCCATTCCCTCTACATCACATATATATTGTTAACTACTTTTATTGTATATATTTCATTAACTATGACATTAATCACATGTATTTCTTTTCTTCCCATGTGTCAAATGCGTTAACCGGGAACCCGGGCCAGCTGCTTGGAAGGCAGCTATGCTAATCGCTAGGCCACAACGCTTGACAAAAAAAACTCTAAGACTATTTGATAAAACGTAACTTTTTAAAATAATTAATAATACCAAATTAAATCACTTATTATTTCCAATCCCACCCCCTTACTGTAAGGACAATTATATTTAATGTATAAAATTAACCTATATACAACGATTACGTGCGATTTTTTTTTATTAAATATAAGTTCTCAAAAAAAAAAAATCTCTAACTTTTACAAGCATACTAACAGTTATTTACAATGCAGGCTAGTCACAGACTCGTATTATAATCATTTTTGCTCCGTTGATCATTCTCCAAAGATTACTATGATTATAACATTCATTAGACATGGAGTTATTTTCAATGTATAAGCTATTTATTCTTTTCTTTGGTAATTGAAGAGTATAGTCAATTCCTGCATGAATAATAATTTAGCATTGGCTGATTCTTGTTCAATTTTGATCACTATTATCATTCTTAAGGAAACATTTACATTTTTTTTTTAAAGTAAATAATAGTATCTTCTCCATATATTTCACACTTCCCAAGGCGCTCCTGGTTATTCCCTCTTAGTCCATTATTTATTCTCCGTGTAGATTTATTTTCGTTAAATATTTTCTGGGGTGGTTTTCTTTCTGATACTTGTTTTATGTATTTTATTTTTCATTCCCAGAGGATATATATTTCATCTATGTTAACAGATCGCTATTGTTCTATACACATATAGATTCAATCTTCATTGAACATACATATATAACACAGTATAAAATGATATTGAAATTAGTATTGCTAATTTTTACTCCTTTGCTCACATAAAATTTGATTCATATATGCTCTACTATTTATTTTTAAATTCGAGGTATGCCTTCTGTGATTATCTATTCCTACTTTAGTTCTAGATATTTTTTTAAAAAGCATACTTAGCTTTATCCAAAGAATATTGATTTTCATTTGTCTTTGGTTGATTATTTAGACTACTCTGACGCAGGAATAATTTATGTAGCTTATCCATCAAATTCAGCCTAAATTCAGTACTCTTAAAGTTTTCTTTCAGTGAGTATATTCCATGAACAGATGTACCACGTCTGGCCTGCATTTTAAAATACTTTCTTCCTATAACAATTCTATTATCCTTTCATTTTAATTAAAATTTTGTGACATATCTTTTTAAAATTATCACATAATTAAGATTTATTATTTTTGTTAAAAAATAACAATATTTGAAGAAGTTTTGATCAAACTTTGAAGATAAAAAAAAAATCAAAACTAGTTACTTGTTCCTATCTGTACATTTTTTTTCCTTTTTTTTTTATCTTCAATTTTTATTGAAAGGATTGCTTGACTCTTCTTGATTGGTTGGTTTCTTCCCCCCACCCCTTTATCTCTCTCTGCTTTCAAAACATTTATTTAGTTATGAATATTTAATTTGTTTTTAAAATGAAATTTTTCAGTTTTGAAATATTTTTTTAATAAAGATAATATTTATTAAAATACCATTTATTCTCTTGATTTAGATCATTAAATTTGTAAAATGAATCATTTGTTTACTTTTAAACATCATTTAAGATTGATCTAAAAACAATAATCGTTTTTTATAATATTAAATGAGCACAGACAATAATTATCTATCTATATATAAAGCATCTTTGTTTAGCAGATAACATTTGAACCTCATTATATTTTTAAATGATATCAACTGTTTACTTATTTGTAGCTGTAATAAATTTATAATCTTTTATGTACATTTATAGTTAACTAGTTTACCCAGCATTTATAACCTTTGTACAACTTTAAATTATCTAAACCCAAGTTCAAACTCTATAATAACCATCATGTCATTATCTTTCCTAGTTTAATAAGTAAATATTGGATTTTATAAAATTAAAAATTATGCAACAAAAATTTATTCCCTCTTTTATTTTAGGATAGGGTGTAATAATAAAAAGTGCACTATATATATATATATTGTTTGTTACATTCTTTTTATGTTATAGGCATTGTATTTACTCCATTTACTAATCTAATCTGTAACCTGTAAGTGGTTATATGCAGTTGTTTAGTATTTAAGTAAATGAATTGAATTATATAGACGTTTATGTTGCTACAGTAGGATATCTTCTTTTCATATCTGTAATATTTGATTGGATCCTGTATATGTAAATTAAAAATTTATTTTACAGGCTTGGATTTTTAAAAAAAATATTTAGCCATTGTTAACCCATATTACCATTCTATACTGCTTTCTAAATGAATACCTATATTTAGCTAAAATCTAAATAAGATTGAAAAATTACTCAAAACATCAAACATTCATGGTTGAAAATCTTTTGGGACACTTTCTTTTTCTTCACATATTTTTTATGGTATCTGTTATGGTGATGGAGGGACACTGATTTCCAGTCATCCAATTACAGGACATCTTAGCTGCCAGAAATAAATCAATCAATCAATCAATCTATCTATCTATCTATCTATCTATCTATCTATCTATCTATCTATCTATCTATCTATCTATCTATCTATCTATTGAAATGGAAATCTCCAATCCCTTTCCGTTTCACCATCAACCTAATGACCTACTCATCTGAACTAGTTTCGAACCTATGTCAAATGTAAAAATGTATATATATAAATCGAGCGGGAAAACTTTGCTATAATTGCCGCTTAAATGGCATTATCCATTTACATACGAAGACATGCTATAATTAGACAGGTTTGATAAAATTATAGCGGAGAAATGCTCATAAATTATTATAAAATGTTTTATTAATTTTCGGTCAATTCTAAATTATATTTCGCTATTATATTCGTATGTGGATGGATAATTTAAACCTTGAAATAATGGCAAAATGATTCATATATATTTAAGTTTAAATAAAAGTAATGTAAATGTTTTCTTTAATTTATTTAACGGTTTTCTGATTTAATGTTTTACATATATAGTTGAAACAAGTATTTTCTTTAAATTTGCTTTTTTTTTTTAATAAACAAATATGTTAAAAGTTATTTAGTTTTATAAAATAAGAATTATCTGTTCGCAATTAAAAATGAGAATTTTTGTAAACAAGATATCAATTAGTGACACACCCGGGTAAAAAAGTAAAATCTGTTTTCTGATTGATTTTTGTTTGCAACAAAAGACTTTTTCATTAAATCAGAATACCGTTCCTTCTGCTAAGTAATAACACCTGAAAAGGAATTTAATTAATGAAAATGAATCAAATTATATAGTTTATATATTTTGATACATTTTTTTAAGGAAATTAAATATAACACCTCGGAGATTTTATCAGTTGTTGTAGAAATTGAATTATATTATTTTGCTTTAATTAAAAGTCAATTGGTCCCGAGGCTTACAAAATTCCAGAAAGGTGTTAAAGTTTAGTAGAAGGATATAAATAGGCCTTATTTTAAGCGGGAAGGGGGAATCCATCTTACTTTTGAAGAGAGTCAACAGGAGAAGTTTTATTATTGTTCAACCTTAACATGTCTGGCTAAAGTCAGGCAAAATTTTGCTGCTTTCCCGTGATGGAACGCCTAGTTTAATCCATCAAATGCCAAAGGAACAACCAAGCTTACACCAACTAAATTTGAAGATGCCATAAGCCGTAAAAATAATTTGCCCTCGTTCCGATTTCAATCCAGCTAAAGAAACACTATTTTAAAAAATCATCTCCCAACTAAATTGAAGATGCCATAAGCCGCCAAAGAAGTCACCTTCATTTCCAGCTTGAATCTCTCCTTAGCTACAGAACTATTTTAGTATTATTTAAAATCGCAGAGCTCTGTGTGCATTTCAAAAACATTCATTATTTCTTCAAAAACAGGTTAGCTAACCATATTATTGAAATTTCTATCTAAATTGTTTTCGAAATAATATTTAAATGAAATACTTTTTGCTAATACAATAGTGTAAACTGTCTAAATTGTTTCCTAAAATATTTTAATTCTATAAATGAAATACTTTTGCTAAATTTCTGTTAATTAATGTTTTGCTATATAATTTAATCACTGCAATTATATTTTGCTTTTCTTTTGCTTATTTTATTTATTATTAGTTATGCCTATGTTTCGAAACGGCGTGCATTTAATTATTAATATGTTTTTAAACATATAAATTTAAAATCTTCGTATTATTATTCATATAGCGTCATTTCGAAACCCAAATTCATATTTTGTCATTTAATAAATTAATTAATATAAATATAAAATGTGGCTTTTCAACCTTTAATTATTATATTACTAAAGATTAAACTAGCCTGGAGTGCAATCATAAGTATATTTTTTTTTAGTTAAGTATTCATAAGTCCCCTATTAAATATACTTTCCCCCCTTTTAAAAGTTTAGTAGTTATAGATAACTAAAGAGATTGAACGGGATAAAGTAAAGTTGGTATCTATACATTCCTGTCAGTAGCATATCGTATTTCTCATGCTACAGAAGAGTTGGCTCTTTTGATCAAGCTGATGATCTAGTGTTCATTTAATATATGATCTTTAATTTATAATATCCTTCGGCTTGGCGGATGTGGGATTTATTAATATTTTCTCGTTGTGCTGTTTTATATATAAAATGGAGCCACGGCGTTGCCAGAACATCTTCTCTTATGGGTAGTGCAGTAGCGAAGTCTGAGCTACGGGCCAGATTAGCACATAAGTCCCCCGCCTCTGAACCAAATAAAGGTTCCCCATGACGACCGGTTATTGGGTAAACCGTTGTTTGTCACAAAAACCCTAAAACTATTCTTCCATCCACAGAGCCACTTTATTATTATATTTTACTTGTGCCTAGCATATTAGTAAAATCGTTATAGCCAACTCTCTTTCCCTAATATGCAGTCTTCGGCGTTGATCCGAAGCAATCTTGAAAACCCGTTCGATCTAAAGCTATCTGGGATGCTTTATAAGCCCATAGTTGATATAAAATTAGTATAGTCAGATGTATTATTAAGTTTCACTCCAGACTTGGTTTGATTTTACGTAAAAGAGCCACTCAAACTGATTATAAAAGGACATAACAAATAAGTTAATGTAGTGATTAGTTGTATAGCAGGATATTTGGCTCCATTGAATCATAGCCACAAACCTATTTTGCCAACAACAATTGTCAATAAATATATTTTAATTCATCATATATCAGTTTCTGTCTCATTATTAAATCAATCCAATTCACTAATTGCCCATAAGTATTCATTAGTAAAGCCCCTATTATTTAAATATGTTAGATTTTATCTGTGGAATGTCTAGTATTTACGTTGTTTATATATATGTTTAAGTCCATGAGTCTTATTGTTTTCTCCGATTTGCTAGTGGGCCGGATGAAGAATTAAATCTTGTGTGCTACCATTGTTATGTTATCCATTGGGTGTTAGATCTGGTGCTTGGAGAATGGGTTCGAATCCAGGCTGGTCCCTGACCTAAATCTCGGGCTTGACTGGGTTTGAAGTACATTTTGTGAGTTCCAGCTCGTGTTAGATGGATAAGCATGTTTTGACTGGCACACTATCTATCTATCTATCTTATACTTTACTAGTATTTCATAGAAAATTATGTATATATGAAACTTACCAAGTATCTGAAAGAAATGCATGTTTTACTATGCCTTCTTTGTCTCTGTAAATGTAGGTGAGGTTCATATAACACACACACACACACACAAACAAATAAGTATTTCTTTTATTTATTTGGTGAGTCAAATCATGATAATTGTACATCATATGCATGGGAGATTTTTAATAACTAATCATAAACATTTATTTTTAATCCTAATATACATATGTAAATATTGAATGTTTTAAAAATGTTATTAAATTTTCATTATTTACATGTACATAAAAATATTTTAATTATATATATAATTTAAATGGACATAAACCAAATCCCTCTCCATAAACTATAAATAAATAATGCACATAAATCAATAAATGATAAATAATAGAAGAAATTCAACTACTTTTTCAACTTTATAAGTTTTCATTTGCTAACATTACTGGAATGCGTCATTCCAATATGACAGTAACTATTTCAAAATTACGATTGTGCAAATAAAGAATTGTGATTGGATCCCATATTTAATAACATTTATAATACTAATGAAATTTAAGTTTGTAAATGTAAATATCAAACAGTATATCTTAATGTATATGCAATTCAAATGAATTGGGCTGATATATAATTTTCAATTTTTCTTTATTTCTAGCAACGTCAGTAAATGAAAGCTTCTTAAACTGAAGTGATAGATAAATGTACTTTATTTTTTAGTATTTAATGATGTATAAGTGTTATTTATTCATAGATTGTGGGGGTGAATTGACTTCCTGTTTGAATTTTAAATACATTAAGCAGTATAAATTACATATATAGATATTAAAATAGGAAGATTTTCATGGGCTACAAATATAAATGAAGTATTATCCGGGTTTATACAGTATAATTTATTATAGTAAAAATATATACCAGCCGAATCATTGGTATATATTTTTACTACAATAATTCATATGAACCCGGATAATATTTTATTTATATATATATCATTAAAAACCATTCAACGTTTATACAAACACATTATCAATAACACTCAACAATTTCAAACAGTTGTCAAGGCAACTTCCTTTTAACAATATTTTTTTCCCATGTGTCATAGCATCAGCCGCGAAACGAACCCGCCAAATAGGGATGACTGCTTGTAAAGCAGCTGTCGCTGACCTCTCGACTACCAATGCTTTTGCTACAATAAATCATATGATATTTCATTTATATGTATATAGTTTAGAAATAAAAATAAATAATTCTATCTTTGTAACTTCCTGGCAGTTTATGTAAATAAACGAATAAAGAATTATTAGCATTGTTATTATTGCAATTTTATTTCATTATTTTTTTTAGATTGATTTTAGAACATATTTTGACCGAATTTCTCCTGAAGCGGATTCAGTTAGAGGATCTGATTTTGTAAAAGTGAGCGAACCGCTGTATTTTGAGAAGCTGGGAAACTTAATAGCTGAAACATCAAAAAGGTATTTCTTTATTGTATATTATATATATATTAGTGTTTCCTATAATAGACTGGTAGCATAGTGAATAGTATATTAACAACCTGCAATATCTGTAATGTCAATCTAGTAATCCAGATTTTATAAATTTTGAAATTTTATTCAAAATTAAGTAGTAGGTTTACAGTCCTTACATGTAATTAATAATTTGTTAGTCACTAAATGGATGTCTAGTTTTTATTACTTAAAGGATATAAGTCCAAAATTAATCTGGATTAGTCAGAAGTCTATTAGTGCAGCAATTGTAAGATTACAAAAATTCCTATTATAAAACAAGACTGCCTTAACCACTGGAAGAGAGTGAATACTTTTACTTTTAATGTTTAATAGGTTGTAAAATTTAATTTTAAAGTAACATTTGTTTACAATTTGAATTTACTAACAAATAATTTTGGTTGTTTTACAATAGCATGTTGAAACCACGGAAAGGCATTATTTCTGTGATAGCACACAGAAATATGCTGTTTCGGCGGTCTACCACTATTAGCAAATGTTCTTTTTCTAATGCGTAAGCCTAGAAATAGTCCATTGCCGGTATGGGGTGGCTGCTAAGTGTCTATTTCTATGCTAACGCACCAAAACATGACATTGAATCTGCCACAGAAGCTATTGTGTCAGCTTACAGCTACAGATTTGTGCTAAGCATTTTCGATGTGCGATCACATTTCACTTTTGCCTACAGTATCGGGTGAGGGTGTCTTGAATTCTGAGTGTCAAAACTATTTTAATCTTCATGAAGACCACTTTCTTTTCTATCTGCCATCTTTTAGGAATGTCTACTAACAATTATCAGCAGAGTCTCATGCTTCCCTAGCCATTTCCTGGTCAAAAAATTTCGGCAAGTGTAGGTACAAGTGCGATTCGTATGAAATCACACTCTAAGTCCTGTTTCTGCAAGAACAATGGTGAACTTCATCAAATGGCTGAAATGGGGAAAGTTGTTTGTGAATGTCAAAGATTCTCTGACTGTTGCTGCTGGAACCAGGTTATTGAACCAAAGAGCTTTGAAGCTGCATGCGTACTGTTGTTCCTGATCAGCCCTAAAAGTTCTTTGAATAGCAGTAAATATATTGATGTGGTTTTTGCTAATTACGGGTAAAAAGTTGGTCAATCTTTGAGTCGGAGCATTATGTTCGCTTAGGAATTCTAATCACCCACCCCACCCCCCTCTCCCAAAATTGGACCTCTCGGTTGTAATGTTTGGTAGCATTACATGGAAATCGATTCGGTATTTGCAATTTATTATAAAACAAAAATATTATCAAAAAGAAAAGAAGCTGATTTTGTCATAGAATATCCCACCGCCACCAAAAAAAAATATAAAAAATGTAAAGTAATGAGAAGAATCAAAAGTAACTACTTTTTAAAATTCATTTTGATCGATATACCCTTTTTTGTTGTTGTTTTCATTTCAAAAATTGTTATTTGATAGATAGTAGTAAGTTTTAAATGTGATCAACAAAATCAAAAACATATATATAACAACAACAAAAAAAGAATTTCCAGAGGCCCCCGAAAAATCGAAGTAATGAAAAGAATAACAAAAAAAAAAAAAAATTAAGTACTTTTTTAAATTCAATTTTTTTTTATTTCTGCATATTTTTTTTGTTGTTGTCGTTGTTGCATGTTCAAAAATGTATTTGATATTAACTTTACTTTGAAATGTGATAATAAACAAATCCGCTGGCAGCGGCAGCCCCGCAAACAGTATATTTATCTTTATTTACAAACAAACACCACCCTCCAACGGTTTTAACATGCTATTGTAAAACAACCAGAATTTTTATTATTAGGCTAAAAACATCATTATCCTAATATTTTTATTTTCAACAAAAAAATGTAACTATAAGAGTAGTCTCAAAAATATATTGTTTCATCGGAACATCAAATTTAAACAATATATACATTTATTTGAATAGAACCAAAACGCATTAAATGTCTGAAAATTAATATTAAATTCAACACAGTATTAAAGTATCTATTAAATTATCTATATTACCAGGATTTATTCATGGATAATTAACAGTAATATTGGTTGTTGTGACTGAATTCCACCTGCTATTCATAGGAAATGAAATTCTTTTTAAAAAAAGCATTAAAAAAATTCAAATGATGATTTGAGAGTTCATAAGAAGTTTAAGGGCCAGATGTGCTTGCATTAAAAATGACCCTAGGATTCCTTCACAATATACCATTTTGATAGATAATCAAGTTGATCTATTGTTAATAACAGTAGAAACACTCCTTACAGTAATGCCACTAAATGCAAGCCTTTGTAATTAATGGTACTAAATGAAAACTTTTCTACTCTAACATGCTGTGCAAGCATATTAAATGGTGATCATGTGTTATTTAATCTCATGCAACTTGTAATGCACCTACAAGATTTTTAAAATATTTCTTACACAGATGATAACAGATTGAGACAAAATACTTGGGTAATATTATTGTTAATTACACATGGATAGATCCAGATATATATATATATGTTAATTCTAATGTTTTCACGGATAAAAGATGTCATATTATTATTACTATTTGCGGGATATTCCGTGTAGTGAAGACGTTTCAATACAATATCAAGTACCTTCCTCAGAGCATCTTTTTTCTCAAATCACATGCATTCTTATGATTTGAGAAAGAGGACGCTCTGAGGAAGGTACTTGATATTGTATTGAAATGTCTTCACTACACGGAATATCCCGCAAATAGTAATAATAATATGACATATATATATATATATATATATATATATATATAATTGTTGTTGGAGAAAACCATTTTTAGATATATTTAAGTTTGAATGTAAATTTTAGCTTTAACTTAACTAAAACCATCCTTGACTGCCAGTTTAATGTTAATTGATAAGGCAAGACCTATAATCCAATTCATTTTAAAATAATTTTTCCTTCAAATCAATATCTTAAGTATTTCAATATTAACCAAATACCACCTAAATATGTAATATATTAGCATCATTTATCCCTATGTTAAAATTTATAGAAACTCTGTGATGATTACATTTGTAACATAATTTCTAGAACCTCAGTCTTAAGTAATTATAAAATTATTCTAAGGAATGATTATCTGCTTATCATTGACAAGAGGCTTGACTGTGTACAAGGTGGAGTGACTATTGCCTAATATTTTATCCTATTTGAATATAACCATTCATAATGACCAGACTGAGGCTTACATCTAATACAAGTTTTTTAGCAGATCTAGTCATATTTCCAGATCATCATCCACCCTGTATATATATTATTATTCTATAATTAGATGTTTAAACTAATTTTGTCTGAAATACTAAATCAAAATATGTTTTATTTTATATATTAACAGAAAATACTTGTCTGCCAAATGAGAAATTGATGAGAAATTATACATTTAAATAATAACAATTAATTTTTAAAATAAAAACAACAAAAATACAAATAATTTATCATCTTTTATATTTACATAATAAATAAAATGAAATATATTTAGCAAAAAATATTTAATATGAATCTGAGAAATAATTCAAGCTCATGTCCCAAGATTAATAATAATAATGATAACAAATTTTATAATATTTAAAGTGAATATTTCCCATTTTTATATCACATGTGACATTAATATTGAAGTAAAAAAATTATTACCATGTTCATTTTGACATGAGAGGAAATTGAGACTTTTGCAAATATTTATCATAAAGTCATTTAAAATAATCTTATCAAAGTTTTATTTGATTATATTTATCTGTTGAGCTCAACATAGATGCAATGTTTTTTTTTTTCCACATTCAATATATTTAACAATTTAACAGTAAGTCTCTGGTTCCATGGCAAATACATAATAGAAGCAAGCAAATTCTACTGTCATACTTTTTTTTCATTGTGCTTATTAAATGTTAAATATTTCTTTTTTAATCCACTGTTTATTTCATCTTACTTCTTCATCTTATTGAATACATATCATGTTTTGATTCAGCCATAGTAGATAAATCTGGCAATGATAGATATAATTAGGCATTTATTTAAACTACATGGACATCCTGGTAAATAAAACAAATTAAATAAAATAAAAGTCTTTTTTTTGAGGGGGGGCATCTAATTTGTTAGCTAAACCAATTGGTAAATGAACAACTGTGGTTAATATGAATGCCTTTTTTCATGGTGCTTAGCAACTGTCAACATTTCCAGAGTAACTTTTATAACAATGGAATACTCTCCATTGTCTAAAAATTAACATTTAATATTTTTACAAAAAACAAACTCTTTATTTCTTATAAATTTATTATTATTTTGTTAATTTGTTAACATGTTATGATTTGCTTTTTTTAAACAAAATTAAACCTTTAAAAAGTTTTTTTTAAATTCACATAACCTCTTTTATTCACTTTAAATGGTATCTATATATGATTCTCCACAGAGAAATTCTATTACTTATATATATATATATATGTTGTAACATTGTGTAGCTATCTACAAGTTTAGAAAAATAACAGAATGTGTAATAGTTCAGAAATTAACAGAATATAACCTCCATAGAAAAATAGTTAAGTAAATACTTATAGTGGTGGGTGCAATGTGTTGATAACTCTATCAAATCTACATTTTGTGTATCAGTATTACAACAAAATAATAACAATTTTAAAACAAATTGAGATTTATAAAATATATATATATTTAGTCTTTTCTTTACTTTACATTTACTTGATAAATTATCATTATTTATCAATAAACATGCCATAGAGGTTGACTGAATTAAGTTGTAGATGTGAGCAATAAATTCATTAATAAATATTTTTGGTAAACATAAATGATTGTCTATTAAAGGACTATAATAGTTAATCTCAATATATAAACCATATTTTACTACAAAAATTAATTCATCTTCCTATCATTCATCATAAAGTTAATATATAGTAAGCTATATATTTGCCAGTGAAAAAAACATAACTAAGCACTGACCCAGCAAATAAGTAATTGTATTGCTGTATTATACATCTATAGAGCTCATTTATAAGTGGTCTATCTCTGCTCTAACATGCTACTTCATAGCTGAGAAAATGGCAACCATTCAACCATGAAAGAAAATACACATTTCTTTCATCCATTATTTAGAATAATCACTGTGTCCTTATTCCAATATTATACTTATTAATAAATTGAAAAAGAAAAGGAGAAAACATGCCAATGCCTGCCAAGTAAAATAATGATAAAAGTTAATAGATTGAAATATTCAATGTCAGCCAAATAGGATTGAGGGACTGACTTATTGATTTCGCAGTTAAATAAAGAATTATTGAGGATTAATTAGCAGATTAAATTTAAATCTATTTATTGAACAGTCAAAAATAAATTACTATTAAACTTAACTTCATTTGACAGCCAAAATACCAAAGTAAAAACCAAGGATTATACAAGTGACGTCATGAATAAGACGAAATAAGAGCAAACTTGGGATTACTAAATATATTTTTCATACAAGCAGTGGTAAACTGTCCATACTGTAATGTCACCTAGTGCAAGCCATAATAATCAATGGATAGTAAAAGGTTTGTATATAAAATCCTTATTTAGTGCTTATTCATGAGATATAAAAAGAATAGGCACCAAATAGACATTTTATGCACAAACCTTCTAGCATCCTTTGATTATTATGATTTGCATTGGGTGCCACATGTATATGGAGCATTTGTTATTGTTTTCACAGCTTGTAGAGGCACAGAAAATGGTGATAATGGCAAATGTTTTTTATGCTTTTTGCAAACTTGAACTAAAAGACTAAGGATAACCAGACTGAACTGTTGATCATCAGGCAGGATAAGTAAGGCCATTGTATATTTGTCACATGTGACCACATTTATTTAATATCATAAATTAACATTTATTTAGTTATTCATTTTCTATAATAATTTAGATGCTCTGAAAAATATATGTTTGTGAGTTCAGGGTAATGATAACTATATATTGTACAAATTTACTTTATTAAGAAATTATTTTTCTTATGTTTATTATTTGTTTATATGTATCATTAAAACATATTATACTTGTAAGATAAGTAAAATATTTTATTCTATATTAATAGTGGAAATAAATAAAAATGATGTTCATTATCTTATTAATGGCTATACTCTTCATATTGGCAGAATCTATTATCTGAGAGAATGTACTAATGTGTCATATTATTGTTATTGCATCGAATAAAACTATCATTGATTTTTATATAATGACCTATGTTTGTTTCTCATTGAGCTATTTCACCAATTTATCCAGAGGTTTAAACTAAGTAGTGCAATATCATGATTAAGTTTAGTGTATATGACCACTAAATGGATGAGCTGTGTTATCTGTTTTCCTGGTGGCACCATGATAAGTCTTGAATGGTGATTCCAATTGCAAATAATTTTACAGTTTATTCAAGTCTTATAAACCATATGCTCAATAGATATAATTTGAGTGATATGTATATGGTAGTGGAAAATATTCATGATGAGCTGCAAATATTATTGTGCTGGACAAACATTAAGAGCAATAGGCTTATAAGATGATAATGCCCTTGAGTATTCTCAATCACTGATTTTTTATTGAGGCAGTAAAAAGTAAATCCTGTATATATATTTTTAACTCAGACTTTCAATCTCCCTATAGCTACCCACTACATTCTATACAACTCA
This sequence comes from Epiperipatus broadwayi, assembly GCA_028023455.1. Taxonomy (NCBI): domain Eukaryota; kingdom Metazoa; phylum Onychophora; class Udeonychophora; order Euonychophora; family Peripatidae; genus Epiperipatus; species Epiperipatus broadwayi. The sequence continues at coordinate 280,861 of JAQFVV010006843.1, forward strand.
TATACATGACCACAGACATGTGAAAAAGATAAATGATCCCTAATATAAGTTTTTTATACTGAATCAGCACTCATCAGTTAGTCCAGCTAATAATCTGCCACATATGTACTCAGTTTATATTGGGTTTAGCAAATTTTCAAACTTTAATGGACAAGCTTCAGTCTTCTCCAACTTCCAACTCTTCAGCCATTTATATAAATGAAAATCTAAGATTGGAACTCTTAAAACCCTTGTTGAAGCCAATATTAACTATAAATGCTTTTTAATCAATATATCATACAATTTTGCTATTAACTGAAAGGAGACCCTTTGATTCCCCTTGGAGGCCTTAAAGGAACCAATCAGGGCAATTTCCTAATGTCCACTCCATACGTTCTTGTCGTTACAGCTGTTATTACTATGTGATTATTCATATAGTATACGAACATGGATGGGCTGCTCACCAACATGCATTAGCCAGCGTGGTGAGTTTATTGGATTTTTACCTCTGAGTTTAAGATCAAGAAACACCATGGTCTTTCTTCTCAGTGCCTGATAAGGCAGAATGAATGTTTGTGTAAACGATAAATATTTTCCCAATACATATATACAATTATGACAGACAAAAATAAAGCATGGCCCTTATTCCCAGGAGGCTGTAAAGTCACCAACCAAGGCAGCGGTTGGTGGCTGAAGGCGGAGGGTGCTAAGAATCCCCTGATTGCGGACCCAGGCTGCCATTTGATGATGACTTTTTATTTAGGTACTTATAACTGCAGATCACTTTCAAGTGAAGGAAGATTTCAAGAATTAGAAGAAGAACTCTCTTATATTAAATGGGACATTATTGGACTTTGTGAAGTTAGAAGAAAAGGTGAAGAGACAATTGATTTAAAAAGTGGACATATACTCTATTATAAAGGCACAAATATTGGAAATACAAGTGGAGTAGGATTCATTATAAATAAAAAAGTGGAAGAATAACATTGTGCAGATTGATGGTGTATCGGACAGAGTGGCAAGATTAGTTATACAACTTAATAGCAGATACAAAATGCAGATAATTCAGGTTTATGCCCCAACAAGTTCTCATAGTGATGAAGTAGTAGAAGATTTTTATATGGATGTACAAAAGGCTTTTGATCAGAGTAAACACCATTTTAAAATTGTTATGGAAGACTTTAATGCTAGAATTGGTAAAAAAAATGAAAGATGAAAGTGCTGTGGGTAATTTTGGTTATGGTAATAGAAATGAGAGAGGACATAGACTTGTGGAGTTTGCAGAAAAAGAAAAACTTTATATTATGAATTCTTTTTTTGAGAAAAATGTTAAAAGGAAATGGACATGGAAGCATCCAAATGAAGGAACAGCAGAATTGGATTATATTTTGACTAACAGGAAATACATATTTCAAGATTGTAATGTTCTTAATAAATTTAACACAGGAAGTGATCATCGATTAGTAAGGTGTAAGATACGTGTTAATGTAAAACTAGAGAGACAAAAATTATTAAGAAAAACAATATTTACAGTTGATATTCCTAATCTTCAGAAACATTCTAATGAATTTAAATTAGAACTTACAAATCGGTTTCAAGTATTAGTAGATTTTGAACATGATTCAGATTTGAATAAAATTAATATGAAAATAACTGATACACTTTTGAAAACTGCAACAAAGATAGCTGGTAGAAAGAAACAGCAATTGACCAATAAAATTTCTACTGATACTAGAGAATTTATGAAGAAAAGAAGGAATATGAAGATATACAAAAATGATGCATTAAAAAGAATTGAATATCTCGAATTTTGTAAAATGGTGCGGAAAAGAGCTGAAAATGATATAAGAAAGTATAACTGTGAACTAGCAAGGAAAGCTATAGAAGAAAATAAAAGGCTTAAGAATGTAAAACAACATGGTATTGGTAGGAAATTTATATCTGCAATAAGAAAAAAAACATGGAATTATTACTAAAAGGAGAGATGACATTATGAAATTGGTAGAAGATTTTTTATCAAGAATTATATAGTAATAAAGAACAAGTACCTCCTATATCTATTACATCTTCCAAATTGCCCAGAATTTTAAATGAAGAAATGAGACATGCAATTAAATGTATGAAGAAAGGAAAGGCTCCAGGTAATGATGGAATTATAATTGATATATTAAAAGAAGCTGGTGAAGAAATAGAAAAAAAATTAGCAAAGTTATATACCAAATGTCTAAATGATAAAGATGTACCGGATGATTGGAAGAATGCAGTAATAATATTAATATTTAAAAAAGGTGATAAAGAAGATATTAGAAATTACAGACCTATCAGCCTTTTATCAGTTTTATATAAAATTTTTACCAAGATAATTACAACTCGTCTACAGAGAACATTGGCTTTCCACCAACCAAGAGAACAAGCTGGATTTAAAAGTGGTTTTAGTACAGTAGATCATATCCAGGTATTGAGAGAAGTTATAGAAAGGACAAATGAATATGAGTTGTCATTATGTTTTGGATTTGTAGATTATGAAAAGGCATTCGATTCTATAAACATTTCTTCAGTGATTAAAGCATTGGATCATCAAGGTATAGATCCAGGATATTGTCATATTTTAAAGAATATTTATAAAAATGCAACAGCAACAATTAGATTACATAATGATACTGGAAAAGTCAACATTGAGAAAGGTGTAAGACAAGGTGACTCCATATCTCCAAAACTTTTTACAGCAGTGCTGCAAGAAGTATTTTGTGGATTAAAATGGGAAACTAAAGGAGTGAAAGTAAATGGTGATTATTTAAGTCATTTAGATTTCGCAGATGATGTAGTTGTTTTTGCAAATAATGCTTCAGATCTGCAGGAAATGTTGCAGGAATTATCAGATGAAAGTAGGAAAGTAGGACTAAAGATAAATGTTAAAAAGACTAAAGTAATGTTTAATCAATTTGCTCAAAATATGAAAATAAAGATTGATTATGATGAAATAGAAGAAGTTAACAGTTACAAATACCTTGGTCAGATGGAAACATAATGGAGGAAATTAATCATAGAATTAAACTTGGTTGGAGTGCTTTTGGTAGAAATAACTTGATATTAAAAGGAAATATGCCTATGTGTTTGAAAAGGAAAGTTTTTAACAGATGTGTTTTACCAGTTCTTACTTATGGATCTGAGACTTGGACACTTAATAGAAGAGCAATTCAGAGACTTCAGACCACTCAAAGAAGTACGGAGAGATGTATGTTGGGAGTAACAACAAGACATCGTAATCGCAATGTATGGGTAAGAGAACAAACAGGTGTTACTGACCTCATTGAAAAAATTAAAAGATTGAAGTGGAGTTGGGCTGGACATATTGTTAGAAGAGATGATAATAGATGGACAATTGAAATTTTAAACTGGATTCCAAGAGATTGTAAACGACCCAGAAAGAGACCACATGTGAGATGGATGGATGAAATAAGAAAGTGTGCAGGGGAGATGTGGAGAAGAGAAGCTAAAGATCGGAGAAGATGGATTAAACTTGGAGAGACCTTCATCCTGCAGTGGATTGATAATGGTTGATAATGATGATGATTGTGTGTTTCTGAAAATGTACTGAACTAATATTAACATGGTTTAAAATTCAGCCAATAAAACTGTTAGGGGGGACAATCCTGCAATATTACATTTTCATTATATAGTCATTGATACTTAACAAGTACAAAATTTGAAAAAAAAATCCATTTGATAGAAGTATGTTGAACGTCAGTTACACAAACAAACATTTAAACGTTCAACTATGTGTTAGAAAAATATTTGTAAACTCTATATTTGCATTAATATAAATACACACGTATAAATTAAATATAAACTATAATATATATAATCACCATCTCAAATGAATGACAATTTTTTTATCAATTTACTCAAGCGCTTTCAAAGGCCTAAGCCATCATTTTCAAGAAGAAAATATGCAAGTTAAGGTGGACTAGATATGCAAATCAGGGTGGACTCGATTTTCATTGACCTGGATTGCCACTTCCTGGATATGGCATAAAATGTTTCTTTTTTATTCATGGCATGGACGTCAGAGATGATATAACATGCCACTTTAATTTATACATGTGTATTTATATTAACACAAATATAGAGTTTACAAACAAACATACAAACATAATTTCTAGGTTAAATAAAATCTTTTAAAAAATTAATGGCGGTAATAATATTAACAATGAATCACTTATAATAATAATAATAATAATAATAATAATAATAATAATAATAATAATAATAATAATAATAATAATAATAATAATAATAACAACACTACTACTACTACTACTAGTAATAATAATGATGATAATAATAATAACACTACTACTACTACTACTAGTAGTAGTAGTATTAATAGTAATAATAATGATGATGATGATGACAAAATGGTTTTATAAATTTATAATATACTGGTTAATCTTTACTCCGTTAATATGAGCATGCGCATAAACCAAACATGAGGGAAAATATGGCGACATGCCAGAGTAAGAAGAAATTCAAAACTTTACGGTAACAGTGTTACGGACACAGAAGATACTTATGGAAATGTTGACTCTTACATACCTTTGGGGGATGACACTAAATCAACCCCTCGTGCCACTCCCAGAAGGAAATTTAACTCTCCTCCTGAAAGGATATGCAAATTCAAATGATATTAGGGGATGTGTGCCAATAAATAATTATTCATAAAAAATAATAAAGAAGTATCCTCGTGAAAATAAAGATTTAAGACCCGGTAAGATGATTTTCCATTTGCTAACTCAGCATACTCTTTTCTCAGTTAAAGAATGGGGATCGGAAAACTCGCATAATTAACTAATATGGGGTAAGAGAAAGTAAATGACAAAGGGAATAAAAAAAAATTATGGCAGTAGTCACTTTAGAATTATAATATAAATATTTTATTAACCCATTACCCATACCATTTATAATATGAATACATTCCCAGATCGATTAGATATACGAAACAAATGTTACACTACATAAATCCTATTAATACAACAAAATCATAATCATAAAGAAATACTTAATAAAGCAATAATTAAATTAAATAAAGGAAAATTCCTTTCTTAATAAGAAAATAAATCAAATAATTATACGTGAGAGATAGTGATCTGTGGATTATAAGTAAACTCACACACATGCATTATGCAAATAAGGAAAAATTAACAAGTTATATCCAGGTGTGTTTATGTACGTATGTACATGAGATAAATATATTTATGAAATGGGTATTAAATTTAAAATAAAATAAAACACAAAAAAATAGTGTACCCGATAAAGTCTATGAGCTTCACTCTTGTATGGGTTTTGAGTGGGCTATACGTTCATCTACTGTGGCAAGGGCTGGAGATGACTGCGTTATAAGTTCATAGAATTGGACATCATCACCTTGGTGCTTGAATCTCGGGGTTTACATTCTGTTGGGATGACAGGAGTGATGCTGGATGGACATGCTGAAGTTGGCTTCTATTCCATGATCATTTTATCTGCAAGCGAATTCTTGATTGGCATCTTCTATTTGGAGAACAGATATTCAACAGGATATTAACGATATCAATCACCCTTTATTGGTTTAAGGATCCTAGGTTAACTGCAGGCTTTGATGGCATGTTGTAGTTATGCTTCCATCAGAATCAACTGACTGGTTAACTGCTACATTATTTCAATGATGGCAAGGTATTAGAATCAGCATGATTACAACAGTTGCATGACTTCGCGTTTTTCAGAATAGCATTAGCTTCCCAATAAGATTTGCAAACGTGAACTGCTCTCTTTGACAAGAAAAAGTTAGACTGCCTTCTTTGAAAAGCAAAGGTGAACTGCCTTCTTTGAAAATCAAAAGTCAACTGCCCCTTGCAATTTCAGAACAGATATCCCACTTCCATACAATCTCAATTCAGGTATACCCTCCCTGACACAAAAATTAATCAAATCTCCTTGAATTGTTTTTACTAATTGTTTTAAGAATTTTATTTCCAATTAGTTTTTTCTTATTTTTTTTATATCTCCATTCAGATCACAATGAAATGATAACATCTTTTTACTCTTGATTAATTTCATTATCAGAATCAAAGTTTTTTTCTGTTTTAATTAAAAGATTGTTTAATATAACTTGAACATTCCTCTCTCCATGCATTATCACAAGTCTAATTAAACTCTTTTGTCCTATTAAAATTATTTTAGCATGGACAGGAAGTCACAATGCCTTTAGTCTTTTCTTAAATTTAAGACGATGACTTGCTCAAATGCAACTGAAGAGAAAATGACCATTAAAACCTCGATTTTGAAATTATTCTTAAATATTTTTAATCAACAGTAATATTTAAAATTTTCCTTTTTACATTTTTGTAAACCTCAAAAAATATAAATAGAGAATAACAATTTGTTAAATAAAAGCTGTTTCTTCTACAAACAAAAATATTTAAAATTATACATACACTTTGGAGTTATCTTTTTCTTTAAAAAAAAAATAAAAAAAAACAAAAATCAAAATTGCAAATACATATTTCTAAGCCTTTAAACATCGGCTTTATATGTGTGTGTGAGTTTATACTATAACCACAGTTCTCTCTCTTAATTTATAACAAAGTTTAATTATATAAATAGTATATCCCTCCCCCCCCCCCATTTAATGGCTTTTTATGTATTTTCAACCATTAATTTATCTGACCTTAACTTGTGCTTGGCCACATCAAACATGCCTGGCACAATACCCTCCTCTGACATGAGATGTTTAAATGGAGTTTATCATTTTAATGTCTTTATTATTAATCGTATTTTACAAAAACTTAAAATTTTATAACATATATCTTCGGTGAACAGTAGGCATAATGTCCAGAACCCAGAGGTATGGAACCCCATCTCCCAAGCATTTATGCACACAATCCAAGTCTGCATCGATCTCCCCAGGCCAGAAACACCAAGACACAGAGAATCACAGCATAAAGATCTGTCATATCTAAAGCTCTACAACAGCCAAGCAAAGTAAAATGTGCAAGTCCAATGTCTACATCTTAAAGAACTTGTCCCAGAGGAATTTTCATCTCTGCCATCCACTGCACTCATGCTCGTTCCTTATTGAGGCTTACAAAGTCTTTTGCAGTGGAATAAAACCCAGAGGAATTTATCTCTGCCTACTCTGCCACAACGTCACAGAACTTCCAGACCACACCAAGACCTCCAACAATTCTTCTGCACTCCTACCATTTCTAACCCCAGAACACATAAAGCAGACTGACCTACATACACAACACTCAGAAAAATGAAGTCCACACATCTGACCCTCAAATGACATGACCATTTATTATAAAAGCCTACCTGCTATTTTTACTACACCCAGGCTGAGACAAAGGTGATCTAGCCCACTTTCCCTTTCCTTTATATACTAGTTCGTCGATTTTTTTCCACAGTATCATTGTCTGTCATTCACTAAGATTTCTGGAATACTTATCATTATACCAAGGTTTGCGTTCAGCTGCATATTTGTTTCCCTCCCAGCCCATGGCATTGAGGCTAATGTTTTCACAGGTTCTATCTGGTGGATGGCCCTGCTGGCTCATATCCACAGCACTCAGTAGTTCATCCACTGATTCTATCAAATTTGTGTTGGCAGTGAGAAGCATTTGCTCAATTCTAAAGGGTAGGTTGTGGCATATTATCCTTATGATCTGGCCTTTCGATGTGTGGCATGCACTGAGATTCCTTAGCTTAGCCACTTGTTTTTGGAAAAATTTTAGATAGCTATCACCTCCATTAACCCTATACTTTTCTTGCATTATCTGGTATAAGATGGTCACCTGGCGCTCTTCACTCCAGAAATTTCTTACTAGTGCTTCTTTATAACCCTCAAAGGTTGGTGGTTGGTAGAACAAAGATTCCCATTGACTGAGCATCACCCTATAGGTGGTTACTTGCAGTGGTTAGTTTATCTTTCTCTACCATTCTGTTAACACTGAAATGCTTTTCCAAGCTATTTATATGCTCCAATGGAGCTTCTCCAGCTTGCCCCTCAAAAATTTCTAATCTTTAAAAACTGGTTGATGTTATATTGATATAACTGGTATCCCTCTACTATCTTAGACTCTCCAAATTCTTGCTGCATAAGTCTTACTTTTCCATCCCCACTATGCGGTTCCTGATTTAATTTTGCTAACTCACTACTATCCTCATACCCTTCAACTATTTTCATCTGTGTTATATTATCCCCTGTCATTATTTTCTTTCTAACTATATTTATATCCTCCACCCTTTGTTCCATTATCATTTTCTGTTTTTTTATCATATTGATATCTTGTTTTTCTATCAACTGTTTTTCGATTTGAGCCACTGTCTGGCACAGATTCTCTATTCGCTCATCATTCTCAGTTACGTGCATTTCTAGTTTCACTATTCCATTACTATAATCTTCACTGTTTCTTCAACCTTTTTGAATATTTCTTGTATTCTCTTGCAATCTGCTTCCATTACTTGCTGCCTTCTTTTGCATTTCTTTCAACCTATCACTATTAATCTGATGGAGGCCCCTACATTTTTCTTCTACACCTTGAAACCTTGTTTCAATCCCTAAGGATATTTCTTCTCTAAAGCCATCAAACTTTTTAGCTATCTCCTTTGACATCTGACTGATTTCTAGCCTTATAGTATTTACAAACATCTCCATCATTTTTATTAAGTTTTCATTTTTCCCCATGGGTTTTCCCTCACTTTGAGGCTCCTTTGCTTCCTCTATTCCGCTTTCAGATCTTTGAGGCTGGCTTTCTTCTGCCATTTCCCCATTTATTTCATCGTGCTTTTCACTCATATCTATCTTTTTTTTTCTTTCTGGACTGTGATCTTGTCCACATATATAGTATTATTTTCAATTGATTGTAAATTTGCTTTGTTATACAACTTTAACTATATTTTATTAACTCTTAAGACTATGGTTTAATGCTACTTTGATTAACTTAATTGTCTTTATTTATTTCTTTTCATAAAATAATTCAGCGCACGCCGTACCAAGCTTCCCTTATCCCTACCGTCATTTATTTCTCTCTTCCGAGTTATATTTCTCTCATTCATTTATTAACTATAAAGAATAAAATTATTCCAGGATCACCCTTCAAACACCAATAAAAACATATACAAACCAAGCTAACATTAAATTGTGCACGTATTGGAATTGTTTTCAAAACAAAATGAAAAGAAATTGATCGTGAATAGTATTACAATTCTGAACTGTTACGTGCTGTCAAAAACAAAATTCCCTATCATGCAACTTCACAATTCTACTTTATTCAATAAAGATTTACTTTCCCTTTTTACAAAAAAAAATCTTTATTTCCGCAGTCTGCTGCTTGTTTTTATATAATACGTAGTTTACGCTTGTATACTATCATTTATTTTTACTATAAACACTTATATATAACTAAAATAATCTAAATCAATATTACTGTAGTGACGAAAGGTCACTTCAAAAACAAAATAGTTTTTAAAGTTATTATTTATTAAGATTCACCACCTGTTTTTATACAATACGTAGTTTACGCTAATATACTGCAGTCTATTTCTTTCTACAATTGTTTTATTTATTTAACTTTTTTTTAAAAATTTATTTCTACTATAAATATTTATATAGAGCTAAAACAATTTAAATCAATAGTATTGTGGCGATGAAGGTCACTTCAAAAACAAATAAAGCTTAAAATTCTTATATATTAAGATTTGATTATACCTATATACTGCTGTTTATTTTTATTAATTGCACAGTTTATACTTTTATACTGCCTTTTATTTTTATTAAATGCATATATATGACAAAATAAACCTAGTCAGTATTATTGTAGTGACAAACGTCACTTAAAAAAACAACAACTTAGAATTCTTATCTATAAAGATTCTCAATCGTAAACTTTTTATTTTAAATATGCACACACGGTAATATAATCTAAACAAGTACTACTGTAGTGACAAACATCACTTCAAAAACAAACATAGTTTAGAATTTTTATTTATTAAGTTTCTCAATCATTAACTTCTTTTCTCTTTTTTAAATCTTGTCTCTAACAAAAAATTCATTCCCAATATTTTTGAGATTTTCCATTTTCTTTAGTTACATTTAACGGCCGTGTCTTTCCTATACTGGCCATGTTAAGTAAGGCTTAGATGTTAGGCGCCAAAAATTTCTATTCTATACTGGTTAACCTTTACTCCGTTAATATGAGCATGTTCATAAACCGAACATGAGGGAAAATATGGGACATGCCGGAGTAAGAAGAAATTCAAAACATTACTGTAACCGTGTTACGGACACAGAAGATACTTATGGAAATGTTGACTCTTACATACCTTTGGGGGATGACACTAAATCAATCCCTTGCACCACTCCAAGAAGGAAATTTAACTCTTCTCCTGAAAGGATATGCAAGTTCAAATGATATTAGGGCATGTGTGCCAATAAATAATTATTCATAAAAAAATAATAAATAAGTATCCTCATGAAAATAAAGATTTAAGACCCAGTAAGATGATTTCCCATTTGCTAGCTCAGTGTACTCTTTTCTCAGTTAAAGAATGGGGATCGGAAAACTCGCATAATTAACTAATATGGGGTAAGAGAAAGTAAATGACAAAGGGAATAAAAAAAAATTATGGCAGTAGTCACTTTAGAATTATAATATAAATATTTTATTAACCCATTACCCATACCATTTATAATATGAATACATTCCCAGATCGATTAGATATACGAAACAAATGTTACACTACATAAATCCTATTAATACAACAAAATCATAATCATAAAGAAATACTTAATAAAGCAATAATTAAATTAAATAAAGGAAAATTCCTTTCTTAATAAGAAAATAAATCAAATAATTATACGTGAGAGATAGTGATCTGTGGATTATAAGTAAACTCACACACATGCATTATGCAAATAAGGAAAAATTAACAAGTTATATCCAGGTGTGTTTATGTACGTATGTACATGAAATATATATATTTATGAAATGGGTATTAAATTTAAAATAAAATAAACACAAAAAAATAGTGTATCCGATAAAGTCTATGAGCTTCACTCTTGTATGGGTTTTGAGTGGGCTATACGTTCATCTACTGCGGCAAGGGCTGGAGTTGACTGCTTTATAAGTTCATAGAATTGGACATCATCACCTTGGTGCTTGAATCTCGGGGTTTACATTCTGTTGGGATGACAGGAGTGAAGCTGGATGGACATGCTGAAGTTGGCTTCTATTCCATGATCATTTTATCTGCAAGCGAATGCTTGATTGGCATCTTCTATTTGGAGAACAGATATTCAACAGGATATTAACGATATCAATCACCCTTTATTGGTTTAAGGATCCTAGGTTAACTGCAGGCTTTGATGGCATGTTGTAGTTATGCTTCCATCAGAATCAACTGACTGGTTAACTGCTACATTATTTCAATGATGGCAAGGTATTAGAATCAGCATGATTACAACAGTTGCATGACTTCGCGTTTTTCAGAATAGCATTAGCTTCCCAATAAGATTTGCAAACGTGAACTGCTCTCTTTGACAAGAAAAAGTTAGACTGCCTTCTTTGAAAAGCAAAGGTGAACTGCCTTCTTTGAAAATCAAAAGTCAACTGCCCCTTGCAATTTCAGAACAGATATCCCACTTCCATACAATCTCAATTCAGGTATACCCTCCCTGACACAAAAATTAATCAAATCTCCTTGAATTGTTTTTACTAATTGTTTTAAGAATTTTATTTCCAATTAGTTTTTTCTTATTTTTTTTATATCTCCATTCAGATCACAATGAAATGATAACATCTTTTTACTCTTGATTAATTTCATTATCAGAATCAAAGTTTTTTCTGTTTTAATTAAAAGATTGTTTAATATAACTTGAACATTCCTCTCTCCACGCATTATCACAAGTCTAATTAAACTCTTTTGTCCTATTAAAATTATTTTAGCATGGACAGGAAGTCACAATGCCTTTAGTCTTTTCTTAAATTTAAGACGATGACTTGCTCAAATGCAACTGAAGAGAAAATGACCATTAAAACCTCGATTTTGAAATTATTCTTAAATATTTTTAATCAACAGTAATATTTAAAATTTTTCTTTTTACATTTTTGTAAACCTCAAAAAATATAAATAGAGAATAACAATTTGTTAAATAAAAGCTGTTTCTTCAACAAACAAAAATATTTAAAATTATACATACACTTTGGAATTATCTTTTTCTTTAAAAAAAAAATAAAAAAAAACAAAAATCAAAATTGCAAATACATATTTCTAAGCCTTTAAACATCGGCTTTATATGTGTGTGTGAGTTTATACTATAACCACAGTTCTCTCTCTTAATTTATAACAAAGTTTAATTATATAAATAGTATATCCCTCCCCCCCCATTTAATGGCTTTTTATGTATTTTCAACCATTAATTTATCTGACCTTAACTTGTGCTTGGCCACATCAAACATGCCTGGCACAATACCCTCCTCTGACATGAGATGTTTAAATGGAGTTTATCATTTTAATGTCTTTATTATTAATCGTATTTTACAAAAACTTAAAATTTTATAACATATATCTTCGGTGAACAGTAGGCATAATGTCCAGAACCCAGAGGTATGGAACCCCATCTCCCAAGCATTTATGCACACAATCCAAGTCTGCATTGATCTCCCCAGGCCAGAAACACCAAGAAACAGAGAATCACAGCATAAAGATCTGTCATATCTAGAGCTCTGCAACAGCCAAGCAAAGTAAAATGTGCAAGTCCAATGTCTGCATCTTAAAGAACTCGTCCCAGAGGAATTTTCATCTCTGCCATCCACTGCACTCATGCTCGTTCCTTATTGAGGCTTACAAAGTCTTTTGCAGTGGAATAAAACCCAGAAGAATTTATCTCTGCCTACTCTGCCACAACGTCACAGAACTTCCAGACCACACCAAGACCTCCAACAATTCTTCTGCACTCCTACCATTTCTAACCCCAGAACACATAAAGCAGACTGACCTACATACACAACACTCGGAAAAATGAAGTCCACACATCTGACCCTCAAATGACATGACCATTTATTATAAAAGCCTACCTGCTATTTTTACTACACCCAGGCTGAGACAAAGGTGATCTAGCCCACTTTCCCTTTTCTTTATATACTAGTTCGTCGATTTTTTTTCCACAGTATCATTGTCTGTCATACACTAAGATTTCTGGAATACTTATCATTATACCAAGGTTTGCGTTCAGCTGCATATTTGTTTCCCTCCCAGCCCATGGCATTGAGGCTAATGTTTTCACAGGTTCTATCTGGTGGATGGCCCTGCTGGCTCATATCCACAGCACTCAGTAGTTCATCCACTGATTCTATCAAATTTGTGTTGGCAGTGAGAAGCATTTTCTCAATTCTAAAGGGTAGGTTGTGGCGTATTATCCTTATGATCTGGCCTTTCGATGGGTGGCATGCACTGAGATTCCTTAGCTTAGCCACTTGTTTTTGGAAAAATTTTAGATAGCTATCACCCCCATTAGCCCTATACTTTTCTTGCATTATCTGGTATAAGATGGTCACCTGGCGCTCTTTGCTCCAGAAATTTCTTACTAGTGCTTCTTTATAACCCTCAAAGGTTGGTGGTTGGTAGAACAAAGATTCCCACTGACTGAGCATCACCCTATAGGTGGTTACTTGCAGTGGTTAGTTTATCTTTCTCTACCATTCTGTTAACACTGAAATGCTTTTCCAAGCTATTTATATGCTCCAATGGAGCTTCTCCAGCTTGCCCCTCAAAAATTTCTAATCTTTAAAAACTGGTTGATGTTATATTGATATAACTGGTATCCCTCTACTATCTTAGACTCTCCAAATTCTTGCTGCATAAGTCTTACTTTTCCATCCCCACTATGCGGTTCCTGATTTAATTTTGCTAACTCACTACTATCCTCATACCCTTCAACTATTTTCATCTGTGTTATATTATCCCCTGTCATTATTTTCTTTCTAACTATATTTATATCCTCCACCCTTTGTTCCATTATCATTTTCTGTTCTTTTATCATATTGATATCTTGTTTTTCTATCAACTGTTTTTCGATTTGAGCCACTGTCTGGCACAGATTCTCTATTCACTCATCATTCTCAGTTACGTGCATTTCTAGTTTCACTATTCCATTACTATAATCTTCACTGTTTCTTCAACCTTTTTGAATATTTCTTGTATTCTCTTGCAATCTGCTTCCATTACTTGCTGCCTTCTTTTGCATTTCTTTCAACCTATCACTATTAATCTGATGGAGGCCCCTACATTTTTCTTCTACACCTTGAAACCTTGTTTCAATCCCTAAGGATATTTCTTCTCTAAAGCCATCAAACTTTTTAGCTATCTCCTTTGACATCTGACTGATTTCTAGCCTTATAGTATTTACAAACATCTCCATCATTTTTATTAAGTTTTCATTTTTCCCCATGGGTTTTCCCTCACTTTGAGGCTCCTTTGCTTCCTCTATTCTGCTTTCAGATCTTTGAGGCTGGCTTTCTTCTGCCATTTCCCCATTTATTTCATCGTGCTTTTCACTCATATCTATCTTTTTTTTCTTTCTGGACTGTGATCTTGTCCACATATATAGTATTATTTTCAATTGATTGTAAATTTGCTTTGTTATACAACTTTAACTATATTTTATTAACTCTTAAGACTATGGTTTAATGCTACTTTGATTAACTTAATTGTCTTTATTTATTTCTTTTCATAAAATAATTCAGCGCACGCCGTACCAAGCTTCCCTTATCCCTACCGTCATTTATTTCTCTCTTCCGAGTTATATTTCTCTCATTCATTTATTAACTATAAAGAATAAAATTATTCCAGGATCACCCTTCAAACACCAATAAAAACATATACAAACCAAGCTAACATTAAATTGTGCACGTATTGGAATTGTTTTCAAAACAAAATGAAAAGAAATTGATCGTGAATAGTATTACGATTCTGAACTGTTACGTGCTGTCAAAAACAAAATTCCCTATCATGCAACTTCACAATTCTACTTTATTCAATAAAGATTTACTTTCCCTTTTCTCTTTTTACAAAAAAAAAATCTTTATTTCCGCAGTCTGCTGCTTGTTTTTATATAATACGTAGTTTACGCTTGTATACTATCATTTATTTTTACTATAAACACTTATATATAACTAAAATAATCTAAATCAATATTACTGTAGTGACGAAAGGTCACTTCAAAAACAAAATAGTTTTTAAAGTTATTATTTATTAAGATTCACCACCTGTTTTTATACAATACGTAGTTTACGCTAATATACTGCAGTCTATTTCTTTCTACAATTGTTTTATTTATTTAACTTTTTTTTAAAAATTTATTTCTACTATAAATATTTATATAGAGCTAAAACAATTTAAATCAATAGTATTGTGGCGATGAAAGTCACTTCAAAAACAAATAAAGCTTAAAATTCTTATATATTAAGATTTGATTATACCTATATACTGCTGTTTATTTTTATTAATTGCACAGTTTATACTTTTATACTGCCTTTTATTTTTATTAAATGCATATATATGACAAAATAAACCTAGTCAGTATTATTGTAGTGACAAACGTCACTTAAAAAAACAACAACTTAGAATTCTTATCTATAAAGATTCTCAATCGTAAACTTTTTATTTTAAATATGCACACACGGTAATATAATCTAAACAAGTACTACTGTAGTGACAAACATCACTTCAAAAACAAACATAGTTTAGAATTTTTATTTATTAAGTTTCTCAATCATTAACTTCTTTTCTCTTTTTTTAAATCTTGTCTCTAACAAAAAATTCATTCCCAATATTTTTGAGATTTTCCATTTTCTTTAGTTACATTTAACGGCCGTGTCTTTCCTATACTGGCCATGTTAAGTAAGGCTTAGATGTTAGGCGCCAAAAATTTCTATTCTATACTGGTTAACCTTTACTCCGTTAATATGAGCATGTTCATAAACCGAACATGAGGGAAAATATGGCGACATGCCGGAGTAAGAAGAAATTCAAAACATTACTGTAACCGTGTTACGGACACAGAAGATACTTATGGAAATGTTGACTCTTACATACCTTTGGGGGATGACACTAAATCAATCCCTTGCACCACTCCAAGAAGGAAATTTAACTCTTCTCCTGAAAGGATATGCAAGTTCAAATGATATTAGGGCATGTGTGCCAATAAATAATTATTCATAAAAAAATAATAAATAAGTATCCTCATGAAAATAAAGATTTAAGACCCAGTAAGATGATTTCCCATTTGCTAGCTCAGTGTACTCTTTTCTCAGTTAAAGAATGGGGATCGGAAAACTCGCATAATTAACTAATATGGGGTTAGAGAAAGTAAATGACAAAGGTAATAAAGAAAAATTATGGCAGTAGTCACTTTAGAATTATAATATAAATATTTTATTAACCCATTACCCATACCATTTATAATATGAATACATTCCCAGATCGATTAGATATATGAAACAAATGTTACACTACATAAATCCTATTAATACAACAAAATCATAATCATAAAGAAATACTTAATAAAGCAATAATTAAATTAAGTAAAGGAAAATTTCTTTCTTAATAGGAAAATAAATCAAATAATTATACCTGAGAGATAGTGATCTGTGGATTATAAGTAAACTCACACACATGAATTACGCAAGTAAGGAAAAATTAACAAGTTATATCCAGGTGTGTTTATGTACATGTGTACATGAGATATATATTTATGAAATGGGTATTAAATTTAAAATAAAATAAACACAAAAAAAATAGTGTACCTGATATAATCTATGAGCTTCACTCTTGTATGGGTTTTGAGTGGGCTATACGTTCATCTACTGCGGCAAGGGCTGGATTTGACTATGTTATAAGTTCAAAGAATTGATCATCATCACCTTGGTGCTTGAATCTTGGGGTTTACATTTTGTTGGGATGGCAGGAGCGGAGCTGGACAGACATGCTGAAGTCGCCTTCTATTCCATGATCATTTTATCTGCAAGTGAATGCTTGATTGGCATCTTCTATTTGGAGAACGGATATTCAACAGGATATTAACGATATCAATCGTCCTTTATTGGTTTAAGGATCATAGGTTAACTGCAGGCTTCAATGGTGTGTTGTAGTTATGCTTCCATCAGAATCAACTGACTGGTTAACTGCTAGGTTATTTCAATGATGGCAAGGTATTAGAATCAGCATGATTACAACAGTTGCATGACTTCGCATTTTTCAGAATAGCATTAGCTTCCCAATAAGATTTGCAAATGTGAACTGCTCTCTTTGACAAGAAAAAGTTAGACTGCCTTCTTTTTAAAGCAAAGGTGAACTGCCTTCTTTGAAAATCAAAAGTCAACTGTCCCTCGCAATTTGCAGAACAGATATCCCACTTCCATACAATCTCAATTCAGGTATACCCTCCCTGACACAAAAATTAATCAAATCTCCTTGAATTGGTTTTACTAATTGTTTTAAGAATTTTATTTCCAATTAGTTTTTTCTTATTTTTTTTTTATATCTCCATTCAGATCACAATGAAATGATAACATCATTTTACTCTTGATTAATTTCATTATCAGAATCGAAGTTTTTTTCTGTTTTAATTAAAAGATTGTTTCATATAACTTGAACATTCCTCTCTCCGCGCATTATCGCAAGTCTAATTAAACTCTTTTGTCCTGTTAAAATTATTTTAGCGTTGACAGGAAGTCACAATGACTTTAGGCTTTTTTTAAATTTAAGACAATGACTTGCTCAAATGCAACTGAAGAGAAAATGACCATTAAAACCTCGATTTTGAAATTATTCTTAAATATTTTTAATCAACAGTAATATTTAAAATTTTCCTTTTTACATTTTTGTAAACCCTCAAAAAATATAAATAGAGAATAACAATTTGTTAAATAAAAGCTGTTTCTTCAACAAACAAAAATATTTAAAATTATACATACACTTTGGAGTTATCTTTTTCTTTAAAAAAAAAACAAAAAAAACCAAAAATCAAAATTGCAAATACATATTTAAACATCGGCTTTAAACATATGTGTGTGTGAGTTTATACTATAGCCACAGTTCTCTCTCTTAATTTATAACAAAGTTTAATTATATAAGTAGTATACCCACCCCCTATTTAATGGCTTTTTATGTATTTTCAACCATTAATTTATTTGACCTTAACTTGTGCTTGGCCACATCAAACGTGCCTATCACAATAAAAAGTTTGGAACTGGAGAGTATGTCTTTCTGTCCTGACTTAATTCTACACATTACCTATAATGCTAATAAATTGCAATCATAATTGTAATAATGTAAAAAAATATAATCATTAGTAAAGTAAAATATTGTTATAATGCTATTATTTATTCATATTAAGATGAAGTTGTAAAAACAAAAGATTTATTTTCTATATATATATATTTAATATTTTCAATTAGCTTGCATTTAATTATAAAATTTTAAACTTATATTGTAATCTTCTCAAATCCATAGTAAAAGTAAAAATATTGAGTTACACATTGATTCAAAATGTTTACATAATCACTATTTCTTTGCAAGAATGTCCTAACAAAAATAATATTTAATAACCTAATTATATATAAATAAAAGGCATAAACAACATTTAAAAAAAAAAGGCTATACATTTATTATAACTGACCGTGTTAGCGAACATCAAGGCCATGTTTATTTGTGATTTGGTAATCCGGGGGTGAGGGATGAAGATATGTACGTTCATAAAATTAGGATCAGCTGATTATAAAAGAAAATAATAAATATTATATCGGTATATCTCTGGGATATATCTGTATCTATACTAAACAGTATAAAATATGTGAGTTTTGTTTTATTTTTTCACAAAAGTGTTTGTAATTGTATATGCCAGATAATTTACAAATATTTATATACTGTAAGCTCAAAATTAAAAAAAGAATTGTATGGGTTTGTACTGCAAATGCAAAATTATATAACCGAGAAAGATTCAATATCGTTTCGTTATTCAGTTTTCCACTTAATTAAATAATATAAATAATGTAAAATTGATTCTTTGCTAATCATATTTATTTAAAATGTAGAAAAGTAATTCAAGAAGAAATGATAGTTTATTGATCTATAAACAAAGAAAATCAAGTATTAAATGCAAAGATTTTAAATGTATAGTGAGTTTATGTTTTCAAAAATACATATTTTAGAATGAATTGTAAAAATATTTTGTTGAATATCGTCACAAAAATTTCTATAAAAATATTTTGTTTACTAACTTATGCGACTATATCTTAATTATAGTTATCTCTATTACTTCTCAATGTAATTTTGCAGAGTCGTTGCCAATTTTTTGGGTTGGCAATTTATTCTCACCACCGTAACTTTAATGCCTGAAGACTACTGGGAAGCAATTCAAAAATTAAAAAAAATATTACTTGGAGTAAGTTCAAATGCCGAACACTGGCGGACATGTGTTGATTTTGTTAACGAAATTCTACCTGAAGCTACTGGTAAACTGTATGTGGACTCTTTCTTTGACGCAGAAACCAAAAAAGCAGTAATTATATAATTTTTATTATATATATATTGGTTGTGTTTCTTCATTGTTATCTTATACAACTTTTATTACATATTTATTTTGTTTGTATTTATTCATTGCTATGTTAAGTTTATACATAAGTTTGATGCATGTAAATAATATTGTAATAATTATATATATATATGTGTGTGTGGTATGAATGTGTGCGCGCGTGTGAATGCGTGCGTGTGTGAATATTGAAATGATAATGGAAAATTTTTTTGCATTTGATGTAACAAGGCTAACAAGCATTTAATAACTGGTTTTTAGTCAGCCAATTTAAAGTAAAGATGCTTCCACTTGTAATTAATATATCACCTTGCATACTAGTTTTTTAATTGGTAGTTTGCCCGGTTACATCGCATACCTTTTATCAGAAAATATTGCCCATCACTTCAAAGTATCGCATATATAAATGTTAAGTAATGAGAAACAATTATAGATCCATGATTTTTTTTTAATTTGTAATAAACAATCATTACCATCATTCTCATGTGTTATCAGTCCATTAGTGGATCAAGGTCTCTCCAAGTTCAATCCAGTTTTTCTAATCTTTAACTTCTTCACATTGCCTCAGCAATATTTTCTTATTCTATCCATCCATCTCATATGTGGTTTCTATCTAGATCTTTTACAATCACTTGAAATCCAATTTAAGATTTCAACTCTCCATCTATTATCATCTCTTTTAAAAGTATATCCAGACCGATTACACTTCAGACTGAAATTCTTTCAGTTTATTCTCTCATTCATGTATTTTGTTTTCGGACTCTTATTATTATTTCTAATATACATTTCTCCATACGCTATTGAGTAGTCTGAAGTCTTTAATGTTGCTCTTCTGTTTAGTATTAAAGTCTCAGAGCCATAAATAAGAACTGGTTTATATATATATATATTTATATATATATATATATATATATATATATATGTTAAAAACTATTCTTTTCAAACAAATGGTCATATTTCTTTTTAATATTAAGTTATTTCTACCAAAAGCACTCCATTCAAGTCTAATTTTCTGATTAATTTTAATCATTATGTTTTCATTTGTAGTAATTATCTGACCATTAATTTTTTTCTAACTCATTATTATCAATATTTACTTTCTTTTTTTTGAGAAAATTCATTAAACATTTCTTTAGCATCTATCTTTAGTCTGACCTTTTTACTTTCATCTAATAACTGTTGTAAACTTTTCTGAAACTCTGAAACATTATTTAAAAAATAATTAGCTCATTTTCAAAATCTGATTGCTTAAATAATCTTTTACTTCCTTAGTTTCCTATTTTAATTCACAAAATATTTCATGCACAACTAGTGTAAAAAGTTTTGAATATATGGAGTTACTCTGTCATACAACCTTATGAATGTTAGTTTTTCGTTTATCATTTTGTAATCTAATAATTTCTGCTGCTTTTTTATAAATATTCTTAAAACTATGACAATATCCTAAGTCTATATCTTGATGAAACTATACTTTAATCTTTTAAGAAATGTTTAGAGAATCAAATGCCTTTTGAAAATCTACATATTTAACGCATGATGACAACTCATGTTGTACTGGTCCTTTCTATAA